>WBMV01008070.1:51633-311431 GCA_013396655.1 Campylorhamphus procurvoides
AACCCAACACAATAAGAAGGGGTGTGCAGTTAACCCAGTTAACATGCAAGAGACTGAAACTCGCCCGTGTGGGGTAGGAGGGACACCAGTCTCTTCTCAGTTTCGCTCAAGCCTTCAAAATAAAATTGGAGCAGCACAGAGGGATTTCACTCTACCCATTTATTTCTCATGTGACAAACAGAGATGTGAGTCTTCAGCATCCTGCACTGCCTGTGTTGTCACAGAAATCAAACAGGAGTTAGCCCTAGAAAATTGTTTGAATGAGATGTGGGGCACAAAACTTGCCCAATTCTGAGGGTCATTTCTAGTTCCACATTACAAAGACAGACAAATTATTTATTTCAGAGGACACAATGCCTTATGAAACCTTCTGTAGATTCTTCTGTTCATAATTAAAATAAATAGCTTCAATGCAATTTAATTTCCTTAACATTCAAATATTTGGTAAGCTGCATGTGTTTCAGACTGTTTAAAAATCCTGAGTGGCTTTGCACCAGAACTATAAAACTAAAACACTCTCAAAGTTAAATAATTTCAAAAATTCAGTTTACTTTTCCTGACAGATTTGTAATTATTTGTGCTTTGTATTCAATGAGAATTAAAAGTATTGTATCTTAATCCATTTATAGAAAACAAACTCACACAAAAAACATACAATCCATTCTTCAGCAAACTTACTTTATAAATTATAGCTGTATATGAATAATGAGCATCTTAAATTGAATAATTGAAAATTTGGAAATTTCCCTATACTGACAAAATTACCCAGCATGTTTTAAAGCTCTATAATGATTTCTAAAACTTGTTGGAAATGTAGTGGTTTTACTGAACTCAACCTGCTTTTACCACCATAATACGACCAATTCAGTAAAAATAAGGAAGTCTATCTGAAAGTGATTCACCACTACATTGCTATGCACTACAGCATCAAAATAATTTTAACTAGATTGATCTCAATCTAAATTTTGTGTAACATTCAGATTTAACTATTTTTGCCGTGATTTTTTGAAATTAAAAATTAATACTACAAATTTTAAATTATGCCTTGGAATGAATCCACATCTCTAACAAACCACTTTCCAAATTCAGGTATACTACTTTTGGTTGCCCTGAAGGTACAAGTGGCTTTTTATTCAGTTTCTAGAAAAGCAATCCTGATTACTTAGATGTTTTCCAAACTGTGAAATTTTGAAAGCTTTTTTGTTTTAAAATCATCCAAAATTGGAAAAAATCTCCAAAAGTGATACTAACCATAATTGGAATACTGTTTATATGTTGACATTTTCTTAATTTAAAATTATTTACAGTATTTTAAAATGCTGGAATCAAAAATCTTCATATAAAAACTGAAATTTGGTTCTTGAGCTAATTCAAATCCCTTAACAGAAAGACACTGCTTAATTCTTCTACATTTTAAGAGATTTAATGAGATGTGAAGAAAACCAAAATTAATGCATGAATTATGTGGTCTCTATTTAGGGCTTCTAACATGGTTTAGGGAAGCAAAATGAAGAGTAGATTTGCTTGATTTAAAGCTGCTGGAAGCCATAACTGAACCATGTTGTGTTTTCATAATAAACCCAATACTCCCTGTCCATTCCCTCCCTTGGTAGGGACACTCAGATGATCACTGACACTCACTGATCCTGATTAAAAGAGTTTTGCCTGAGGCCAGTCCAGCTTTGTCACCCACGTTCAGATGTGCTCCTGCTCGACTAAAGGAGTTGCAAATCCTCCCTCCTCTGCCATTTATCAGGGGGCCCATTCTGTGCCAGCTGATCTAATTCAGAAGCTTAAATTCTTCAGTTCCAGGTAAATTCAGACCTGTTGCCAATCAGCTCCTTCATAATCTCAGGCAAGCTCCTTAAAGTCTGTGCATCTCGGGCTTTAAACATCATCTCTGGCTGTTTAAAGGGTGGTGCTCCCTTTCTCTGATTTTTAATAGCTACCCATCCCTTCAGACAACCTGAACTTTGAGGAAAGGACTCACTTCTCTCTCCCAGCCACAGCCCTGCAACTAACAGAAACAAATACCACTTAGCAAACATGCAAATAAAAAAAATAAAAATAGAAAGACATAAAAAATAGACTTTTTTTTTTTCAGAAATAAAGGTATTAATTGTTTCTGAAATTTCCATCATAGTTAGCTTTGGCAGTGTGCAAAAATAACAACAGTTTTGGCTGGGTTTATAAGCAGTTTGCCAACAGCCTCTGCAACAGGGAATCAGGGCAAATATTTTCTGCTTTGAAGTATCAGTAAAGCTGTGTACTGTCCTTGTTTATGAATGAGTTTAGAACTCAGTGAACTAGAAAACAACTGTGCCGTAACAATCTGAACTAGAAAGAAGACAAATATGCTCTATTCTGGTTGACTGTACCCTCTATATAATGTTATGCAGTGTTTAACTGCAAATATCTCTGTTACAATTAAGTATAAAGGCTGTTTTATTTTCTGAGCTTCATAGGATTTTTACACATGCCTTTTTTTTTTCTTCCACTACAGAGTTGTTCTTTTTAGAAGTGTTTGTAGGCAATTGGTTTTAAAAGGGCTCCAGGGGGCTTTTCCCTACTGTGTTAAGCTGTTTTGATATTCTTTTACAAGCACAGTCTTAAAGTTGTTCTCCCAGATGCATTGTCTTACTAATCAGCTTTATGAGGTTCAAGGTCACCATTCAACATTAATTATTCATTGTACAATTCACAGCTGGTGATGATGTTTAAAATGGCAAATAATATGAGTGCTAAAAAATAAATTCATAAAGAGTCTTTTTCTCTATTTTTTCAGATCAGAGTAAATAAGAAATCATAAGAAAAAGAGATAAGATTAGTATGGTACTATGGAAAACAGCATTTGAGATCACTTGCAGAAATACCTGCGCCTTTCCTGATTTTATACAGACATTTCCAAAATTAACTACAATGGAGAAAGGGAGGTTGTGGGCACTGCTATCAAAACAGTCCAATGTCTAAGTGAAGGCAGCCATAACAAAATCACAAAGAACAAACTAGATATTTAAAATGCTTTGTTCAAAGATTTACAAAGTCAAAATGCTTGAGAAAAAACTATCCTTGAATGAAAACTTTTAGCATGTAAAGAGAGTCTAAATATCTTACACTTATAGCAGTCCTTGTATATGTTTTAAATCTGTGCAGTGTCAATTTTAGAAAGGTTTTTTTCTTCTTCTTTAGGCAAGCCAAGACTCGTCACGCTTTGACAGTGGCAGGAATGATGTCATCAGCAAAAAATAAGCCTTCTTTAAAGGGCTATTTAGATTTTGGCAAACTGGTGTGGGCAAGCTGCTACAACAGATTCTGCCTGCTCTCTCCTCTGCTGTACTCATTCCTTAACTTATTAAGGATTCAAGAACAGTTGAGGCTTTGAAACAGTGTGGAACCAGAGCCAAAAACTCCTATTATAAGTCTAATTATTCTCAGTTCCTTCCATACACATTCTAACAAACATAACACTTCTCTGTGTACAATATACTTGCTTAACTGAACGTTTTTTTAATGATAGTACCATATTAAAGACCTTCTGTTTTCTTTCCTGATGTCCTGTTTTACAGTTAAAATACAAAATACTTGCTGCCTCCACTCAATCACACTTCTGCAATTACTCAGTGTCTCCTGATAGTACTTCAGCAATTATTTTTATCTGCAGCTGGAATGCTTTTCTTTCCTCTGCAACTTCATTTCTTGGTTTGTTTGGACAAAATATGTTAAACTGATTTCAAAAATATGGTTTACAAAGTGCAGGTCACTGCCAGATGTTATTTTGTACTTTCAGGCTGATGCTTTATATTGAGAAAAGTGGGTCCTATGATGATTCTCGTGTCAATAACTACTAACTACTGAGCTGACATTTTACCAATGGATCTGATTCAACACAAATATTGAAATTGATACCTTAATTCAGGCACAAATGTGTTGTTTAGGCTCTTTTCAAAAGCAAGTTCAGTTTTTAAACATTATCAAATTCTGAATGCTTGCACTCATGCATGTGTGTGTCAACAAGCATGTGCATTTCCAAAACCTGATCCAGTTACCCAGTACGCTTTAGTTCCCTTCATTAATGATGGTTTATGATAGCTTGGGAAAAGCTCAAACAAGCTTTAACCACACACCTTATACTGCCTGCATGCTACGTTTCTTTTTTTAACAACTGAATGCTTACAGCAGAAAATTTCATTGCCAAGAAAATAGGCAGTCAAATTAGCCATATAAATCGATTGCTGAAAGAAACCAAATTTTGTTTCAAGATCTGTTTTATACAGGAATGAAGCATAGGAAAACATAATTTCTCTGAGTGGACAGACAATAATTGTTTTTAAAAAAATCATGAAGAATATGAAATGCTATGTCTTTTGATATCCACTGAAAATCAGTTAAAAAAACCTACCTTCTTAACTTGTTGCATAATTTCATCAGCTTGCTTTAATTTACAGTGAAAACTAACTATGGTACTTCCCCCCCTCTCTCTGAAATAGATATACTTTTGAAATTATAGAAGATATGCAGATGGGCTGCAAGGTAGCAAACTTGAAACAGCAACTATCCATTTTTCTGGGTTTCTCTTCATATTTAGAGTTCTGTCATTTGTCATATGGGAGCTGGTAGGATCATTAACATCTGTGTTTTTCTTGTCAAGAAAACAAAGCTTGCACTTTAAGCAAAGAATACAGGTGAATACTGGCGGCTTCAGCATGTATTTTGAATGCAAACTGATGGCTCTAAAGTGTAGGAAAATGGGAATTGCTTCATTTCAGGACACCACATCTCTACCTCCAGATCTTCCATTGTTTTTCGCTTAAAAGATTTCAGAACATCTATGCCTCCCTTACTCACAGTTTTACATTATTAGCCTGTGAATAGTTCCTGCCTCTTTAGGACTGGGGGTGAGTTTCTCTGACATTAAATCAGAAGAGAAAAAGGGAGCATTAAGTTTAGCCTGCCCTTGCTAAGAATCTCTGCAGGCCCTCAGCAAAAATATTTAATTAAAAAAAAAACCAAAAAGCAAACAAACAAAAAAACCCAAACAAAACCAAAGCTAAGCTTGAAAACTTTTCTGCATTTTTGTACATTGGCAGTGCATACTGAACTGTGCCATGACCAACGTGCAACTTAACCTTTCAAGTTTGGTGCTTCAGTTTTCCCTTTGATTTCTGTTGACATAAAAGGCATTAAGTGTCTGACTTCAAAGAGCAGCCAGTGTGGGTATTTGTTGTTCAGCATGGTGGTCTTTGCTTAAATGGCTGCTTCTTTTGTGTTTCTATTTTTTCTGCAGTTGACTTACTATATAAACATCATGTTCTTAGCCTCCCTGTCTCACCATTCAGCCTTATAAAAAAAATTATGCAGCCTTATATAAATTACTCTGGTAGCCAAATCTAACATATTCCCAGAATATTTTTCCATTTCTGTAAAAATGTAAAATCACAATGTTTCCAAAGTTTTTTGTACTCACATCAAACACTATTTTCAAAAATTACAAATAATTAAGACATTGTAGTTGCACTAGAAATTCTGCTCCTAAGCTTTGAAGGAAAAGGAAAACATATAAGAGGGTTCATTTAATTTCTGAATTTTACACCAGAGACTATCCCTCTAGAAATTAAGAGACTCAGTTATTCTCACAAGGTCAATTATTTTTTTACCCTAGTGATATTCTTCTATATTAATTGCCCTCATATTAATGGCATTTAGGGCATACACATCTAAAATATTGTTCCCTTGAACAAAGCAAAGATTAAAAAGGTAGAAGCAACTCGTTTGCAAAGGCTGAGATAAAAAGCAGCAGCAACCACTGCTATGGGTATTATCTGTCACTCATTCACATGCTGGACCTGCTTCTGGGAATTAATGCAGAACTCCCACACCCAGGGATGTATTAGTTTACACCAGCTGAGAATCTGGGACTGATTTCTGATTGCCAAACACATGACAAGAAGCAGCTCCTTAGCAATAATTCTGTATGAAACGCTGTGGCCTGTGTTCAGGCCGAGTGCATCTCATGGATTAGAAGTAAGAGTCCTCGTGGCTTCTTTCCACAAAACTGATACAACACACAACCTGCATCAAACTATTTGTGTCACAGTTTAAAAATGCCATCCTGGTGTTGCACTGCAACCAGAGTGCATATTTATTAGAGCAAACGTCACTTCTTGAAACACAATCTATAAAGACATCTCTCCTGTAGATCCAGGACATATTCCTGATGCTATTGGTGTTTGTTTCTCCACTGTATGTACACAGCACTGTGTGTTGAAAAGCTGTGCATTCATCCACACTGACAGCCTGAGTGGGTTATGCTACTTACCCTGAATTTTGATTGTAAATTTCTGGAGAAGAAACTCGGCTTATGCTGAGTAACAAGAGGGGTTTTTCACAATTCTCACTGGAAAAACACTACAGCATCAAAAGACACCACAGAACGTCTTGGGCTTCTGGAAAAGGAGCGCACAGAACTTCCAAAAATTTGAGGATTACTTTTTCCAGTCAATCTCACTCGCCAGCACACTTTCTACTGCTGAGGTCCCAGAAGGCTTTACTGTTTGCAGCCTCTGCAGTGTAAAAGGGTGCTCAGTTTGGTCAAATCTTATCTTCCCTATCCCACCTTGGTGCACAGCACAGCTGCTTCCCAGCTGTGACAGCTCCTTCCTGGCCTTGCTCCCTGGCATGGAGAGGCTGCAGGAGCCACAGGAGACACAGGTAGGGCCACATTGCAGCTGAACTGTGCACAGCAGGGACACAGGTCTGGTACATGGTCAAGCACCACGAGACTGCAGCATTACTTGCTGAGAAGAATTTGGTGTCGCTTACAATTGTGAAGTACTGGCAGATTTCATCAGAGAAACAAAAAAAGGTAAATACTATGGTCAGCAAATACAAGAACTCCACTGCAGCACCTTCAAGGCATCTGGTCTGTTGTTTTTATAAATGAATTTTGGATTTCCCACAAGGCTACTTATAGACTCTGAAGGGCCATGTGAAAAGAAAATAGTTGCTCTTCATGAGCTGATATGACCCTGTCTGGTAAGACTGTTACTTGGATGATGAAGGAAAAATGGTGACCATGATAGTACACAGGTGACATTGCACAGGTCTGGTTACTTTTATTGCCAGCAGGTTGAGATTAATTTACATGCAAAAAGAAAACATACAGGCCCACTTTTGAAAACTAAAAAGGAAGAAAACTGCCTTATAACTTTTTTGACACTGCTGAATAACTGTCTCCTTGGAGCAGGGAGAAAAGGGGGAGAAATAAGAAGGAATTCAAGGAAAAGTGTTCATAGGGAATATATATGGCCTTGTGTCCCTGTCTCTGTGAGCTGGGGAGGCCAGGAAGACTTAATTCACTTATCAGTCCTTCCACTGGGTAAATTATACAGGACATATCCCTCTCTTTTTGCTCCAGATTCCACCTGTAAAGTGGAAACAGCAGCAGCAGTCTTTCTGTAAAGTGTTATGAGATCTACTAGTAAAAAACAAACAAAACCAAAAAAAAAAACCCAAACAAAAGAAAACCAACACCACACAAATTGACTTCTTTATTTGAGTTCCATGAGAACATTGGTTGTAAACTTCCATCAGACTGAACAGTCTTTGCAGCGGGTTACAATATTATTCTACCTGGGCAAGATTAACTGAAAGAACAACTTGGTGCTTTGTTGTTTTTGTTGTTTTGATTTTTAACATTTCTGATTTTTTTCACCAATGGATCTCAAAACACTTTACAGAAGAGACTGTAATAGAAAAAGCAACAACTGACTCTTTACATGGTGCCCTCACTTTTGAGTAAACAGAACACTCAGGGAAAGCAAAAAATTGGTGTAATTGTCAAGAACAGAACCCAGAAACTGAACATCCTTTTCTTTTGTACTCTAACCAGAAGAGGAAATATTTCTCGAATTAAAAATTAGCATGACTTTTCCCCTACTCCCATTTAGAAATCAAGGCAGTAAAACAGGCTTGTGTTTGGCCACAGGAACTTTTTACTGTTCCAAGTCAGTTTATGGGCAGTACTTGCTATCTGCAACAGATCTATAAAAACATAATACTCTACATCATGTCCTGTATTGTTTTTATTGTTTGTTGAATTTCAAATACCATATCTGTATCCACAACAGCATAATAGAGAAGAAGCAGAAAACCAGACTGAATTTAGAGAGGTGAAGAGAATTATTACCTACTACCTATAAAGAGTAAGGCACATTAACAATAAACCTCAGATGAAACACAAGTTAACATTCCAGTGAAGATATCCCTTAAATATAAACTCAGTGGTCTGTGTCAAGCCTTTGAGTGACCTACAGCATGAATCAGTATATAGATTTTAAATGTGTGTTGAGGTAAAGCTCTCAGGTACAGAAGGTATATCATTCACTCCAAAGGTATACATTCTCATCTATGTGGCCTTGAGAAAGAAGCAAGAAAGAAAAACTGAGTTCTCATTTTTCTCGCATAATTCTCTGCCACTGTCACTTCACTACAGTGATCAAGACAAATACAGAAAATACAAACTCTAGAATATAAACCTTTCTTTCCTACATTTTTTTTTCCTGCTAGAGACTTTTCATCAGTTTGCACAAAAACGTGTTCCACAAAATGAGTTGGTTTATTGAGTAATATTATAACTGTTCTAATTATCAAAGGAAGTGAAAAGTCACCAAACCAAACACATTCAGTCTGCTAATTTTACTTGCAGTTTCTGAACTGACATAATGCAGCTTCTTTTTAAAGCTTTCTTGAAAAAACAGCAATTTCCTGTGTTTATTTTATCTTCTTATTTCAGAAAAGTTTCTGATTTGTAGCAGCACATGTGATTTACATGATGGAAAGTTTTTTGCCAACAAGGGTTTTCAGCTGATATGATCAATGGAGAAATAAAAACCTTTGAGTATTAAACGCCTTCATAGATTTTCAAATGATTGCCATTCTTGGTTTTAAAAACCAGTAATCTCAACATTTAATTACTAGGACCATTATGTAACAACTTATGATCTATTTTATGCCTTAAATTCTGCCTTAAACGTGACCCATTTTATTCTGCTGAGTAGAATGGAAACTCATATGGTATTTTTTATCTTGCTAGAACTGTGACAATCTGTAGTAGGACTTCTCTGTGTTTTTAAATTACAAGAGCAGTAAGAGTAGAACTTTTACGTGCTCATCTTATTGAAAACAGGATTTAATGGACAGCATGGAAGCCAAGTGGACTAGATTGTAAGACATAATTCAGTGTTCTCTTTTACTGCTTTAAGTCAGACTATGCATACTTATGGATGAAACAGCTATTTTCTTTTCAATAGGCTTTTGGCCAGGGGGTTCAGACACCCTCTGGTAAGAGACATTTCAGTGACAAATTTTAAATAAACTGCAAAAATCAACCTGCAGGTAAGGGGGAGGAAGTAGGGGAACGTAGATATGAAAAAAACCCCCGCCAAGGTTTCAAGTTGCAGGAGTTTGTAAAATCACTATTTTGTGATGAAATAGGGAGAGAGGGAGAAACAGCCCCTGTAAAATCTGTCCTTCCATAAGAATGATCTGAATATACTCCAGCCACATCAGTAAGTACGAAACGTGGAAGCACAGAATACCCTGAGTTGGAAGGGATCTCAAGGATCATTGAGTCCTGCCCCTCGGCCTGCACAGGACATCCCAACAATCCCACCATGGGATGGAGAGTGTTGTCCAAATGCTCATTCTTCTCAGGCTTGGGTCAGGTTTGGAGCTGTGACCTGGGGAGCCTGTTCAGTACCTGACCAGTCTCGGGGGCAAGACCCTTTTCCCAATATCCAACCTAACCCTCCCCTGACACAGCTCCAGCTGTTCCCTCAGCTCTGACACTGGTCACAGAGAGCAGAGATCAGTGCCTGCCCCTCCCCTGCCCCTCCTGAGGAAGCTGCAGATGCTCTGAGGTCTCCCCTCAGTCTCCTCCAGGCTGAGCAAACCAAGTGACCTCAGCCTCTCTTCATATGGCTTCCCCTCAAGGCCCTTCTGAAGAAAAGACCCATCAAATCACATTTAAGACATGAAACCATGAATAAGGAAACAACAAAACAGCTTATAAGTAATCAAAACTCACATATAAGAATAACTAATATACGTGAGAACATGACAGCCAATTTACTACATTAACTGAGCTCTCACCTTCTTTTCATCAATGTGTCTCTTAGTAAGATTCATTCTATCTTTTCCTACTCTGTGGTATGTACACCCTATCAATACTGAGTGATGAGGAAAGACCACTAGACAACTCTTACGTAGCACACCCAGTGTTGAGACATAAGGAAAGTTGTGCTTACACTCTGGCTAAGCAGACCCCCTGTGCTAGTTACATCTCTCCCCTACCTACACACTCACTGAACACAAAGCTTCACAGTGAAAATTCTCCAGTTTCTGCACTTTTTCCCCCAAAATTCACAGCAGCTTGAAAAACACCCACAGCCAGATAATCTGAAGAGTTAAAGTGAATGCATAAAAACCTCTCCTATACTTATTTGCTACTAGAAAGGAACCAGAAATAGAGATTCTGCACACAACACTCCTGTAGTACTCCAATTCTCACAAGGAACTCTATGTTTGGTTCCCTTTTTTGTTTACAAAGTTATGTTAACTTGAGTGGCACCTACTGAAGTGAAAACAAAATCTTAATGTATAACAAGGATCAAGCAACATTAATCTGCAGATGCTGCACAAATCACCCAGAGGCTCCTGAAACCCACATACAGGTGAGCTCTCATTAAACCACTACCTCACCTTAAAGAAGCACAGCAGTGCTGACAGGTTTACAGTATATAAAGCCTTTCAGGAAAAGGGATTCAAATTCTAACAATATAGTTTTTAGGGAGGAAGATTCTCCTTTGATATGAACACAACTTATTCTAAAGTCTTCAAATGCCTATAGTTTCTATGATGGCTAAATATAGAGCATCATTCACTTCACATTGTTTGGCTCCCTGAATTTTGAATAGACTTGTTAGTGACCATTTTTGCTGGGAAGTGCAGTCTACTCTTTCTGGAGAAAATACAAGGAAGTCATGCCTAGAATTATTTGTTGCCATTGTGGGTCTACAGAGCCAAATTGCCTTCCCCACAAATTCCCTGCAGAAATCTCACTTGTTCCTCCAGCTTTGTAGCCTCTCAGAGAAGGACTCAGAAAGTCCATCCTGTGACTCCTGCCCACTGATGGGCAGGTTTTAACCAAATCATGCAAGGGCTCCAACTCCATATTGCTACTTTAGAGTAAGAAAGGAAAATGGAGGGGAAATGGAGAGGAGGGGAAAAGGGAGGAAAATAGAAAGGTATTTTTTTTCTCACAGCCACACAAAACTGCAAAACAAATAACCCTTGTGAGATCTGGGAAACTTTTCTGGGAGCACTGTTTTCAAACAAAGGCAGCAGATTCAGAATTAACTTAAACACAGCTTTGCCATGAAAGCTTTGCATATCTTCAGACACCAATATATCCTGCAAAGCACCTTTATGTGCTTGAGTTCACTTGAAATACCATAACAAGAAAAATCCTATACACAGGGGGAAAAATAGGAAATATGCACACACTAGAACTTCAAAACAAAGCAACAAATTGAGCTTACAAACAGATACACTGAACTACAGCAAACAGAAACCAGTAGTGACAGTGGTTGAATGGCTGGTGAAATATGGGAGCTGGAGGGATTTGTACTTTAAAGAGAAGTTAACAGTGCACATTATTTTCTAATAGCTTCTGGTTCAAGACTCAAGCAATCTCTCTGTTTTTAATACCAACCATCTGTACTAAACTCAGAATCTATCAAAGCTGTGTATCTTTAAGGTACAGAAAAAAAGAATTATGTAACTACCGGTGACCAGCTCAATGTCCTTTCTGCTTTATAAGAAACACAAGTTTGTGTTACTGGAAAGACAGCCAAACTAGAACATTTTGATTGCTGATGCAAAGAAGAAAACCATTTTCTGTAGCCATACAGAAAAATATTAAAACACCTTTGAAAACCTGCTGTGTCTTAATTTGTATTTGCAAGAGTTAAGGGAAAGAAATAATAAGGGTTCTGCTACATTTCAGACTTCTACTAGCATAAACAGAGATTGTTCCTGCCTATTGCTTATTAGTCTAAAACTTGTTCAACTTTTAGGGCAGGGGTGGGAGAAAGAGGAATCTTACCTCTGCAAAACCTATGGACTCTAAAAATAAACCCATTTCTGCCTTTACCCTGAAACCCTTTTCTGCTTTTGTTTGTTTGTTCTGGATTATATCAGTCCCTTTTTCATGCTGGTGAATCATGTCTCTGTCACAGCTGATTCCATTTATCTATCCTGGGAGAAAACAAAGGCTAAAAATAACCCTTTTGGGGTTTCTGCTGGGTTTTGCATGAGAAGGGACTGAATATGTTCATTCCAAGCTTGTGTGTTAATGTTTTGCTTTATCTTTGCCAGGGTTGATTTAACTAGTACCATGTTAGAAAAAAAGAAAAAAAAATAAAGCCTTTTGCTGTCCATAAAATTCCAAGTTGGCTAAAATTTAACAACATCTGTGGAGAATGAAAGAGAAAACTTTCTTAACATCCAAGTTAGTACTAGACTAATTTATCTGCAAGTGGGAGCTTTTCTCCCCCCAAAACATTTTGCCATTTCTTGTAATGAACAACAATACACAGGTTCTGTCACGCTGCAGTATTTGTGCTTGGAAGATTTTTTTCCTACTTTGAAAGATTCTAATTGTGTAAAAACAGTCAAATTTAAAATATCATTACAACAAATAATGAGACTCAAAGTGAAAGGCATTTTGTCTGGGCTAGGCTGGAAATCTTGCAGGAACATTTATTTCTATGATCCCCAGTTCTTCTTTCCCCATCTGTGTCACACATACCTGACTAGCTCATTGTGTAGCCCAAGAGAAGCATTTCAATATCCTGGCTTATTCTACAAAGCGTAGTGGGTGTATCTCCTTCTGGGCAGTGGGAGCTTTCTGGCCTAAGTCTAACTTGGGTGCAGAGCAAAAGTTCAGGTCAGTATTGCATTTCATTAATTTCACCCATTTAACTCTAACCATAAAAATAAGATGTTAATTGTTGGGTTACCTGCTTATGCAGCAACTGGGTTCAAGAGATTTTTCAGAACTCAGATATTTCAATATGTCTCACAGCACCTGACATGATTAGGGATGAGAACTTGCTGTTTTCTCTACATGCAAGTGTCTTGAAAAGTTAGGTTCTTGAAAAACGAAGCTCAGTTCTTACAGTGAAAAATATACATTCAAAATGAAATATGCATTGCATGAAACAGGAAAGGCTGTATTTTAATCCCCCAACTTATAGAAACTTGGTGGTTACAGTAAAAAGAATGGGGAATTTCTACAATATCAAATCACAGTTGCTGGCCATATTGCTGCAAAAGAAAAAGGAAGCATCAGCATGACTGAAAGTACTAAAAAATATAAAAATCAACCAAACAAAATCCCCCCAAAACTTCAGATTTTTAAATATTTTAAGAAATACAGTAGAAAGATGTAACATTAAAAAAAAAGGGCTACATTTAAAATGTCAGTTCAACTTTCTCTTCCAAAGCTTAACAAGATTACTAACTGTGACATACAGGGTCACTTGCCAAGAGAAAGCAGTGAAGCTCTAAGGAGTCCATCAAGAAATACAGAGAGCTTTGCACCAAAGCAGTCCATAAGTAAGAGACACATCTGCCCAAGTTATCAGAAGCTGGTATGTAAAAAAAGAAGGCTGTTTTGAAGACTATACCTCAATTATGATACTACTGAAAGTTGTCAGATTTGTTTTCCCTCTATTTCCAAATCTTTCAAAAAAAGAAGACTAAGAGTTACAAGCAATGGACAACAGCAAGCAAGGATACCAACTCAGACCTTAAGAAAAAAACCCAGGGTGGCAGCACTTGAACATTCTACAAATGAAATCTTGAGAGCTCTCTGAATACATCTAAAGGCAATGTCATGAAGTATGAAAGCATTTCTGAAAACAATATTCATCAAACAACAAAAAGTTACTTCTGTAAGTCACTTGGCAAAGCTGCCCATGATATCACCACATTCCAGGCTTCTTAGACTGACTGAGCTGGAAGCATTTTCCTTCATGAACTCGAGTCTCTCAAAGCCACTCCTAGAAGAATTATCCTAACTGGGCCCACATTGTGCTTTTCAAAATGTTCCAAACCTAACCGTGAAGGGAACGTGTGCTGCTTCTTGAGAAGGAATAGCTTGTTCTTCCTGCCATCCCCCAGTAGCACCATTGCTCTGTTCTGTCTTACAATATATGAAGCAGCAGCTTTTCCAGAGTTTCACTGAATGTTGATGCAGTGATCAACTGCATCAGTGATGCACTGAATGGGGATGCAGTGACTACACCTTCACTGAGGTGTGGTTGTTCAGCTGCCAGCTATCACGTATTTCAAGATTAAAATTAATAGCAGAGGAAAAGGAAGAACAAAATGTTACTTTTTTAGGGACAACACTGATGAAATGTTTCATTTTGTGAGCATACCCAAGTCACTTGCATTTGCAAGGCGAGTACATTTAAAGTGTACTTGTTTAGCAACACAAAAAAACAGCATGTGATTTTCCATGCCATTTCTTCAGACATGCCTGCTTTGGGAGAAGAAAGAATTTGCTGTTGCATCATCAAATATAACTAGGCAAAACATGATCTGACTTATGAATCATTTTCAGGAATGATCCACAAACCTACTCGGCAAAACTTGTAAACAGCTGAAACCAGAAAAGACTCATTTTCTCTTCCAAAAGCCTAGTTAAGGTAGAAAGGCTGATACTCAGAAGTTTAGTTTCAAAATGCTCGTACCTTATCTGCAAGTTCTTTGTGCTTAATGTGACACAGTTTTCCTGCCATTTTTCAGCAAGCACACGTATTTTAGCTGGAGAACTTTTACAGGAGCTCCATGGGGGAGGTAGAAGTACTCATCCAAAGTGTAGGATTTGTAACAAACACAGCAAGTTGCATCACAGTCATACCATCAGAAACCACTCTCCAAAGCTAACATAAGTATTCAGTTTTCAAAATTAAAACTGTGCCTATGCACGTACACACAAGATTAGAGTTAGAAGCAAAAATAAAGCCTGACGCAGTGACATGTCTCCATACCAACAACCATCTGCAGATATAGGAAACGCACAATGCAATCAGTAAACACATGATTTTCCTCTCCTGACAGAGGAAACAGAATTTTCCTCTGTTGCACTGGTCACAGCCAATGCAGCATGATGTCATTAAAAAACCCGTGTGTTCTTTTTCAACCCTGGAGAGAGACATAGGTGGGACAGGAGAATTTACTGTTGCTGAGGCATAGTAGGAAGTACAGGAGAAAAAGAAGAGGTTTTTATTTCTACCTGACTTCTAAAAATATCTCGTCATTGCAAGAGTAATGAGTCCTCCTTCCACTGCTGAAGTCACCAGCATCCTAAAAACGAATGCTTGTTATACTGCAGCCTCTATCATAGTGGGAAGCAGCTGGCAGAAAGAAAGGAGTAACATGGCCAGGTGGTAAGTCCAAGTGGGCTGTGAAAAAGTATGGAACTGCCCAGACTTTTTAAGATCCAGAAAAACTGTGGCAAAGCAGAACTCCATTTTAAAGCTGTGTATAAAATAAAGCAGGAATTCAAGAAAAAAGTTAATGCCTTCTGAGGCAGAACTGAAGTTGTCTTGGAAAACAGCTTCTCTCTCACTCTGCTCTTAAAAGGGAGGGGTGTGGGGAGAGAGGGATATTTTAAGTCTAATAAATACGTGGATTACTTCTTGTCACTCTGTGCATTTTTGAATGGGTCTTCTCCCTAACCATGCCCTCCTCCTGCACACATACTATTCCTTAGTTTAGGCTCCTTGTCAAGTCAATCCTGACATATCCCTGTCTGTTCTCTCTCTCTCTTTGAACTGTTTCCATTTTGACCAAATGTCTGATTTAACACTTTGAAATGGAACTTTCTCATTCTGATTTTTCCTTTTAAAAGAACCTCGTTGGTGAATTTATAAAATGGCCTTGTTCTCAAATACAGATAAATCTGAGTCAGGATAATGTAGCTGCATGTATTATTTTGTTCCTTCTTTGCCTCCTGCTCCTCCAGTGGATATAAAGGTATTTCCCTTAAAGTGTGCACTGATTTAAACATCTGCTGGTGCTTAAGTGAAAATACATCAGGGTTCTTTGGGATCCAAGATTCAAATGCAACTGCTTATTTTCACATTACTGTCCTTACACAGAACTTTGTAAATAAGGAGTAGGAAGATATATCAGGATGAAGTCCACAAGCTTAGTATATCAGCTCAGTAGCATCCATTAATCCGTATGTTGTGACCTGGTTCAGCTACAGACATAAACAAACAGAAGCCTGACCAGACCATTATGTGCCCAGATATAAAGTGAAAGGAAAGGGCCAAGGGGTTTAGAAATTTAAGTTAAGGGTAATTCCATAAACCTTGAAAGCTCACATGGAAAAAATTCCATCTTTATTATGAACGTAACAAACAGTCAGGATTTCTGTAACATGTTAGTGAGATAATGAAGAAAGGAACTGGTGAAACAAAGTGAATCACTGGGTGAGAAACAGAGGGATCTATTCACAATTATGAGAGGGTCTTGATGGCGTGTTGTTTGTTTAAATATTACTTTTTTATATTTTTTTAAATAACTACATGAAAATTCCCAACAATTTGCTGTCCCAGGTTACTCAGAGGGCTTTTGGAGACTTCCCAGCAAGACACCTCTTTTGCCTACAGGAACCAGTTTTCTTGAGCCACAACTTCCACAAAACCAGACCTAGAGGAAGCTTCAAGTATTACTTTTTTCTTCTGAAGGATAAAAAGAAAGTGAAAAGACTACTTCTGATTTACCCCTCTAATGTGAATTCTGCACGAAACCTGTGTGAATTAGAAAAACAAACCAACATATCACTTCCATTATCCTCCAGGAAAAAAAGGCAGACCTGTGGCTTTTATTGTTCTTTATCCAAAGAAGCCTACTTTCAATTGTCTGTACTATAATCCACCTGTAATTGCACCCCCTACTTTTGTTTATTGAGAATCAATAGAATTGCCTTTAAAACCTTGTGTTACCAGTTATTAACCAGCTGATTTTTAACATTTTACTCCCTTCTTTATTCCCATTTTAATCCTCTTGCATCATGTTTCTTCAGTCCTAAAAAAAGTAGCAGTATAATAAAATAAAGAAGTATTTGGAAGCTACACTGTCCTGTCTTTTATTTCGATAGTTATTGTTAATTAAAATTCCACAGAAAGAGTATCTGCACCAAAGGCAGTTTGTGTCATCAATCTTCCTTTGCAATGGGGGGAAAAAATCATCTTCAGATAAATGGCCATTTGCATACACTATTGGTAAAAAAGTGCTTGTTTACATTTATCAGAAGTATTTTTTGAAGTGTAATTTTTCTTCTGAAAACCTCAGAGTACGTTGCAGGAATCTGGGAGGTTGCAGTAATTCCATTGCAACTCTGATACTGAGTATGCTGCACTTTGGGAAAAAGGGAGCAGAGACAACCTCAGAAGCACAGAATAACCAAGCTCAGTATTATAAATGAAGATGAGAACTTTTGCTTCTCTTTTATGAGTGCTACAAAAATTGTTGTACTTTTAAAAGCATTTGACATGATCATACTACAGGGGCTTGCCTGAATGAGCACAGCCAGTTTGGATGTAATAGAGAAGAAACATTAACCCCTGTGACAGACTGCAAGAATTTACATTCTTCCTTTAGCACGATAAGGTAAGTGCATAGTACTGCTAAAAATATCGCTAACTAGCTTAGGGTTTGTTTTTTTCTTTAAGGACCTTTAAGAACCAAGCAAAGATACAAAAAGCCTATAAGGCATTTTTTAGTGCAGGAGAAAAACAGGAGAAAAGCCCCACAGACTCAAAGTTTCAGTCAGGTGGCCGTATGTTCCTTTAGTTCACAAAGTTCACATCTCATTTTTGTTGGCAAATCAACAACCAACTTCTACGCTTCCAATGGCATTCACTTGAATTTTTGCCAATGCATTAAAGCATTTTTTTCCTCAAAAGAAAACAGAATTGCCAGCATCATTTACTACTCCCCCTAAAAATACTTTCAGCTCAACATTACATGCATACTTTTGACAACTGCTTTTTTCCAATGCATTCTCTGTAGCAGTTAGACAATAAAAGGTTCACTGTTTTAAACATGTGCTACTGACTAAGAACAGACATCAACAAAAGCTTTAAGATAATGTTCATTTCTTGTCTTTATAATCATAAACGATTTTACTGTATATAGGTAGGAGTCTGGATAAACCCAGTCATCTAGCCTTGTAACTCCCAGCACCACAAAAGTTCTTAACACATCAGTCTGTCAAAGTTCTCTTGACTCTGACCTATAAACAGAAAGGTAGAAAAACTTTATAAAACTCTTTTCATTCTAATTTTCTTCTTGTATCAAACTAACAATTCCTTTAGAAAGGAAGATTAAATTTTGGCTATGTCAAACATTTTTGTAGATGATTGACATCAAAGACCATAATGAGAGTCATGTGATTAAAGGTAAAATTAAAAAAGTAAAATTATAACAGTCCTATAGTTATTAGTACCAGAACAATTTTTATGGTTATTTGCTGAAAAAGACAGAAATTCCCTTTCATTTTGTTCTATAGATATTTTGCAAGATGGCACGTGCAAAAGAGCAAAAAAGATGGCATTTTGCAGAAAATGCAGGTTGACAGAACATCACAACAAACAGAGCAAGAATTACATGGCTAAGTAGTGATCAAGGACTGTGTTTATATGTCCATACTCATATGAAGGAAATGAAGATAAGGTCTGATAGTTTGTTATTCAAAACCACGAGGTGGATTTTAGGACAGGGAAGACTAAACTTGACAACCAGAATACCTCATTGATAGAAAAATGTATGGTCACTGATCTCCTACTCAGCATCACTGAGGACTACAAAATGGATACGCTCCAGTAATATTAAGGAGAAATTACATGACCCAGAACTTGTTTCCCATTTGTGATTTGTGCAAAAGATGTCCTTCCCCAGGTTGTTGTGCCTTTGCACTGTGAGTCCCCTTTGGGGTCAGGCCTCTGCAGCAGGTACAGGCAGAACACACGACCCTCAGATCCTGACTAAAGGTAAGTGCAACCAGACAGCTCATGGACTGCAGATGAGCCACTCAGCACAAGCTCAGGTGTTTGTCCAACCCACTCAATAATTCGGGTTCAGAGCCTGCACAGAGAAGTTAATCCACTGCACTCCAAGAATTAGCCAACCTAATACCCCATGGGAGAGAGTTCCTCAGATTTCTTCATGCTTCCATAGACTTCCATCACTGGTGTCAGCAGCACGACTACAGATTTCACCTGCCAGAGCACAGCTGGTTGTTAGTCCCTGACAGGCCAGCTGTGTTTAAATAAGAGAACTCAAATGAGAACTAACAGTGTAAACCGAAAGACCCTGAACTTAAATTGCTTTCTTCACTTTCCAGCCCCCCAATAAACTAAGGCATTTTAAAACAGGTTGATAAGGAAGCCACAGCTGTGAAGAATATTTCTCAAATAAAGATGAAGCCACCCAACCAAGTTCTACTTCTTTGTTACTAAACAAGAATACTGATGAAATGAAACCAATGAACAGGCCAAAACCCCTTAACCCAGGGAGAAGTACAACTGTTGTCAACTTTCATATTTGTATTAACCTTGCACAGGCAGTGCCAGAAGAAGAAAAGCCATGTAGATGAGAAGCAATGAGGGGAATGGTGATGTCTTGAATAGCAAGGTCTATAATAAGCTCATGCCTCTTGTATTGGTGAAAGAGATAAGCACTTTATGAACAAGGAACAGGCAAAAATAAGATTATATAACCTTGGGTGCAGCTCCAGCTCTTCATTAGCTCCTGCATTAAAGCACCACAATGCTGAAACCAAAGATTTTGGATATGTTCATTACCAGTGCCCAAAATGATACAATTAAAGAAAGAGGACGACTTTGTGATAGTATGAGGATTTCTTTTTTTCTCAATTGCTATAATTTTATTATGTAATACTTGTCTGAAGTAAAGACTGAATGGGTAAGCTAAGTGCATATACTTTGATTTTGTTATTTCCAATTTAGTCACAGAGGTCTAAGATACCAGCTGTGGCAAAGTCTTCCATGCAAACATCAAAAATAAGGTTCATGTTTTCAGCACTAGAAAACTCAGAAACTTACAATATGCTTATGAAAATACCATAATAATTTTTTTAAAAAAGGTTTATATTCATCAGTGAAATATTTGTTTCTCCCATCAAATAAACCAACTAGTAAAATCTACTAAACCATGGCTAGGTGTTTATCTATCAAAGGTGAAGAAAGCTGCCCTTGCGAACAAACACTTAAATTTTATTTTACCCTAGGCCACCCACAGTGTGTTTACTCATCACACACACAGACTTGCTGTAAACTGAGCAGGAGGATAATTCTGACTTAATTTTCAGGGTTTAATACTATGCACAAGTGGCAAAATTAAATTTAGACTCCAAGTACATTTTCAGGCGTTCAAAGACACAACTTGGTTAAGAGCTTTCACAACTGGGCAAACAAACAACAAAAGACATCTAAAGGTGTAATGTAACATCACAGAAGAGACCTCTAAAACAGTCACAAATTGTTTCACAGAAATCCAATCACTACCTACATGATTACATCTCTAAGCCTATGTCTAATCAACAACATACAGGGCTGACTGCTCATTGTAGCCAGTGGGTAAATCTGGAGGGAGTGGGGATATTCCTGCATCCCAGTTTATCCATTACATCCGGACAGCAGCGAGCTGCTCTGAGGTTGCTCAAAAGATGTGTTGATAATGCAAGATAAAGATTTCTCTCCAAGTTTTCCAGCTGCAAGGCATTCTTCCTGAGAAAAGCAAAAGGCCATCTGAGGACACAAACTCAGATTCCTGACTAGCTAGAGAGACAAAACTCAAATGCTTGGTCATTGAAATAAAAGTCAGAACTCAATCAAGGCTTCTCAGCAGAGAGAGCAAAATCAAATTTTGTTGTCCAGGGCTTTCATCAGACATGCACACACATTCCTCCCACCCCAAAAAGAGGAGGAGAAACTGCAGGGATTAAGGGGACATTGAGGTGGTTATGGATAAGGAGAGGAGCCAGAACAAGCTCTGAAGAGATCAGCAAGATGTGGACAGGAGGTTTGGGTAAGTGTGAGGGTCCCTTTAATCTTCATCCAGACTGCTGCTCTTTTCCTGTATCTATTTTCCTGGCTGTTCAGGCACAAGTTCCCCATCTCCTGTCCACCTCTCTACCACAAGTGACAGAACCTGCACTCACCATCTGACACTGCACCAAACCAATCTCCCATCCTAAGGAGCTGACATCATTCCTGTGCCTTCAGTGTTGCAAGGGGAAAAAAGAAACAGGAGAAGATGGCACAAGCTCAGCTCATTCCTGCTGCTGAGAAAAAGTCTGTGTCACAAGGCAATTCTCCCTCACTAAGAGCAGCAGTGCTGTAGAGTAATAGCAGGGATAATTAGCTTAATAAACTGTGCCTTATTTTAGGTGCACCGACCTTGAGTTTCCCTGAAAGAAGGGACAAAGGGCTCGTAGTCAAAACCCTCAAGCTACCACAGGAGCTCCTTGGCTAGCAAGTTCTCCTTTCCCAGTGCTTGTTAAACACTAACAGGCTCATTTTCTAAACTAAAATTTAATCAGAGTTTGGCAGGTGGATAGCATGAGATTAATAGAAGCTTTTCACTTAGACATGAAAGATAAGGAATACAAATCAAATAGAAACTTTGCCTACTTTAAAAAACAAAACAAGAACTTAATTCCTTGCCAAGATGAGACAGAATGTCAACTTCCACAACAACAAAATTCTGAGCTGAAGTATGAAACTTACAGCAGTCACAGTTTAGAAAGAGCGACAAAGGACCTCCATACAGGAAGAGGGCATGCTGTGTTTATCTGGAGTGCCTGGTGAATGCTGCAAGTTCCACACATTTCAGTTTAGAACTAACTTTTTTTCTTTTAATAAGAAAATACTTACTTAGCCAAGCAAGCACAGGAATATGTGGAAACCCCTAGTTTACATGGTATTATTGGATTACTATAGGGACAAGTCACAGAACCCACTGGAGGGGATCCATCAGTAGCAACTGCTGAGGTAAGAGAAATCAGCATAAGAACAGCTTTATTAGGTCTTTGAGCTCTGTTTTCAAACATTTTCATACTAATGAGCACCACACATATTGTAGACAGCTGACTAAATAAAAAAGATCATCAAGATTATCTATTGTTGCCAGTCCTTGGGTGTAGGCAGCCTAACTAACATAAACCAGAGCAGATAAGTATCAGTAACTTATGAAAAATGCCATTACAGCATGCTAGAAGCAAAACAGCCATGTGCACTGAGAGGAACAGAACTCAATATAGCGTGCAATGACTGTAAGCTTCAGTGCCCACATACTAAGCTTTCTGTACTGTAATGGTCTGATAAATTCATTTTGACCCAGAGACCAGAGATAAATTGTCTTAGCAATACAAACAAACAGCTAAGCAATTAGGGCAAAGTTTTTTGAGAACCTAGTGATAACATCTAGAAGCATTGTTGGGTGATGGGGAAAAGCAGCCCCGGAGATAGGGGGTTTAATCTGAAGTAAAAGAGAGAGTATAATTGCTTCTCCAAATTACAGTGCACTAAAAGAAAAAGCAGACAAGCAACTGGCACTGGTATTTGTCTGGCATCTATTTCAGTGTATCCAACCTGAAAAGTAACTTCCATTGTCCCATTTGGAGTTCATCAAGTTTTGCCTATAAAAAGATTTTACATGTGCAGCCATGAAAGTGTCAGAGCTGAGAAATCCATAAGAAACCACCAGGTTTTAAAGAATTTCCATCACTTAAATTTCCTGAAAGTAACTTGTTAAAATAAAGCTTTCAAGCACAGAAGTTAACACAGTAGTCAAGTGACCAAAGCAACAATTTTATCTAACAACTTTCAAATATCAGCCCTATTTAGAGGGTCAGAACAGACATACATTAGTTGCGATGCAGAACATGGGCTGAAACAATGCCTATTTCCTCCCAGGCACAGAAATATAAGCAATTAGTATTTAACCCTAATTACATGTTGATTTCTCAATGAGTATTCAACTATTGCTTTAAATCTACATAATATATAGACATTATATATCAATATTTCAGAATATATCTATGCATACATTCACAAAATAGTGAAATACAAGGTCTAGAATACATTCCTTCAGTTCGGATAGAGCTACCCAAAAAAATAACCATAATCAGGTATAAAGTGATCTCTCAAATTAATACTAATTTTTGATGTTGTGAAATCTTGTACACATTAAAATAGCTGTATTAGAAAGGGATGCCTGCTCATTGCAAAATATCTAAAGTTGATTTTAGAGGACAAAAAAGCAAAATGGAGGAGATAAATTCACATTGTACTTTTACTGGAGCTGAATGACCAGTGGTCTCAATGGCCACTGAAAAAAGAAAATCGGTATTACTTTTAAACATACAATGAAATGAAGATGCCAATTTTCTACTAAAGAACATATTTTTTCAATGTAAGATTTTTCTTTGAAGTGTATTTAAAAAACAAAAAAATCAATAAGACACATTATTCAGACATTAATGAGAGGTGTTTTTGGAGCTGTCATAAATGAACCACAGCTATAACTCCATCCCATACAACAGAAGGAGCTCCTGTAATTCAGCCATGTCTTCTGAACTCCAATGTCATTTAATGCATTGAGCAAGCAAATGTTTTGCTTCATTGTGTACTATGTTGTAGTATATAAAAGTCCATGAAAGCCACCTCAACGAAATGAACAATTATTTATATCTTTCAATACGGAAAAGCACTTTATCAGTAATTACAGAATAAGACTGTACAGAGAATAGCAAATAGAGCGAGACTGCAACAACCCTTGGTAAACATCAAATTAACAGAAAAAACACAGGAAGAAAGTCTTCATTCTTTTATCTTAATGTGAATGGGCTGTCTATTTGCATCTGGGGTAGAAATAAATTAGCAAATCCAAGTTTTTTGTTTGCTTGTTTCAACACCACTCTGAAACATCCAAAATTTAATTTATAATTGACATATTATTTTGCAGGTTATTTTGAAAAATTCAAAATATATTTTAATATTGTTATGATGGAATGCCAAAGAAATCACCCATAGACAGCATTCCCTAACTACACAACTATAATAATATTTTCTTTTCTATCTCTTTTCTTCCTCTAATCCACTCATTGTGACCTGTCAATTAAGCAGCTCTCAACTTTCACTTCCAGTTTCTCTATTTTTTCCTGCTTGATACTGCCCCAGAAATCATGTCTGTAGGAGCAACATGTTAGACAGCCACATTAATTAAGAAAGCAGGCTACAGAGATTAAAAGTCACTCTTTTGACTGGAAGGCAGGAATCTGGCCTTCCAGCTTTTCTCCATTCTTTTTTCCACCCTAATTGCTTGTACAGTCCCTGTTTATTATACAGGGATGGGCTTTTGGTTTGATTGGATCAATGGGCTGCCTTACTTTCTGTCACATGAGCAGCCCAGGAAAGCAACTGCAGAAGGAAAAAGGAAAGACAACTTGCATATGCAATTTCTAAAGTATTTTTTTTTGTGTTGAATGCTACCAATACAAAATACACACTGTGGTTTATGGATGGATCTCGACCATATCAGGAATGACCTGTTTTAACTGCAGACACCATGAAGTCCTATCCCTGTACTTTTCCTTTCCCTCAATACACTTTACATAAACAGACACAGTGAACACAACAAAGTGCCCATGACTAGAATAGGTATAGGCATAATTCAGCTACATCAAATTTACTCTCACACAAGAAGTCTTAAAGCTGAAACTACTGCAAAACCACAAGATCAAGGGTAAAAGAAAACATATGCTTGCTTCTTTCTACATGTGCCATGGTAAAGGACAAAGTCACACTTCTCCATGCATTGCAATCATCATGTTTTTACACCAAGTTTTTTATCCTCCCCTCCCCAAAAAACAAGTATCACACTTGGCACTTTGAATCTGTCTAACCATGACATACTGAAGTGATCTGATACAGAGGGCTGTAGTGTCATCTTCAGCAAAGAACACACTTTAATGTCACATTTTGCTAAACTTTCATCACATTGTCTCATATAGAGACAATTATGATACTGTCAACTGTCATGGAGCTTGACAATTATAATTAAGTGAATCATAACAATCAATGTTTAACTGAAAACTTAAAAAAATTATGAACTCCAAACAAAGCCTTTATAACATGATTCCTCCCTTTTCTACCTTTCTCCCCACACATACAGACAAGAGGCCAATACAAAGACTAGGAATCCAGTCTAGCACTTGGCACCTTTTTCAAAAACCAATGAGAGTTGTCTTATTTTTATTCTCCAAATTACTACTGAGATAAATAACAATTTCTATGTAAAGCAAAGGCACAAATGTGTGTCTTTCACTTTGATCCAGGAACAGATGCATTCTTTATAAAGTATTTCTTACATAAGACAGATATTTGCACCCCCTTCCATGAAAAATTCTATTCATAGTCTAAAATTCGGTGATTAGAAAACTCATTACAAAAAAATTCATTATATGAAATGTTTTGTAGATGCTTCTGTTTCCAAAGCAACTTTTCAGTTCAGACTTTTTCATCAGCTCTGGACATTTTCCTGCCTAGAGGCTTACAAATGATATATGCACTGAGTTATATTTTGACAGTCTTTAGTGGTCTGCTACAATAGTCTGTTTTCCAGAAAAGAAAGTATAACCACAATACCAAGCTGAGCCTTTGGGGGTTGGTTAAGTTTCTCATTAAACTGATGTTTAAGTATACGTAGGGGTTTTCCTGAGTGTGGCAACTTGCCAGTTTAACATTGGGGAAATTCAGATGCATATAAATTAGTTTTATAACTAAGTTTGTTGAAATGACAAATCGGATTTTGAAAGCTGAAAGGGGGGTTTCTGTCCCTCACTGCCTTATAGGGCACTGCCCTCCACTGGCCAAACGTCCTCACTTAAAAATAAGAGAGCAAAAACTCACTGTAAAGTTGCTCTTTGGACAAAACCCCCAAAAATACCTCCAAAACCTCTCAGAATCAGTGTCAAATTCTATTAAAAGGTTACTGCATAATGGCACCAATTTATACTAATGCCAGACTTGCTTTCCTATTACATGGTAATAAAAATACTTAGGGTGCTGAAATAAATCCTGAAGCAGCCTTTTTAAACAGTTCAAAATTAGAAGTGACAATACAAAAATAGGTAGTACTAAAAAGTGTAACTTAACACAAGGCCTTATAATGGTAAAAAGCTTAGAACCAGATCAGCAATTACTACTGTCTGCTAAATTGTCACTATTTTACCTTTTCCTCTGTCCAAAAATGACAGACCCTTATGTAAATTACTCTTTGAAGCAATTAATGTTTTTGAGGGCAGCAGACAGAATTAGTTGCATCAGTAATACCATATTAGATGTATTTGAGAGGGGGGATTAGGGATTACTAAGAGCCAACAAAACAATGAGAAAGCTGAAAACAACATACATATATAAATGTCCTCCATTCGTGTTACTGTGGGTTGCCAACTTATTATTTCAACTCTTCCTCTCATTTCATTTTACTTGTTTCAAAACCATGGATGACCCTTCAATGCAGTTAAGGTATAGGCAAGCTGTAGCATTTTCAGGAACATCTGGCACTCTAACCAACCTTGCTGCTGTCATTTGGTCAACCTGCTCATCTCGGGTGATATTCCCTTCACTCTCTGCTGGACAGCCAGAATTAACTCTCTCCAAAACCCATAATAGCTCAGTGACACTGTCAATATTTACATGATCATGCTTTCAAAAATTAAGAACCATAGGACTTTAAAATAATACCCCTGAACCCATGCAAAGGGACAACAGGTCATACAACAGAGCCAGACAATGATTAAGGACCATAGCGACAACTATCTCAGTAATAAAAGTGTAGATTCAATTACGCTCCACAAGATTCCTATCTAATTACCAGATCTAATAATATTAAGTGCAATAGATTTGCAGATGATAAGGTGAACTATTTCTTTTATAAGACTAAAAGCAATAAGCTATAGGAGGAAGTTATGACAAAAATACAAAGATGAATGAAGCTTGCAGAGATAAATCAAAACCACAGAAAGATTAAAAATATAATGTTAGGAGAGTTGCACGCTGTGAGATTTCCAATTAGAGACAAAGGGAAGAAAAATATTCTCAAGTTTCTGATAAAATCTTTGCTGCCATCTACACATTAAGGGAACAACTGAAAGGCTGGAATAAGACTGAAAGATGGACTTAATATCCCTTTTTCAAGGGTTGAACAATAAAAAAGGGGTACACAGCACCATTTCCTTTGAGTGCAGCTAAGGTAAACTTTAAGACCTAGCACAAGTTTTACCATTTGTTCCATTCAATTTGTATAACAGTTCTGTGCAAGTGGGAAATGAACAAAATATGTAATTTTTTTATATTTGCCAATCCTATGATAAACTACTCCCACTAGAAAGAAAAAAAATCAGCACTGTTGCTAAACTTGTTTTTAAAGAGAAAAGCTAGATTCCGAGATTAATTATGAATGATCTTTCTTAGACTATAGCTGCATGGGTTACTAACAGTGGTGGGATTTCCCATCCAGTGAACAGCAGTGCTAAAGGTGCCCCCTCAATCTCTGTATAACCTAGTTCTGGTGAAGTTGGGTTTGGTGTTCTGCTCCTCCAGGCAGTCTGGAGAGAGCACAATCACCAACAGGAAAAAATAACCCCCTTGCTTCATAAGGCCTCAAACCTTACAAAAGATCCTGTTTCTTACTGAAGGTTAATTTGTGATACTCCTTTTGCATGAGGATTCACCCCAGAGGACACAGAGCAAGGCATTCAGTCATTCTCACCCTCAGAGTCTCAGTTTCCCCTGTCAGGAGCAAGTATTTTGAGGTTTGTTTTGCAGCCATTGCCTTACCTCAGATCTGTGCTTTCACCTCTCCTCAGGGTTCATCTGATTGTTTAATAACCACATACTAATGTTGGGTTGTTCTGCTAATCATTTTGCAGATAAGATCTCCCTCATACAATCTAAAGCCGCTTTTGTACCTGAGCTTGAAAGAAAAGAACTGGAGGTGGGAACAGGGGATACTGGGCTGCTTTCACTTACAGATCTCTATACTTCTATTTTTAAGACCTTAAACTGAAGCAGTGAGCCATTTTCACTGCTATGTTACACAGATTTATGTACTTCTGCTGCAGTCCTAGGAGTTAATACTTTTTAAACTCCTGCATAGAACTGTTTTAGTCACAATTGTACTAAGCCCACAGCTCATTAACATAACTCGACTCTGTTGTGGACAGTCTTAGGAAGAAGAGCAACTGTTGGGCTGGCTCTCAACCCATGAAAAGTAATTAAGAGCCCACTTTGCCCGTGGGGAACAGGTGTAGGAATCACTGCCCTGGCAGCCTGTTCCAGCTGAAGAGTTATTGCTACAGCTGTTCAGCTGATGGCAATTACCACTGCCCATGGTCATTGTGTGTGGATCTCACCTTCTAAAGGTTTCCTCCCTGGAGAGCTGACGTGATGACTGCTGAACTGCAGCATTACCCTGCTCTCTGCTAGGAGACCAGCTGACATTTACCTTTACGTGACCTCAGCGAGCTACAAAACGCACACTCAACCACAGTTGCTTAACCATGCTGACATATAGAATTTCTAACTTTTGCTTTTCCTTACAGTGTAAAGAGCACAAAACACCACAGCATCAAACCACAGAACTCTGAAAAACAAAAACAGGATGTCTGCCTCTAAAGCTGGTGCTGTGTGCATTTTTCCTGAGATGGTGCTATCTGAGACCAGGTTGGTGTGATCTTTCAATACAGGCTTGGCCAAATTCTCCCCTTCCTGCTGGAAGGTTAACTCCAGGGTGTTTGCAACAGAAAATATTTCCATGGCTGAGGGTTGTTGTCATCACAGTCTGCCTAACAATAAGACCAGCTGGAGATTTAAAAAAATTAAGGCTTAAAGCTATTTCAGTGGTCTCCTTGACTCTTGCAAAGCTGCAGTGCAGCCAGAAAGAATCCAGGAGACAAATGTTTGCACAATTTAGCATAAGAACAATGCTATTGTTTCTTCTTCTTCCTCAAGAGTGGATTTTGATACTGCACAGGTATGTTAGTGCCGGTCTACAGGATCTGTAAGTCCCTTTCATTGTTCTTCTGCCCCATCTGCTTGACCGGTTGAGGGCTGACCAAGTTAAAACATATTAAAGGCACTGTCCAAATGCCTCTGAAACACTGACAGGCCTGGGACACTGACCACGTCTCTGCAAGCCTGTTCCAGCGTCTGACCTCCCTTTCAGTAAAGAAATGCCTCCTAATCACAGAACTATGAAGGTTGGAAAAAGACCTCCAAGGTGACCAAGTCCAACTGTTGACTGAACACCAACACGTCAATAAAACCATCCAATCATTTCTTGAACACTTCCAGGGATGGAAGTTAACACCAGCATCTCCCTGGACAGCCTGTTCCAATGCTTAACCACTCTTCCAGGGAAGAAATTCTTCCTGATGTCCAACCTGAATCTCCATGGCACAGCTCAAGGTTATTTCCTCTTGTCCTGTCAATTCTCACCTGGGAGAAGAGATTGACCCCCACCTTGCTACAACCTCCTTGTCATGTAGTTGTAGAGAGTGAGAAGATCCTTACTGAGTCTCCTTTTCTCCAAGCTAAACATCCCCAATTCCCTCAGCCACTCCTTACCTGACTTACTCTCTCGACCCTTCACCAGCTTCATGACCCTTCTTTGGACACACTCCAGCAGCATTTCCAGTCTAAACAATGCTTTTGAGACATTCCTATGTGTGCTGTCCCTGGATACCAGGGGGGAAGAGAGCAGCACCTCTGTTACCTGCAGAGAGCAGGGATGTCACCCCTCAGCCTCCTTTTCTCCAAACTATCCAAGTCCAGTCCTCAGCCTCACAGAATGTGCCTTCCAGTCCTCTCACCAGCTTTGTTGCCCTCCTATGGACACGTTCATCCATCAAGCCACATACCCACCCCCAAAAACTCACTCAACACAGGTGAAGCACAACTATAATTTCTGGTTTGAGCCAGCTGTTGGGAGCAGCTGGCCTCAAATGTTTGGACTAGGAAGAAGGACAAAAATCCACTAAGGTTTGTCCCTGCTCTCATTCTGACGTGTATTTCTCCTCCTTTCTTCCATTTGTCACTTACTAAATTCACACACATTTCTGAGATGTTTTCTTTGCATTTTTGTTGTTTATGAACACAGTTCAGGAATTAGCAAGCTTGTAGCTGACTCAAGAGCATCAGCTCTTTTCCTCAAAGACATCGTGATATACATTATATGTTCATCAGACAGATAAAACAGTCCTTGCTACAATGGATAGGAGACCAGACTGAACAAACAAACAAACAAAAAGAGCACTAATCTCAGCCTGCCACTTGCTTAATCAGTGCTATCTGCAGTAATCTCTTGCCTCTCTGATTAGCAAGAAATCTGTTACAGACATGAAGAAATATGCCAGGTATTATTTTTACAAACAGGCCTATTTCTGTATGAGGTTTTCTGTCCTTCTCTCAAAACATTTGTGTACATACAGTAGGAAATAAGAGGGACTTCGAGACGTAACACCATGGAGAAAGCAGTGGCATTATGCATTATGTTGCCTGAAGTTGGATGATGGATTCACCTTCAAATTGTTTGATTATTTTTTGTGGAATATGTAAAAATCAGAAGTATAAAGAATGTGCTAAGAAAGTGCAAAGTGAAAGTGCAAGAAAAAGTGAAGTGTTATTTCTAGAGCTGGAAAGTTAATTTTTATAATTATCAAGATTTACACCTGTGCTAGTGTAATTTACATAATTACCAATATATGTAGAAGACTACTCCTACAGATCAACAAATTTATGCTGCAATGAAACAAATTTAATTGCTTTTTTTTCTAGATTTGAAAATACAAAGAACATTTTGCAGTCTCTCTATGCACTGATGAAGTCACCTTCTGCCTGCTTATCAGAGAACTTGAAAAATTAGGTGGGTAATTACATCAGGCAATGAGGTGGTCCAAGTATTTATTGTTAAAAACAGAACTACTCATCAACTGATTGAAATTAACAAATTTATTTCATCTGTCAGACTTGATTCATCTCTAACTACATCATTCTTCTTCAACTTGGACACCTCAGAAGCAGCCAGATTAAAACAACACTGCCCTACTCAGGTCAGCAGCACATGAGATTTTTGCCACTAAGAAGATGGGCCAGAGGTACTCAGCAAGAACTTCAGACAGCCACAGAATTATATATTGAATATGATGCTTTTGTTCCTGAGCTCAAGAGGTTGCATTTTCTCACATTTTTGCAGGGATCACTGTAAACAAACATCATCCCAACTACCTAATGGATCCAAAGCTTCTACAGAAAGGTCTCCAGCTCAATTTTCAAGCTTGCTGTTTGGTTTTGATTTTATTGACCCCCACAGAGATCTGGGCATTTCTGCAACCCACTGAACTGGTTTGCTTTCACTCAAGACATTGTCTTAAACAGTAACATCACCAGTTTTCAACCAGCCTGATGGGTTTTGCCAAAAAACACTTGAGTTACTGCGACATTTGATCCACACTTGGTGCTGATTGATGCAATAGAGGTTTGTCTGAGAGCTCAAGGGTAGGAACTCTGTTCCCCTGGGACAATATCTGCCTTTCCCATGCAATGAAGGAAGCTTTGAATAGAGTATGGCCTACAGTAAAGGTTACTGTCACCACAGAACATCCCTCCTATCACTGGTCTAGCAGAGCAGATTTCAGAAGAATCTACTGTTCACATTACAGAAGAAACCCTTGAAACATTACCTGACATTTCATGTTTAATAATCAACACAGCAGTGAAGGAAGCTTTAAAAATGACCAGTTACCGACTTTGAAATAAAGGTTTACTGCAGGATTGATTTTGTAGCTCATAACACTTCTTTAATGCAAAGACAACATTGCCTTTTGGCAGCTTGACAAAGTCAGACTTGAGTTCACAAAGTTCTCCCCATGAAACTGTCATCATCAGAGGAGACTGTCATGACCTGCTACATGAAAGCCTTGTTTTCACTTATTTTGCAAGCTGAGAAGGCTCACTGGGTGTATGTATATACACACACACCTTTGGCTGAATTCTGCTCTTGGAAGTATTTTTGTCTAATCATTGGCTGCCTCTGTGACTTCAGGATGAAAATTTGTTGCACTAGTTAAGTGAAAAGCAAAAGCCATGCTGTTTTGGAAAGCTCACACACCAATGCAAGTGTAGCACACATCAAGACTTACCTGCTTACACTTCTGCTAAAAGACAAGATAAATAATTACGCTAAGTATATCTAATGTTGACGTAGAGGATGTGCATATCAGGTAAATATAGTGTTAATATCTCGTTGTTTGCATTAGAATTGGCAGTTTAAAACCAAGATCCATAAATAGACTCTGCTCCTCCAGTGAAGTTCACCTTTTGAATAACAAAACACTACATTTCTGCTCAAGAAGCAAGACAGCTCTTAAATGAATGCATCCTGCTAGGTAGGATTACACACATAGAAAATGAGATGATCAGTGATGGAGGTGAAAACTGGCATGTTTGACTTTAGAACTATGAAATTACATGAAACCATGTTTTGGTTTCATTTTTAAATGGCACCTTTATAAAGTTATAATACATCTATAATTTTTAGCCTTGTGTTTTCTGTACATTTGAAGTTTATTACAGATATTTAGAAGCTAGAATTTATACATACGTTATCTATAGTCAGCCTTAGAATACAAAAGTCATTAATTTAGCAATATTCAGTTGCAAGATCATTCTGTTGACATCCACATCAAGAGGAACTAACAATGTAATAGTATATTACTTTAAACTGTGTAGCATACTACTTTAAATCTCTCCCTATTTTAGTAGGGTGTTTTTGTTGTTTATTTTTTGTGCATTTGGTTAACTTGCTCCTATTCTTTTTCTTACTTTCCCCACGGGACAGAAATGCATTTAAACTCTATTATGAAATAAAACCACAGGTATAGATTGCAAAGTGCAGTACACAAAATAACATTCCTCAATTTTTCATGCACTAAACAACAGAAATAAGATTAGAACAGTTTTGTTTGGTTTTTTCCAAACATAAACCCCTGTGCTTATACCATGCTGATCAAAACATGGTTTTGAAAACAAACAAAAATAACTAATCTGAGTGGAACACTTTAAAATTCTCTGATCTGAAAGCAGGTCCAAAATATAGCATGTTGGGAAAATAAAAGCACCAGGGTATCTGGTAGGAAAGCACAGTATAGTTACTGTAGATGTAGCAGACAAATCCCCTGTATGAATCACCTGGACAGAAGCTAACCATATAATGCAAAAGAAAACATCCTCAAAGCAATCATGCTGTAACAATGGGATCACATTGCTTTCAAATTCATCCTGAACACCATTGCTGATATTTTTCCCTATCTGAAGACAAGCAACAATTTTTCTGGTTTTCTTTCTTTTTTGTTTGGTTTGTGTTTTTTTCTGTAAACTCAAAAATTTCTAAAGGGTTTTTCCAATGACAAGTCCATATTTTCTCTAGCAAGCATGATCTCAGGTGAGTTTTTCACCAGAATTAACATATACAGCTAGTTAGACCTCCATGAGCCTGCTGACTCAAGAGCTCTACTCACCAGCATTATTTGTCTGGGTTTCTGCATGTGAGATAAAACATTAGTCTGATACCTGGATGCTCTGGTCCATCCAGGCCTTGCTCTGTGCTTTAATGATGTGCTTTACATTTGACATTTACTCCATAATCCCCATTTCCCAAAACTGGACATGTACATTACAGGGCAAAAGAGTGACTCAAGGTCACTCAAGATCCTTCCAAAACACAATATGGAGATGTCTTCAGTGAAGACACTATTATGTTTATGTTAAGAAACAAATATTTGCTAAACCAAGTAATAGCAACAATTCAGCAACTGCAGTGAACTCCCTGATAATGGAGATTTTTCTGTCCTGGACAATCTAGAGACCTTCAGCATCTCTTCAATAATTTCACTTTCATATTTGTGAAAAGCTGTTTCCTCTACAAGTCCATCTGCTTTATAAAAGTATTAAACATAGTGTAGCCTTTCTATTTGCAGGCTGTATCTGTAAATGGCTATTTATGTTTCAAATCAATTCATACCCTAGTCATGTTAGGAATATTTTACAGCTTAGGCTCATGCAGAATTGTCTGAAGTATAAAATCCCCTGTAAAGCTCAATCTCAGGAACTGTGTCAGCTACTTGAGAAAGGAAAACAATAAACCAAGACTGCAAGTCACCCAATGCAGAGCAGTGCTGCTTTTTCCAAGTGTCTGACGACTTCCACCAGCCTTAAAGCTAAGCTTGCATTTTGTAGATGTGGTCACATTTCGTTAAACAAGATCAAACTCATAATCACTTCAAGTGCAGCCAGCCAAAGAATAATACTTATATTCAGTGACAAGTCTCCCTCACTATTAATGAGCATGTATATTATCAATTAAAGAGCTGTTGTTCCACTTACTGTGCCACGTCAGATACAGCTGGCAGGGGTGACTCTTCTGATACAAGGTCAATGTCATCAGTGAAGCTGTTGGCCCTTGACATGTCCTGGGTGTTCCCTTCTAAACGTCCTTTCACTGCACAAATAATTCAAAGAAATCGTAGTACATTAGGGAGACAACACAGACAAGCTCTTAGAACGTATGCCATATGAAAATATATACATGCATATCTATAGTTCAAACAGGAACCTGTTACAGTAAGTCTTGTCATCTTGAGAGCTGTCTTTCTGTAAAAACAAATTCACTATATCCCCAAAATTAATGTGGGCATGATGAGACAAAGAATGGGACTGAATTTCCTCAGTACTATTTGATACATAGGCTTTAATTTCCCTAGAGCCATTCTTTAAAATGCTACTGCTATGATCATATAAATAGAATACTTGAAACTAAAGTGCTGTTTGGTCACTGTATTGACTAGTGTTCAAAAATTCTCCCATGGACGAGCCTCAGGTGTTTGAATGCAGCCAGTTCAGCAGGACAACCATGATGGAGGCAAAGCTGAACTATATAAAGCTGAACTGTAGCCTAGCTTATGTTCCAAGCATCACAAAGGTACACATTTCATTACAGGTTTGAAAAACATAGGATTGCCAATTAATGGAATTCAGACACTGCAGAAGTCAGAGAAGTGCAGCTGGCCCTGTAACTGATAAAACCTGATGTTTCATAAAGCTTTAGCCTAAAAACTCATTTCCATTAAGTATAGGGCTGGCTTCACCATAAATGTGCAGTAAACGTGTACCTGCCTTTCTGAGTTCAGCTGCACCAATATTCAAAAGCCATTTCTGCTTTAAGGTCTCTTCAATATATTTTCCTATATTTATTTCATTCAAAATCTAATAATTAGATCTATCTTAAGTTGCTGTGACATAGAATAGTATCACTAGTATTCATGAATAAAATTGCTAGCAGTTTCCAAGGAAGCTACCTGTAAGTTTTATTTCTTATCATCTTTGAAAGCTTGGCACATACAGTTATGAGCTGGAAGAGTAACTTGGACAATGGATAGGATGGCACATATAAATTCAAGGGAGAAAAAAATGTTTGTGTGTGTGGTGAACCACAAAAAGGAAGTGTCAAAATAAGTAAAGCCTAAGCAGTGCCACTTGTATGTGCTGTGATGGGAAAGAAAGAAAGAAAAGACAACCCATGTGGCAGAAATAAGAAAGCTTGCCACCTAGAAAACTAAATTGTTTAAGTCTCAAGTTAATTCTAGAAAAAAGCTTTGGCTAGACTGCATTCAAGCTAAGTACTAAAAAACTTACAAGATCAGAGCTTACTGTTCAAAGAGACATAACATACAGCAAGAAGTGAAAATGAAGTCTGTTGAATAGAATTACCAAATGGCATACCTGAAAACTGCTAAAGGACATAAAATTACAAGGCTATTTTATTTACATCTGCTGCATTTAATCACAAATAAACTATGTATTTACGAAAACTTCCTGGCACTAGGAACATAAACTTCTGTGCTTTTCCAGCATTACTGAAACACTTTGGCTGCTCTAGAGGAGCTTTATTTTGTGAGACCTGCCAGTTCTGCCCTTGTTCTGATAATACATTTTTCCCGTACGAAGTGTAGCCTTATTTCCAGACAACAGATCCAATATTTGAAATATTGCTTGGGAAGCACCAAACTGTAAAGAAGTAACATGGCACATGATCACAGCTGCAAAATTCAACTGGGGGAATGTTGGCTTCACCCAGAGTAAGGTTTACCCCACAGAATCTGAAGGTTGGCCAAGGTACAGTTAAATCACTGTGCCAATATAAGGTACATAAAATTAAAGGGAAACCCCTGTATTGCTATCAATTCCTACTACACAGTGAACTGCTGAAAGACCTAGTTAATTCATGTCAGTTTGCCTCCTTTATTGCATCGGAAAAATATTAAAATCACTGCAATGCATTTGTCATGATAAGTAATAGGATTTTATTTTAGTTTTGTCATTTTAAAGGTTTGGTCCATATTGCTTTATCAAGCTTATCTCTTACTCATCACAGTGCTGTTTTCAATCTGCATTCACGGGTTCTTAAAATCCAGAAAACCCTAATTGTTTACATTTGGCTTGCTAATTCCTTTTCTGAGAAGCGTTCACTACTACAGTGGCTCTTTCCTCTATACCAAGGTGTTTTTTTAGAAAAGGGGGACGACAGCAGCAAGTCAGTCCTGAAACCTTCACTTGCTCCTGATCCCCACGTGCTGTGCTGAGCAGCTCTGCAGGGTGCACCTGGAACCTGCTTCTCTGACCCTTTGCTGAGACATGTGGAATATCATCCTGGGATTAACTACCTCAAACCATGCTTGGTTACCCACACAAGCAGGGAAAGCTTTTGTTCTATCTTTATATATGAGGCAAAAGCATCCAAATTTCCTCTTTGGTGAGGACCTTGCTGTGATTATCTGTGACAGTCTCCTCCCACAAGTAGTAACATACAGTTCATTGCTACAAGCATTTGCAAAAAGACAATGATGTGATTATGTGCTTTATAGAAACAGTTCTGTAACACCCACTCCATGCTTCATTTTATCAGCTGAATTTGTACTTAACTCCATGAACCAGTATTTGGGTCACATCTCAAAGATTATCTCACGGCTTCCCCTCATCCCTCCCACATTTCCACAGTCAGATCTGAACAGAACAATTTTTGCCATTTTGGTTACACATTAGATTTATCTCAAAAACCTGTGTCTAGCTTACACAAGGAATAAAAGAAGAGCTACTCGTAGAAGTGCTGCTCTTAAACGTCAAGTTAAAGCAGAAAGCACAGCTCTGAAGCCCACAATATTTGGGTGGTGATAATATAAGATTTCCTACTACTCTCAGAGACACTTGACTCCATTCAGAGTAAGTTCAGTCTTGTGTTTTGTGATGTATTAAGCCACCACAAGAGAATACCTGTTTTATCCTTGTAACCCTAATATGAGTTATTTAATGCTAAATCCCTTTATGCTTTTATCACTCATTAATTCTATGAGTTTCAGCTTTAAAAATAATAACTCATTAATAATGTTTTCTGGTCCACAAATTAATATTAATGGTAAATTCATGCAATATGGTCTCTTTCGTAATTACTTTCTGTCCCAAAAGTGACTGTCACAGCTGAGAGTTTTCTTATCTGAAACACTCTTTTGGAACCAACTCAGTTTTGAAGTTAACTCACTTTCCCTGAGATGACTTCCAAAACTCATTTAGACAGCAATGTACAGTCATAAATCAAAACTCCCAAAATTACTCTAAAAGGAACAATTTTATTTTTTTTTCTTTTTGTAATGTCAAGAAGCCATAAGCTCCTGAGCAATAAAGTGATTCACAGTAATCATTCATGATAATGCTTTCACTTTGAGGAAACGTGGAGCATTAAAATAAATTCAACACATGGCAGTGATGCTTTCCAGAAATAAAACTCAAAGTTGTAAGGTCCAGCTACTACATATGGTAAGTTTGTAACAGCTGCAGCTCAAGCCAGAACAACTATATCTTCCCTCCCTATATTTATTATATCAGCTTTTTTATTCCAAACTGACTTTGTGGAAATTAATGCCTAATGTTTGTGTTGCAGAGTAGTAAGTAGGGGAGGCAAGAAAATATGAAAAGAGAAGAGGAGTCATCCCTCCTTTTCATGCGTTACTACTTGCAATATGAAGAAGCTGTACCTATTTCATTATAAAATGGATAATATTTTCTGAGCAGGAACACTTGGAAGCATCAAATTGAAGATACAGAATAGTTTCAACCACAGTACAGCAAACACCAGTGAATGCCACAGAGCCAGTAATCCCTGAAACAGGTCAACTAATGAAATGAAACAGCAAAAAGAAAGCTAAGTTTCATACATACATCTTTATTTTGAATTTCAGTTTCTAAAATGCCGAAATCTTAAAAAACCACATCAAAACATAACCCATAATTTCGTAATGCTGTTTGGCTTTGTCTGACCTTAGATTCCTTATTTATATGACACTAACTCCTGTCTTTGCAGTATGGGTTAAAAGCAAGCTCACAATGTGCAGCTGCAGTAGAAAACATGACTGCACATGATTCCCATTGCCATGGTCATTCTCCAACAGGCAATGCCTGCCAGTAGCAGCACAAAATAACAAGGAAGATTTTTGCACCAGTCTCTTCTCAGACAAAGGTGGTAAAAAACAAGCAGCAGGTCACTTCTCTTACAAATAATTCTCACTCTTTTTATTAGACGTTTTCTTCATACCCCGAACAGAAATTGAAGCATGACTTGTACCATTCCCACACAGTCAACTGGACAAAAGCCTGCAGAGGATTGCAGTGGCTGCTTACATTACACAGAAGGGTACCTGCTCCTCCTACGAGTACAGACACCAGGGTATTTGGCAAATTAAAGTGGGAAAACACAGGCACACTTATAGAAAAGGAGAGTAAAATTGAGATGGTTTAACATAAAACAGTGCCTGTCACAAGAACATCTATTCCTCACATTGTTAAGTAATAAATCACGTGAAAAGGACACAAAGTACTGATGTCAGGGGAGAGCTCACAGATAAAGATGACCAGGAAAGCTGTAGAGCTGCAAGTTAAAACACAGGGCTGAAGGAGGGACAGAGAGGACACAAAAGGTTTAACTTCAAACAGTAAAAAAAACACACATACAGAGAATGCTGGTGAGGATATAACCCTGCTGCATGAAAAGAGAGGGTGGGGGGGCTTCTCTGTTTATCTGGGGGTTTTGCTTGTAACCAACCAAGATAAAAAAATCCAAGACTAAGACACCAAAAGCAAATGCCAGTGAGTTCCTTCAGTGCCAGTGTCTTTTCATCACTTTCAGATCAGAAGCTGTTAAAAGAATCTCTCTCAATGCCAGGCTGCCCTACTCAATGTAACAAATAGATATGAAGTAAACATGTGATTTGTTTAATTTCATATGTAAGGCTCCACCTCTACAGAAAATCCTTGGGATGAATATGCTTTCTTCATCCACATGGAGGAACTTACCTGTGAGGTCACAGTGTTATGACTTGTCTGCTTTCCTGTGGCAGGAACTTTTATCACATCACCTAAAAAGATTCATGATATTTTTAAATCTGTAGAGAGGCAAATTGGTGTGGGGCCTCGAATGAAACATTTCCAAAGCCTTACTTTGCTCAGAAAAAAAATGGAAATCTAATGGCTTATGAAAGCCAAGGGCCTTGTAAGTGTCTGACACCTGACCACCAGCCTGCTTTAGAAACCTCTTCAATTTGATTTTATTATTATTGCCTCCATGGCAAATGGCCTTAGAGCTCATCTGAGGAGTCATGTTGGAAGAATATGACAAAACATAATTAGCATAGACTGAATAATTTCTCTACCAAGTTATGAGAACTTTGCTTCACTTGTCTTGTGGAGCTGCAGTAGTGCCAAGAGTGTACTACTCTAAATAAGACAAAGATATTTTTATTTAGGTTTCTGTAGAACTACTATAAATCTGAGCATCTGAAGCTGGGATTTTACATCCTTACTATGTACTCATTTTTAAATCACCTGCAAATGCCAGATACTCAGAATGTCCCATACACAACTCTCAGAGCTACAAGTGTCCAATACAGTTAAAAAAGCCAAGCCACTTTCTCTACCTAATTTTAGGCAGTTAAATGTAGTGTCATTAGAGATGTGGCTGATACTGCAATTCTTGTACATTCTGCCCGAATTTAATTTTGTTCCCCAAAAACCTGCAGAATCAGACCAAAATGAACTAAGCAGTAGTTTGGCAGCAGAACAGAAATAAAAGAGCACCTGAACAAGTGAATTGAGGAATAAGAATAAATTTGTATTTGCTGCAAACATGTTGCTAACTATATGCAAAAAGTGCTGTGCACTATTACTGCTGTACTTAGTTACATGTTTGTCTGCAAGTGTTTTAGATAAACTCCAACATCTGGTTTCCTGTGTATCTGATTTGAAACAATCAGCACTCAAAATGCACTAATGCTGACTTTATTTGTTATACATTCTTTTGTTTAGATAAGCCTGCAGGCCAAATTACATACTGACTTACACCCCATGGAACTCAATCACTCATTACATGTCTAATGGGACAGCACAAAGATGTACATGAATACCAACACATTATTCCAAATCACAAAGGCATGTAGTACTGGAAAACATGCAGAGAGAAAACAATGGAACATACTTTAGAATGCACATTAGGATGCTGTTATCTACCCAATTGCCTCAACATCCTTTTCAGACCTACCAAACAAGGAGGACATAATATATTGACAAAAAACCCAACCTATCCCAAAACAATAAAACACAGCACACAAACAAAACAACCCAAAAACCCCAAAACAAAGCCCAAACAGAACCCCCCCCCAACACATTTTCTACAGCATTATAAATACAGATCTACTTCAGATTAAGTACATTCAGCACAAAAATCAACATCTTTAAAGGAAGCACATTGGCCTAAAACATACAGCTGAATATTTTGTACAGAATTACTCAGAGTGAGCAGGTGTCCTACTGGTTGGAGGCCAATGGCACAAAGAGCTCTAAGTATCTCCTTGTACACAGACAGGACCTGTCAGAGGAGAACTGGAGATTAATGGAACACAGCAGAGAAGCTGCAGTGCTGGTGCCACTCACTCTGTTCAGACAGCAAGCCATGAGCTCCACTTCAGTCCCTTTCAAACCAGCAAGCACAGATTTTCCTTGCCAATTTAATCTGAGCAAATTTATTACTTTTAAATGTCAATTCACTGTTCTGTGATTGACTGTGCTGTGATAAAAGCAGCAATAAAAACATAGAACTAAGTAACAAAGAAAAGCTACTAATCTGGATATTTTAACTTTTATATTTCTGGCCGCATTATCCCCGGGACTGTTTTTCAGTTTTCCTCATGGGAATGACTCACAATAAAAAGCCAGAGGAAGCTGGTTTTCAGTTCCTTTTCAGAATACCAAGCTAAAATTTGTTCCAAAAAAAGTCTGATTTTTTTTAACAGTGCTAAATGCAGCTAGCTCTGAGCAAGCTGCAGTCATGCTAAGATCACATTAAGGGCCATAATGATGATCAGAGTGCTGGAGCAAAGGCAGGCTGAGACAGCTGGGGTTGTTCAGCCTGGAAAAGAGGAGGCTCCAGGGAGATCTCACTGTAGCCTTCCAGTACCTGAAAGGGCTTATAAAATGGGAAGGAGAAGGACTTCTTGTCCAGGCAGATAGCGACCGGACAAGAGTCAATATTTTAAACTGTAAGAGGGCAGGTTTAAATCAGATATTAGGAAGAAATTCTTTACTGTGAGGTTGCCAAGCAAAGCTGTGAATGCCCCATCCCTGGAAGTGTTCAAGGCCAAGTTGGATGGGGCTTGGAGCAACTGGTCTAGTGGAAGGTGTCCCTGCCCATGGCAGTGGGGCTAGAACAAGGTTAAGGTCCCTTGCAATCCAAACCATTTTGGGTTTTCTATTCTGTTCAGCTGAGTAAGGTGGAGGGTAAAAGTTCTATTGTAAGAGGTACAGGCTGTTAAGGGCATGTTACACATGCATGGAAAAAAGAGAACTGGCTGGCAGAGTTCTGCTTCCTCCTGAAATGCCAAATCCTTTCTCCTGTGAAAGGCAGGAGGCCAGAGGGGAAACATCCAGGCAGCTGGACCACATACCTAGTCATGTAGTGGATATTATTGTCCAGCATGTCCTATAGAATCATGGTTTGTGTTGGAAGGGACCAAAGACAAGGAGGACAGAGAAAGAGGCAGTTTATAAGTGAATCCTAGAGGCATTTCTATGAATGATTCGGGCTGAGAAGTCTCCTATCTCTAAGAATACAGGGTCTATATACCCCTATCTCAGGTAACTGGCCCTTCCTAGTTTTCCTTGGGGATATAGAAGTGAATAATTGACATCTTTGTTTTAACATTTCCTCTCTCTTGGGCTCTGCTCCTGCAAAACAAGTAATGCCTTTTCTCTCATAAAAGCTACCTCTTCTAAACATACACAAAAAGGTAGATTTCCAAGTTCACTATCTGAGTGATAGAGGGTATTAAGCGGTAAGGTCTGGCAAAGAGGTTGGAANGGGCTGAGAAGTCTCCTATCTCTAAGAATACAGGGTCTATATACCCCTATCTCAGGTAACTGGCCCTTCCTAGTTTTCCTTGGGGATATAGAAGTGAATAATTGACATCTTTGTTTTAACATTTCCTCTCTCTTGGGCTCTGTTCCTGCAAAACAAGTAATGCCTTTTCTCTCATGAAAGCTACTTCTTCTAAACATACACAAAAAGGTAGATTTCCAAGCTCACTGTGTGAGTGATAGAGGGTATTGAGGGTATTAAGGTCTGGCAAAGAGGTTGGAAAACACATTTTCCTAGTTGTTTGGTGAAGAGAAGCATTCAGAGAAACCCACAGACTGAATTTCACAGTAGATATAGTTCAGCTATTAAACTGTGCCTCAAGGTACCAGCAGGATTATGACAGCAGGACAAATACACTAAGGGACATCAGTAGGAGAAAGCAAAGCACCCACCTACCCATCTTACCTAGACTTTCCAGCCCTCAAGGTTATCCTTTGAGTGAGGAGAGCAGGGACCTCATCTCTTCAAACATCTAGCAAAAATCTGCCTTGGAACATATTTTAACACATTTACATTGCCAGCTCAACTTCACAACAAACAACAAATCCCCATAAGTCCTTCTGTTGCTCTTTCTTTGCAGGTTTACTAGTTTAATACTACAGTCTTGCACTAAACATTTCAGTAAGTGGGTAAATGTGCAGGCACAGCTTTCTGCAGAGTAGCTCCAGTTCTGCCCCAGCAATTTACATTTGCCATTAACACTCGGTGGCTGGAACAGCACAGAGGAAGCTGCTGACATCTGTTGTCAGCAGGGAGCTGCTTTTCACCTACACCTAAGGGCCAAATGCTGCCACAGCTGGTCCAGGAGGAATGCAAACAGGACACCTTTGGGAAAGCATCTAGCAAGTCAAGGTGTATTCAAATGATGTCAAGAAAGCACAGTTTCTCAAAATTCTACAGCAAACTCCTTTGACTCATTTTAATTTTGAGAAGTTTTTTTTTCTCCTTAACTAAAGGCTTATTCTATTTCTTTTGCTTATCTGACACAATCCTTGTGCCCACAGATATTTTTAACACGTTTTCAAGTTGGAGATACCATCTGCACCTTGTCAATATGTTCAGAGATCAACTCTCCCAGACTAAATTCAAGTCACCAATACTAATGCATTTAACTTAAGGCCAGCAATACTTGACTGTTCATTCAGTTATTCTGAAGAACAAAACATACAGTAAGAACAGTCAAGAAAAATAAGACAAAAATAGCTTTGAAAGTGATCTCTCTCCACTGCTTGCCTTTTTTTTTTTAAAGGACAAGAAGAACTTGACCTTAAACTGAAACAATTAATAGACAGTGAAATGTAATTTGGCAGCTTGTTAGCTCTGCAGGGAGAGCTCTTAACACATACAAACTCTTAGAATTACACATAGGGAATGTATCATGTAATATAAATATATAGAGTTACGTTGCATTACGGGATTCAGAACTGCCATTACAGTAAAAGTGTTTATTTTAACAAGGAAGTACAGTTTTAGTGTGGCTATTATAGAAAATAAACTGGTCTGAAAACATTTTTATTTTTCATGACTCTTAATGGTCAAAGCATACCAATTGCAGTGACAGTAAAAATAGAAACATCTTCTGAATTGTTGTCAATGTTTTGACTCACAAGAACACAAAACCCAATTACTGTAATTACAGTGAAACATGCCACAATTATTTGCTGGTCTAATGCAGTTCTTTGCATCACACAATTGAATCTTTGTAGAACAATTTCCCATTGACAAGCAGTTAATCATGAATTCAGTACATACAACATTGTTATCAAACTGCCTGTTCCATACTGACTAGAAAAAAACCCTGTAGATTTAAGTAAATCTTAATACTAGAGAAAATAATTGCCATGTTTGTCCCAAACTCCAAAACAAATTCATCAAAAAAATTTGTGGCTGTTGACAACACTAAAGCAGAACTGTTCCTAACTAAAGTTCCAGCTGTTATTTCATACATTCCACATGAAAAGACACATTTTATGGCAGTACTCCCTACTTCAAATACATTTGAATACTCTGAATACTTATATCTTAAATGTTGAACTTGAAGATATTTTTGGTGGGGCAGTAATCTGAGTAACAGTTTAAGTTACAACTGTTAAAAAAGGTATTCAAAGTAGCCACTCTTATGTGTACCCGATACTATAAGAACTTTGACTGGCAGATCTTCAGATCATAGAATTCCAACTGAAACATCTTATAAGCACAAGACCCCCTCATAACAAATTATCCTCCTAGAAATGCTGCAAACCAACTGTCACATTTTATTCAAAATTAAAAATACATGGGGTCTTCAACCATGTGCTTCTGGGCTCAGTCAGTGTGTTTATTCATTATTAATGCCACAGTCCAACTTTCTCATATTGCTTATTCAAAACTTCCATTGAAAAATATTTATAATTGAAAAAACTTTTAAAACATTCTAAAGAAGTTAAGGTGCTGCTGCTACCATTGAAAAAAGGCCTTAATCCAATTTTTTGAAATTCAAATTACAAGATGACCTGGAATAATTACAGCCTGTACACTCCCAATGGTAACCAAAGAGTTTACATGACAAGGGAACAGTGATATTTATAACTGAGATACAACCCTAAGCTGACAGAGACCCTCAGTCAGAGGCATAAGGTCTTTTTTTTTTATCCTGCTGACATTAGGGAAACACATTTGAATGTGTCTTGCAGCTCCTGAAGCTTAGGGTGACCTTGATTCTCCTCTGGCAACAGGCCACGATTCTGCTTTGCCAGTGAGAACCACAAAGATGTCACAAGACAAACAGTTCCACCACGTCTCTTCTTTCCCTCCATCAAAGGACCCACATACAAGAGGGTGAAAAAACTCACTCCTAAGGACACCCTGCACTTCTGAGTTTGACTGACCCACTGTCCCCATAAAATGCATCTCCATGGAGAAAAAGAGTCTTCTTCCTCTTGAGATGTGCAATAAAGCTCTGAAAAGCAGAGAGGTGAGAGATCACTGCTAGTGCTGAGGTTGCTGAATACATTACAAATTGGCAGATTCTGCCAACTCCAGACAGAAATCTGGATGAATGCTGAATTTGAGAAGTGACTTGACTGGGATCAGCAAGCAGACGTTCTACAGATCACACCAAAATTGTATTTTCTTACCCTATCAGTCCCATTACAATGCTTTGGTTCCATCCAAACTTCTTTGAGCCACATTACTGAGGCCTGAGATACAAATTCATCTTTGCTATGTGTGAAAGTGGCTTGGCTCAATTCTCACTCTTAGTGCTATTAATCTCATGATTTATCAGACTCTGCATTCTTACTTTTATATATATATATATATATACACAGCCACAGGTTTTGAGCCCTAACAGAGGCATCAGGGGGAAAAAAAAAATCAACTTCCATACTCTCTTGATTTCCAATCATTTTTCTTTTAACAAAACAAAACCAAAAAAAGTGTAATTTGTTTTCTAATACATCCATCCAAATCAATTTTTTTCCTAACCAGAATTAATTGTTTCAGACACATTGTCAAGAAAACAGAAATGGAAAATGTGTTTAGGACAATCTTCTTTGTGCCACTGACCAAAGACATTCTGCTATTTGTTGGTAGGCAAACCACAAACTTGCAGAATATTCCCTTCAGTTTTCTGTGGCATGAAAGATTCAGATGCTACTCACTGTCTTGAATCCCTTGAAGGATCCAAGCAGTGATTTCCCATACCCATTTTGTCTTAAAATGCATACTAGGATCATATGATTACTGCAATAAAAACTTTCTGGAGAAACTTGGTTAGAGCACTTGGATTTTTTTCTTTTGCTTGTAAAATCTCATAGAAAATTGTTAATTTGGTTTTTTAAAGTAAACTAAACTCAGCTGAAAAAAGACATCACTCAAGACTGAACTCCTTCGGGGAAAAGGCATCTCTGCCCTGGCAAACATTTTCAGTCAGAAAAATAGATGCGTAAGACATTCTTAGACAGCTAAAGAACATCATTTCCTTCTGAAAGGATGTCAAAACACTTGACAACTTCACCCCTGCCTCAAAATGTTCTCCCTGATCACTTCACCTTGATTTTCCTCACAACAGATTTCAGAAGCCTCTGCTGTTGCCTAAGAGCCAAGAAGGACCTGTGGGGAAAGGACTGTATTGCTACATCGATGTCCAGAGCAGAGAGCCAAGAGCACACCTGAATCTGTATTCTGAGCATGGCCACAGCCTTCTTGCCATAGGGAGGCTGGGTTTTCAAGATAAGTAAAGGCACTTTGTCTCAAAGCAATTTCTATTTCATCCACAGACTAGGATAGAATAGAACAGATAATTCTGCCTCTACCCTTGCTTTTGGCAAATACAGGTTACATGAAGAATATTTAAGACTTCTCAAGTGTTCATTCACCAGTGGTTTGAAATAATCATTTTGCTTCATCTATTAAGTCTGGGCAAATGGATAATTCACTACATATATATATATATTTTTATAGTGCATTTAGGAGGTAGTAGGATTCCATGGTCATTAAATGCAGAACATATGCCAGTACAAACAATCCCAGGATGGTATGTACAACTGCTGAAAAATGAAAAAAAACCCACAACATCTGGATTGGCCTAATATCAGATAATGACAGACCAGGACAAAGAACTGCATTATGCACTGCCTCGTCTCCAGCTGAGGTGAAGAGCAGATGCACAAGGACCAGACAAATATACAGTGCTACCTTCACACAGAACTTCCTATAGTCTGCAGCTGTGGGATTTTCCAAGACTGAGGTGGTATCCAAGAATTCTTGATGGGTGTTGTGATACAGTGAATTTGTTCACATGGCATTGAGAAAACACCAGAATTTGTTTACACTGATTTTAGTACAGATCAGAATGTGCACCTGTCCAGTGAATGGAAAATTCATGCAGTGGCCTCAAACACTGTTAATATTGCTACAGGGGGAAAAAATGCAACACTAGTGAAGCAGCATGTCATGACCCTAGAAAGGCAGGATATAAGTAAAACCAATTTTATTCCAATAAACTTTTAGAGGAAGGTATTACAGACTCTGGAAATAGCAAAGGTATAACCCAAGAGGTAAATTACTACTTTAGGGAGGATAATGTCAAGACTTTTATTATAACTCTAAAGCACTAAGACTCAAGATTTTCACTGCCATTTGGACTCTTAGCAGCATAAAGCATAAAAGTGTTGTACACAAAGGTTTCACAGATTTGTTTTCAGATCAGTAGGGCAAAATTAACACCTTGTTTCCCACCTTCCACCACCCCATTTCCACATTTCCATTGATGCTCATGTTGTTGTAGTTGCTTGTTCTGAGCACTGACTATGTTTTTCTATTTGAGACTCTCCCCAAATCTCCCCCCAAACTCATGCCTTGTAAGATGGTTTTCAACATAAAAATCCTTTAGTGTTCTCATATCCAGATTTGGATAGGACCCTTTTCCCAACTGAGAAACAGATTTAAGTTCAGTTGAGGTTACAAATGAATAGAACATTTGGTTCAAAGTACTGACCACTTCTGACTTTGCAAAGCTTATTATAACCATGATGTTTACTGGCAGGCACAGAAGCATCACCTTGACAAGGACCTGCTCCTCTTACGCCCAAATTTAATCATTAGTCTCATCTAATATTACAAAGATTCACAACTGAAACTTTAGCAGCCTTGTGTTCCACTCTGAGGTGTTTATAGACAGGCAGTCACTACCACACAGTCACTTACAGCTCAACAGGTTAAACCAAAGCCATTACCACAGAGACAAAACTCAGCAGTATTATTTACCCTGGAGCAGTAGTTTGGTTGCAAATGCAACTGCTTAGACAAGACCACTGAAGAGAGACATTCAACAACAATTCCTCCCTTTTTATGGCCAAGACATTGATTCCTTTGGACAGTCTCATGGAAAAAAAAGCCACATTACAGCATTTGAGAGGGGACACATCTGCACTACACAAGGGAGGATGTGCAAAGCTAAGACATCCTATCTCCCTGCAGGACAGTTTCTTCAGATGGCTGACAGAGAAGCTAACAAGATAAAAATTGGAAAAGTCTCTGACAGTTCTGTCTCACACACAGAAGAACTGCATGGCCCTGTCAAAGCAGCATCTAAATGAAGGGAGCGAGAGAGAAGACTCTAGATGTGGGACTGCACTCTATGGAATGGGGACACAATAGTTCTTTCAGTGCTGCAGGGAGGAAACAGGAAGATAAAAGGGGTAGAAGAGAGGATCAGAAACCTCCTTAATAAGCATTATTCTGAATTAAAAGCTTTAAAATAGTAAGCAACAAATTTGTTCAAATTAATTTTTATTTAGAAATTACTACTGACACAGACTGTACCAACTCCAGCTTCAATTGGATTGTTCTGCAATTCTAAGAGGGGTCCAAAGAAGTATTTCCCTCCAGGCTCTTTCCACTCCAGCCAGTCCATATCCCAGTTGGGCATGTATTAATGGATTTATCTAGCAAAGAACATCCTTACCTCTTTAAGGAGACTTAAGCAGAAGATAGCAAACAGCATAGACTGAAGGTCTTTACCAGGCAAAGTAACTCCCCATAAAAGCCATCACTATCTTACTCAAGCAGATCTGTAGCAGCTAAAACTGACATTGCTCATGTGACATATAATAGACCTACTGCATGATGAATGTGGTTTCACCTTTCTAGAAAGAGTGCAACCACTGAACTTCAAGGGATACAACTTTTACAAGGGGTAAGCAAAAAAAAAATCCTAATTAAGTGATATTTTATCACGGTCAGGCAAGCTTGTGTGTATTTTTGCGTATAATTTCTGCTCATCAGGCTTTTTATATTTGTCCCCACAAACCTTAAGCTGTGTTCACCAAAATCCAGTGCACACTCTCCTCTCTTTGACAAGGTTATAGAAACAGCAGCCGATCTGAGCCCTTCAAATAAACAGCAAGAGAAACTCTCAGCCTCGTATCTGGGGCTGCCGGCACACACTCGCTCCACGACAGCTCACTCAGCACAAACTAATCTAGGAGAGATTCAGGTCAACCTGACCTGAAAAGGATCTTAATTGGGTTAGTACAACCAGGTCTAGAGTATCCCATTGCCATGGTCTGATTCACCCCATTAAAAACAGAATGAAAAAGCCACTAGCAACAAATACTGGCATTATGCTGCTTAGGATTTTTTTTATTTTTTTTTTACAACTGGAATCAAGTTCTGACAACTCAGCATAATATAATAGTTAAAGGAACACAAATAGATCCAAAGGGTCAGAACATGGTCGCAGTTTACATACTCATGAAGCAGCTCCAGGACCAAGTTGTGTGCAAGCCAGAATTCCAGGAATTAGTTATCTGAATTGCATTACAGATGCTCTTCCCATAATTCACCTCACTCAAGGTGAAAACATATTCTCCTTTTACAGGGGGCATTAAGTCCAGGCCAGACCACAGCAAGAACGAAAGAGGAAACCCAGGAGGTTTTCTTCCTTGACGGTGGATTACCACTACTACAGATGCTTAAGGCAAAAATAACACATTATTAAAATAATACATTATTTTAAAAGCCACGAGCATTGCTTTATATTTCCAAGCTGGATACTTTTCTGCTGCATTGGGTAGAACTAATCACATCTGTATTTTTTCGTAATGCAAAGCAGGAGTGTGCCATGTAGGAGTCTCATCCACATTAGCATGGAAGGGAAAGCAAGAGAACTTAAAGGCAGCAAAGTAGAGAGGAAGGGATGTCCACACTAATTCATCAGCTTCCCCCACCTCTATGGGCCTTACCCCAGAGGAATTCCCATAGAAAGTATTGCCAAGTCACCTGGGATATTCCTGGCAGATTTCCCTGGAGGAGAATACTAAGAATGAGGTTTTCCCAGAGATACAGTTACTCCCTCCTGGTTTCCAGAGAGTTTCTATTAAAAATATAAATGCTCTCCTGCAAGTGAGCAGGATTTATATTGAAAAATAGTGTGTATTCCAGTTTTGCCAACTTCCCTTGTAAGGAAGGAATTCATTGCCTACACTAAACTTTGCTTAAATGCATGTTATTTTTCCATCTATCTCCCACTGAGTGGCTTTTTAACAGTAGTTTCCATTTTATCTAGTATTACTATCCAAGTCAGCAATTCTTTTATTATTTAACAGAAAAGTCAGCTGAAAAGCAGATATCAATAGCTAACTATAGAAGTCCAACACCCTAATTCTGCAGGAAAGACTGAAACTTAAGCAAAACCCACTCACAGATAATAGGCAGAAGCTTTTTACATTCTCAATAATTCAACATATTCATAGTTCAACATTGCTTTCTATCAAAAAGGTAACAAGGTCAGATTGCTCAATCAGTTGTAGTCAAGCAATGCTAAACAGTTCATAATTTGGTCCAATTTTAATCAATAAACAGTCTTACTCACTTAGAAATTTATTAACTCTGATCAATATATTTCATACAACAGCTGCACAAAATCAATGAACGATGCAACCTATACAGAACATTGCAAATATTTGCTCATTAGGAAAGTACTGTTGCTTCCTCTTTTCTTTCCAAAAGATAACAATATTGCAAAACATCACTTATCCAAGTATTCTAATGCTAAAGGTGCAGCAGTTGTATGCACACAGCAGATTACTGGGCACTCCAAAATTGAAGGGGAATCAGTTCCAGATGTTTTCTACTGATTAAATTCAGCCCAAGCAAGGTTAAGTAAATGACAAGCAGCTGCTTTTCTTTTTTGCCATAGTCATGAAAAATACTCTCAAGAGTTCTAACTAACTCTAACTGGCAGACACTTGGTGAGCACCTATTTTCCTAAGTTTTCATGATTAACAGGGACTGTGGACAGTCTTCAGAGCAACTAATTCTTTTCACCTCCAGTCTGTCAGACCTTATACAGATAAGAATTAAAAGGAAGATGCTCAAAAATAATAATAATTTAAAAAAAAATTCTTTACCCCAGTGATGTAAATCCTAAACCACAACCACTCTCACTACACATACTGCTTTCTACTCAAGAAAGTGGAAATAAAGTGTTAAAGTGTCACTAAACTAGATCATGGCTTACTGGCATCACCTTTATGACCCATCTCTCCATTTCAAATGGGGAAATTTGAAAATTTGAAAAAAAGTTTATATCATGTATAGAGATTGAAATAAAGCTTTATTTCTTAGACTTTTCTCCTCTTTATACACAGAGAGATCTTTTCACACCTGATAGGATTAAACTGAAATAAAGATGTAAAAGTCCCTTGTGCATTTATCCTTAGGCAAACTGACAGGTCAGATTTTCCATCACAGCATTTATCCTAAGTGGTGCAAGGAAGCATTTCCAAAGCACAGAATTTCCAAATGCTTTCCAACGCAAATATTCTCATGGATTTGTGGTTGGGAAAATCTGGAAAGAACAGTATATATATACACCTGTATATCAAAGTTATTTTCCAAGCATCTTCTATGAGACTGCAAAGAGTATGTTACATAAAGAGACACATCAAGCACAGTAAAATTGTTTAGGGAGTGGCTAACACCTGGTTATTTAGAAAGGGAGGGGGAAAAGAAAAAAGGAAAAAAGTACACAGTCTTTTCTTCTCCATTTTTTTAAATAATGGCTAGTGATGCATATATACATGTATGTATACGCACACCTCCATTCCCCTCCCCCAAAGGGCCAGTGTTTATTTTGCTTCTAATTATGGAATCTTTTCAGCTTTCCCAGCTGACATACAGTTAAATAAGTAAAATACATACTTTTCAAGACATAATTCACTTACTCAAATTGAAAAGGATTTTAAGGAGTAGTAAAAGTGTATTTACTACTCCAACATTTAAGTAAAACCAGTTTAAAAGGTCATAACTTTTTTAATATGATGCCCTGATCTCCCACAATAATGTTTTGTCATTTCCATCAGAAAGAACAAATTTTTGTGGCTAAAAAGTAGCTTTACATTCTAGATTAAATCACATCATGTTTTCCCCATGGAGCATTCACTCCATTTTCTGCAAAAATCAGCTTCTCTTCTTGCAAAAGCTGACATTCCTGATTACCACTCCTCCTTGTTTATGCTAACCATAAACAAATGTGCAGGCCTATGTTTAATAGTGCATTGACTAATGGCATTCTTCACGTCTGTAATGCTGTGTCAGTCTAAAAACACTTCATAAACAATTAAGACTCACAATATCTCTCTGACAGAGACAAGACTTATATTCATTTAACAGATGATGCAACCCAAGCACAGTGAGTTAATTGTCTGCCCAAGGTCACAGAGCGAATCAGTAACAGAGCTGGGAAGGGAATCCAGGAACAGTGACTCATGCAGCCCTCCCTCCCCAGCAGGGGATGAGCCTTTGACACACAGCTCAACACCCCAACAGGGCTTCCATCACAGGCCAGCAGCACACTGAGGCATCCTGCAGCTTTGTCACTGTCCTGTGTTCTCACTTTAACACTCTCTTCAACTGCCCCTGCTTCTTCTGTGCAAAAGACTTTGAGAGAAAAGCTGACAATTTGGGGCTTTAAGCAGCCAGCACACATGCAAAAAGGCAGGAAATATGTTGTCCTTATTCCCATCTATAAGATGAAGTACCTGCTTCTCATTTTCAGTGAGAAGACACTGTGTTAGCTCAAAAATGCCTTCACTCCCATACAGTCACCAGGGAGCTGCATTGGGAAACCTCAGTTCACAGGACTACAATGGTATGTGTGTCAACACTGGCCTAAATGCTGGTTGGGGTTCCCCACCACCCATTTCCCTTTTCTCATCCACTGGGTCGCATGGAGATGTACTTTGCATTTTGCAATTAAACTATGATGTTTGAAGTTTGGTCTTTGGCACATTACACCACATATTCCATATCCCAGGCCACACTGGAGTGAGACTGTGAGACCTGTGTGAGACTGAAACCTTTAACAAAAGATGAAATTCTACAGGAGTGAGAAGAATCCAAATCATGTAGCACATCTTTATCTGTGGTTTTAACAGTAGATTTCGTAGACTGTTTCCCCAGATAACCTTCATTTATGTATTAGTTCCCCATTCCCTGCTGCAGAATATGCATGATAATTTTTAATATTAAAGTTACTTGAGTAATTAGAAAATCATGGTCTTACCAAGGGTTCAAGCCCTCCATAAAAAGGGAAACCTTAAATCCCAAATTTTATTTTTTTCCTACTCTTTTCTTCCTAATCTTTTGCTTCTCCAGAATAATTTGGATCACAGGACCTCAAGCACAGGTACTGCACTGCAATACTGTCCTGATTCTGCTACAAGGGCTCATTTGAGCCCAACACATCCCTCAGGGCTACGTGGCAAGTTATTTCTTTCACACTGTGGCATCACATACCATAAACAGCTGGTTAATAGAACAGACATCAGGTCAGACAGCTGTTTGATATCAAAAGTGTGGAGACAGATCAGTGGATGGAAATTGCGATACAGGATTAGTGGGGGAATGCAAGGCAGGAGCCAATTGTACAAGCACCAACAGGCTGTCTTCCAAAGAGCTCCCAGCCTCTTCTAGGTTGATACCAACTGCATATCGAATAAAAATTCCACTCTAATCCATGATCTGGCCCACTGATGGGCTTATCTGATAGCACCAAAAACTTCTCTAAATGTATTTGTCATTTCCACAGTAAACCACTGGTAAATCTTTTAAGTATCATATTCCAACAAGTTTTCATCCGTCTTACAGTAGCCTAAACTAGCTTTCTAGGCTGTAATCCAGATCCTGTGTTTATGCACATACCAAGATGATACAGGAAAGAGTGACCCAAATCAGCATGGAAATTTTCTTCTGCTTCTCTCCTATTTAAAAAGCACATTGCCACAGGAAAAAACCCCAAATCACCTGATCTGATTGTTCTTGACAATTCATGTTCTCTGTTACTTATTTCCTGCCTTCTGACTGGTTGGTTTGGGTTTTTTGTTGTTTAGGGGGTTTGGAGAGTTTTTTCAGTGCATTTGTTTTTTCTTTTTAAATTCTTCCTTCCTTGCAGCCACCTTCCAAAACTGAACCCACCAAAGGTGACAGAGCAGAAAACTGTTAATGGGCTTCACTTGTCCCAGGCAGCCTGTCATCTGTACATCCAACACAGGGATTAAGTGCTTTCCTTCACAAGGAAAGGTACTGTCACCCTCTCCCAGGAGCCACTCTTGAAATGCAGAGCCCAGACCCAAAGCTGAAAACACCTCATGACTGCTCCTGACAGAGGGTGATTGTCCCTGTAGGTGTCAAGGAAAGCAATTCCATCCCATGGCTCACCATGCCAGAGCACCTCCAGGGCTGATACCCCTTACTTCACTTACTGCTTTGCATGTCCATATTAACTAAAAAAATACTCTATAAGCTCCTCATACAACCACCAGTTGCATCTTCCCTCTTATATTTCATGCTGACTCACCTCCTCCAGTGCTCTGCTTCCTTCTCCCGAGTTGCCCTTTGGTACATAGCTCATCCCTCCACATCCTTCTTGAGACACACTAGAACTCCATATTCAGATGGACATGAAATGCTACCCCAGACTCTGGTTAGATAACCTCAGCACTGGTCCTTGAGAAACCACCTCAACCCCTTCCCCTTCATCAGCTCCCTCCCACAGATACACCCAGAAAGCCCCTGAAAGCTAAAACCTCTTCCCATAGCAAGACCAGCCCCATCATCATCCTCACTGGCCACACCTGGGGATGCCCCAGCACCATCATCATCCTCACTGGCCACACCTGGGGATGCCCCAGCACCATCATCATCCCCACCCCAGGCCAAAGCAACACAATAATTCCCCTGCCCAGAGCCCCAACCTCTCCACCCAGAGTGAAGGGAAGGGGAAACACTGCAGGAGGAACGAGAGAGTGGCACAGGAAAGGTATTTAGAGGGTGGCCCTTTCTAAAAACAGGGTTTTAACACCCTTCTCTGAAAGAGACACTTATACAGCTACTTAAATGCATAGGGAATAGATATATTTCATGTGTCTTATCTATTTTCACTTAGGCATAGACACATTTACTTACAAATATATGAATTTATAATTTTCTATTATAAATATTTATCTATTCAGCCTTACCATTTACTTTTATGTTTACACTTATGTATCTGTTTAGACTGTGGTTGCTTACCCTTCTGTTTGGATTATGTATTAACAATTATTGTATAGAAAATCTACAGATATCCGTTTAGACTTAAATATTTACACTTGCATCTCATCACATTAATCTGTTTAGATTGAGGTATCTATATACACTTATATATAACTGCTATTGAGATTACATTTATCTTCTACTTAGAATTACTATGCAAGGCAAAGCAACTGGAGAAGGCTCCAGTTGGACAGACATTTTGTATTTAAAATTTCTTCAGATGTAAATGTGAAATGCCTTACCCAACATATTAACTGTAGATTTTTATTTGCAAATCCTTATGTATGTAAATCAATATTATTTTCCAAAGCTTTCAACAATTTCTCAATAATTACTTTAAAAAATATTACATACATCCAGAATTGCTCCCATACAAAAGGTGCTAGGACAGAAAACTGCATCACCAGCACTGGGCCAGTACCAAGGAGAGGTAATGTCATCCTATTTCCTGACTTCTGTGTATCTTGTCCAGTCCTTTCTCTTCTGTTCTAACTTGATTTGCTCCTCACCAAATCAGTAACCAAATAATAGCAAGTGCCACATTCTGTAGTGCCAATTTTAACCAGTTTAGTGTTAATTTTCAGTGAAAAGAAAAAAGCATTAACTATTTCCTGACAGTATTGCTGTTTTCACAGTTCATGGTAAGTGGGCCAAACTTCCACTCTGCATAGATTTTCATCTCAATTTTAAGCCATTAAGAAAAAGGTCCCAATTTACCCTGATTGTTCTCATCTTTCCTATGCTTTGGAAAAAGTGTAGGTTAGGATATTTATGTGAATTCACTAAGGAGCTCTTATGTCTCCCAAATTATTCTGTGTTGTCTCAGCACTGAGCCTAAACTTTGCACTGTTTTCAAGACCCAGGGAATGAGGCTTCTCCAGCCTGCTCTGTCCAGCCCTTCCCTGGCCTGACATGAAGTGATTTAGCTGTGACAGCAATTTTCTAATTGAGCAGGTGTCCGTATCTGGCATGTTTTGCTTTTGTTTATCTTTGTGTTGCACAACCATGCTTTCCTATCTACAGCAGTTATTTTAGTAGAATGAGATATTTACAACTAAATAATGACATAGTTTACAGAAAATACTCGCTGGGTAGAATATCAGGGGCCTTGAGAAGTGGAAACACAGGATGCAGTGTATGAGAACAGGCACGAGATAAGAGATGGGGCAGAGGCTTGGCACTGGAGACCCCACAGCTATAAACAATTCACTAATGGTCAGTTAAAACAAAATTGCAGTCCTGGAGCAGGACAAAACTGGTTTTAAGGGTACCAGAGAACAAAAAGAAAAAAAACCATTTCACTCACATAAAAGGGAACATACACAGTAAATTCAGCTAAAACCTGGAGCTGCACAACAATGAAAAAATATGTAAAAGTGTGTTAGGAAACATTTTTAAGTGACCCCAAGTGGATCCCAGGAGCGAAATGAGAAACTGTCACCACAAACATGACATTCCTCCCTGTTAAGGACATGAGATTTCAACAACTCATTGTACCACTTCCCCTGCTCTGCCTGCAGTAAGTGATACCTTAGGAGCTGGAGCAGCATAACTACCAGGAAAACAGCCAGAAATTAAGAAGTAGCTTTTAGAGGTTTAATTGTATTTTTACTATTATTGCATCTTTTTAATTAGGGGAAAAAAATGTATTGCATTTAATTTTTTTTTTGAGCAATTACATCTGGACTAATAATGATTAGATAAAGATTTCAGTAATTCTAGCACTAAAATCTAATTCTACATTTATAATGTGTGCATACTTTTGCTTATAAAGACAACTTTGAGAATGACACTGTATATTCTGGATCAAAGAGCAAAAACTACCAAGGCCACACCAGTTCCATGAAACAGCTTACTAAAAACTTTACAATTCATTAGGAAAATTTAACCTCATTTTTAAAAGCTGCCTCTTATTATTAGATAACATGTTGACTCAAATATCATTTATTTGCTTTTCCAGTTTTCTACATTTTTCATGTTTTAACAGTTGTCTGAACTATTCATTTTGGCAACGAAGCATCTATTCTGAAATATGCCCTCCTTTGCAACTCATAATTATTTTTTTCTCACTGCTGTGCAGATAGTGCCTAGAAAAAGTTTGAGGGAGCTGCAAATACTTTCTCTCACTATGCGCTCCCATGGTCTTTGAGAACATCTGGTACAAAGTCCCTGCTCGAGTCTGGTGTGACCAGTGATCCAAGCTCTGGTCTTAAATCAAGCACAACAGGGAGTTGAGTAAGTGCAGAACAAAAATAAATTTTTAAAACCTCAAAAGCTGCCAGATTTAATCAGAAGTAAGAGTGAGTTTGGCAGAGGCAGCCGTTCTCTTCCTCCATCTCCCCTTGCTCCATCCCCCACCCCAGACCCACCATCCATCCACTTTGGCCACGCAGGATAAACCACAGAACTCACTGACAGCCAGGGCTGAACCAGTAAAGGCTGAAACCTTTCTGGTAAAGGCAAAGAGATATGTTTCTACAGCTCTGACTCGCAGGAAGTACCATTAGTACAAGTCCTGGACTGACTGACAAATGTAGAGGTTAAACAGCTGTATGCTGAACACAAACTCTCACTGCAAAGCCACCAGCATCTGCCAAACTCACCTTCTTAAGAACATGATGTTTTTCAGAAGCTTGGTATCTGGATACTTTCTCTTGCTGATTTGGAGCATATCTCTGTATTTATGCTTTTCTGACTTACTGACAGTTATGCAGACCCTCAAAAGCTTTGGTGTTTGCTTTATTCTGTTAATTTTAGCCACATGTTTTTTCTCACCTTTCCCTCAGCTTGTCAGCACTGGAATCTATGAATCCACTTCATTTAAAATGTTTGCTTCTTTATATGTACTGCAGATTGGGTTCCACCTGCACCATTAAGGGAAAACAGCCCTTTTCCCTTTTTCCCAATGGGAAATGCAACAGATTTCTAGGAACAACCCACCTATTACCAGATAGGTGAATGCTGGAATGTCAGCATTCAAACTAGTATTACAGACAGAATAAATCAACATTAACAGTATTACACACTTGATATGAGAGGGTTTACAAATGTAAGGGGGTCATAGAAAATTACAGTTCTCTCTCCCCTCCTGGTAAGATGTTAGTCCTGTGCAGTTTTGCTTTAAACCGCACATACCTCAGCTTACAAGAAACTTCAAGATGCAAACAGAAAAGCACAGTGATAGGGAATTTTATTTCTAGCCCAGCAGAGATTTATCACTGCGAGAGTCTTGTGACTTTGACAAATTTAACAATAATGAGTTGTGTATACAACTTACAATAGCTGACAGTGAATAATACATTCCATCTGCTGGAGTTGTCCCAGGAGGCTGATGCTCAAGGTCTAAAAACTTTCAAATTTCTATAATTTTTTTACTCCCTAATAAAAACCATTATGAAACAGCTATTTGGTTCATTTTGTGAAGCATGCATTGCAGTGAAGAGCTGTTATTTGAAGAGGAAACTCAAAATGCATGTAAAAAAAATTCACCAAAATTTTATTTTCCATCTACACAGATTGGCGTTTATGACCTTCCACTCACTTAAGTGCCTTCTTAAAGCTTACAGGAACATTAAAGATGCCAGAGCACTTATACATGTCTTGTCATCCTCATAAAGGACCCTGCTGCAGGAGAGTAGGTAGATAATGGTTGACAAAAGTTCAGGTAAAGATCAATTTCGAGACTACGGAGAGTAGTTATGGATATAATCCCTAGTGAAGATGAAAAAAATATTAAACCAGACACCCTGGTATGAAATAGTTCCTCAGTAGAAGCAATAGATATGGTGAAAAAAACCCACCCAAACTGCAGCAGAGGACCTCAAAGATGCTCTGAGTGCTGGAGCACCTCTCCTGTGAGAACAGGCTGGGAGAGTTGGGGTTGTTCAATCCGGGGAAGGAAAGCTCCAGGCTGATCTCATTGCAGCCTTCTGCTACCTAAAATGGGCTTGTAAAAACACTGGAGAGTGACTTCTTGCATGGGCTGACAGTGATAGGACAAGGGGGAAAGGTTTTCAACTAGAAGAGGGTAGCTTTAGATTAAATATTAGTAAGAAATTCCTCCCTGTGAGGGTGGTGGGGCATTGGCACAGGTTGCCCAGAGAAGCTGTGGCTGCCCCATCCCTGGAAGTGTCCAAGGCCAGGTTGGATGGACTTTGGAGCAACCTGGTCCAGTGGAAGGTGTCCCTGCCCATGGCAGGGACATTGGAATTGCATGATCTTTAAGGTCCCTTCCAACACAAACCATTCTATGGCAATGCCATTTATGATTCTCCATCACAGTTATTTTCTAGAACTGGTTCTCTAAAAATCTGTGTTTGCTTTAGTTGTTCCTTACTAATTTCTTTCGAAAAAGAAATTATGAAAAGTTTGACTTCAAACAAAGAAATTATTATTGTGGAAGACTTTTGGCCTTTCCATTTCTACAAGAATGGTCAAGCTCTTAGTGTTATAGAACACTCTAAATTAGTCACACCCAAAACATGGTGCAGAAGTCAGAAGGTATTTTCCTTTTAGGTTATCAAGTGTTTGTTTCAAAATTCCAGTTTTTGGTGAGTAAAGATTTTATTTCTCTACTACACACTATCAAATACCCTTGTTTTATTCCACATACGCAAATATCTCAGAAACCCTTATGTTGATCATATATTTTATAAGACTTTCCTTTTCTCAAAACTTCTTTCTATAAAAAAGGAAACCCCTTTTTCCCAACTTGGAAAGATATGCCTCCTAAGCAAGCTTTGAGCAAGCCAAGAGGATTCTGGTTGGACATGAAGATATGAACAAGATTTCAAAAGAAAAATTTTATTTGCATGAAAAAGGTCCAGTTCCTGAATCAAGGCAAATCTCTCCTTTGGAGAGGTTTTAACTGCATTTCTATCTATCTATTTCTGCCCAGAACACGGAATTTTCTACTGCTTGCACTTGACAGGCATTTGTTCAGGCCTTCCTACAGTCTCTCACATCTGAGCAGAGCAGCAGAATAGAAGAGTTATTTTAAAGCAACAGCTCTGCTCCTCCTAGGTCAGGCCTACAGTGATCTAATTCAACCTCTAAGTTTGCCATCATCTGTAAAATATCCAGCCCCCACAACCAGTGAGTAAAATATTCCACTATAGCAACACTCAACTAGAAGTTGTCATAGATCTTTTCAATTACCTTTTTTATTATTATTGTTATTATTTTCTCTGCCTTTCCTATTTTCAGCTTTCTTGAGAGAAAAAAAAATAACTCAAAGCTCAAAGTGCAGTGCTTCTAGTTTCCAAGAATAGAATCTTATTAATTCTGGCAAGGAAAACTTCACTGAGAGAAATCAGGCTTAAACTTTTTAGAGGTGTCAAGAATGTTCAGTCAATTGAACAACTGAGTTTGCCAACTACATTCCTGGAGGCTTTGCAACAGAAGGAGTGAATCAGAAAAATCAAATTAAGTGTGATTTACCCCTGACACTAGCTAAGGCAAAATGTGAAAGAAAATGAAAAATAGATAAAACTTAATCAGTAAGGGGATAATATGCATGGCTGTCTCTCAGAACAAGAATAAGTTAGACCAGCTATAATAAAAGTACAATAAGAAAAAGCTTCCAGAAAAAAGTGGGAAAAATTCTTTCATTTTCCTGTTGCTAAGCTGTCAGGCAGAAAAAGATGGAGGCTTGTCTTTTTATCCCCTTTCCTGTGATGCAGAGCTTTGCTTAGATTGACTCTGACCATTTAGAGAACACAGCTTAAGTGAACAAACATGCACTGGCAGAATCCTGAACAAAGCCAACATAGTCCTCAGCAGTTACACTGCTCTTTGCTCCTTCTGTCCATCACTGACTGATACCAAAATACACTCAGCAAAATCTGCTATTACATGGGCAGCAAGGGAAGCTGCACCACTCTCATTAATGCTGAGAATGAACATAGTATTCTGCTATGAGCCATGTAGTTTATAAATATTATACCCTTCATGCCCTTTCCCAGAACCAATAAAAGCACTGACAATGCCAAATAACAAATAAAATACCACAATTGCAGAAAAGCAATCTGATCTCAAAATGACAGATTCAAAATTTACATAATAGCATAAAACACAAGGAAGAGCATGAGGGGTAATGAAAACTGCCATCAGTGGAAGGAAAGCCTTCCCTTCTGCAATGGCATTTCGTGGCTATCAATTACATGAAACAGAGGCTTGAAGGTCCCCCCCTGTGAAAGCCAGATGTTCCTGTCCCTTACAGATGTGCCTTAATATGCCACAGCTCTCAGATTCCTGCTATTCCACATCTGACTGCTCTAGCATGGATGACATAGGTTGCACTGACAGTCTAGCAAGATTATAAAGTCAGGGCAACCCAGTGAAACTCCTGCCTTTAATTGTGTTCAGTATAGAAGACACTGCATGTTCCCTTTGGGGGCAAAAATATTTGAAGTACTTTTTATTAAATAAACCTTCATGTCAAGACTACAACCATACTCTGTCCAGGCTGAAGTTTTGTGTCAGCTTCAATGTGATGTAAGAGCAGCAATTTTATGCAGAGTTGATGTTCAGGTTTATCAAAGACAGATGAAAACCTAAATTGAATCACCACATAACATACCCTATCCTAGGGCCAGCATCTTTGGATACCTCAGTAAACTTGGCAAGGCTTTGCATGCCTCCAGGTATGGAACATAACTCAGACTGCAAGGAAACATTCTCCCCTTTAGCAGATCCAGAACAGATCCCTAACCCCACCAGACAGAGGACATCAACACAGAAGTGGAAAAACTAGCTTTCCAGAAAACCTTTTATAGTAAACAATACCATTTCATATGCATATTTCCATCACAAACTTAATTTAAAAATAAGAATTTTACAAACAAAGCAAGTATCTTAACTCAGCAGGGAAATCCAAAGAGTTTTCAGGTTGAAATACAATCATCCTTTATAGAAATACACAATATTTTAAATGAAGGAAGGAAAAAATCCCACTTATAAAAACCTCTTGGTTGATGTAGGCATAAAAATACTTAGCTGTTTCTATCACAATTTGTATGCACAATGTTTAAGAGAGTGCCGTAAAAAAAAGTTAAAATGTTTTTCCTGGTTTATTTTTCCTTCCTTCAGACTGTCTGTGAGGTAAAGTTCAAAGGTGGGATAGATCTGAGGAAGCTTTCCATCCACCTCTGAAATAATTCAAAAAAGAGAATTAACAATATAGCCAATCTTTTAATTGATTTAACTTTGGTAAACAAAGAAAGCTCTTGATATTCACACCACATGAATCTAAATTTTTGTCTTCCTATTTCTGTTGTGAAATCATCAATTGGATGCATCTTGCTTTACTGATTAGCTATTTTGTCACAGAAATTTTCCCTTCAGGAAGTCAATTCTTTTTAACATTGCCTCTTAAAAAATGCTAAAGTCTATGTAAATAAAAGTAAATTACCTTTAGGTTCATCAATGTAGAAAGATATATCTTTTTTGTCATCATGTTCATCAACATGATCATAAGTGATCTGTGGAACAGACAAGGTATTTTCTCCTGGGCTTATTACAGGTGCAGAACCATTACCACATCCTAGCTTTCCTTTTCTTTTGTTTCTTCTAGCCTGTGGTAGTAGAAATGGAATGATATCAGAAGATATTATCAAACACAGACAAGCACACATGTGAACTTCACTATGCAGCAAATTCACTTGAGGTCATATGTTTTTTATTTAAAGAATGAAACTGAAATTCAGTGAAAAGGTTAGAACCTTTCTTTGAAGTGTCTGATTCTGAATTGCCAACTAAAATCTGGTAAGAATTTGATTCTCAGGAGAAGATGCCCAGCACATTCTGAAAAATCAGGTCTCAACTACAGTTTCTCAGCTTGGGACCAAAACTCAAGGCATACAAAATACTAATCCCTTGAGTATACAACAGCTTGGCTGTAACATCTTTCTAAAGCTTTAAATAAACATACCCATAGACTTTGAACTGTGAACTAGCCCCTGTGCAGCTTTTTCAACTAAAGAAAACTTCACCTTTTATCAAAAAGGCAAAGTTAGGCACATCAGGAGAAGATAGATTCTTCCTCCTGCCTCCAAACACTTCCGATTTGAGAAGCCTAATAAACACCCTACAACTGGTACTTAAAAACAATAAAATGAAGGTTTGGATCGACACAAGAGAAGATGAGCCTTTGGTAAGAGATGAAAGAACTATGACTAGGTTCTTAAATGAGGGTTAGCAGCTCCAGTCCACACAGAAGTTCAGGTTTAATAATATGTTAGGGAAGTTCCTCTCACTAAAGAAAACAGAGGGAAAATACAATCTATTTTTTCCCAGCTCTTTAACCATGGATTGCTTGCTGTTCAGCAACACATACAAAGGAGCCTTAGTTCAGCTTTACCCCTTTTCTTCTGTTTTTGTTTCATCATAACTGGAGACAGAAAAGTCATGGCAAAGTCACGCTCTGCCCAAGACTGAGTAGATCACACTGCTATGACAGCACAACACACACATCATGCCCTGAAAGATTCCTCCATGTGAAATTGCCCTGCCCTTCTCACCTGGGCAATGAGCATCAGTGGGATTACACTGCCTAAAACCAGGCCTGTAACACCCTTTGAGAAACCCTGGGTCTCTGAGCTCAACCTGCTGCACCTCTCTGGCCAGGGATGCTGAAGGCTGGGCAAGCTTGGCAGTGAAATCACAGAATGGTGTTCAGGCAATCCGACCTGTGCAGACAAACACTGTTCACCTTGACTGCACCCATAGCTCAGGAAGTTGCCCTAATTTCTACACTCAGCCCCAAATAAAATTATCACAGAGTACTTCAGGAAAGCATAGCTACTGTCAGCCACGTTTTGAATGTGAACATAAATTTTTAAACTTTCTCCCTTCTTCCTGTATGAACTACTATGCAAAATGGGAAAGTGTCATCACTGTTTTACAGTACCCCTCGAGAAAGGAGGAGAGTTCAAAGGGGATAAAACAGTGGAGAATTGGCACCTGTCTGACCACCAAGGCAATTTAGAAGACATTTGTCCCTCAGAAATATTTGTAAGGAAAACACAACCAATCGTGCAGTGGCACGAAGAAAACAATCAAATGTATTTCAGCTGTCCAAATTCTTCAGGCATTTCACAGGGCTCTTGGCAAGTTATCCCAATGAAATTAAAGGCAAGCACAGCAGAGAGCTCTGCCAAACCTCCCCACCTGTTTTCTCAGACTAGGGCTAGATGGCGCTGGTGACTTTTTGGGATTTTGCACTGGAGGTGTAACATAGATCTTCCATGTCGCTGTGGAACTGCAGGATTTCTCTGCTGCATAGCATCGCCACAGGGTCTGCAACGAAACCCAAACCCAACAGGCTCAGTGAACAAGCAGCCCCTCTGGTCCTTCAGGGCAGGCAGGTCACATTTTGCTGCAAATCAAAAACCTTCAGTCAAAGGGGTGTGACTGAAGTTAGGGTGCTATAGCACAACCCCATAACTAATAAAACACACTGTTCCCTCTGTCCACCCGAGGTGAATGTGATTTGCACCAGGACACAGACACCCATCACACAGTGATCTTCACTTTGGTGTGCTCTCCCTGGGAACTGGGATCTATCCCTGCCCACAGTGGGGAAATAAAAACTCAAAACAACCCTTATAGAAGTGAATCCCCACAAGGATCAGTGGATACTGGAGTTCCTTTCTTCTGCACTGTGCCACATTTAATATTTGTGCACCATGCTATTCTTTATCATATAGACTGTTATGCTGGGACATTTTTCTAAACAGAGGTGTGTGTTTACATGAATTTGTGCACATATTTATCACTCCAGGATTTGGCAGATGCACAGGACCTAAGAGAATATGAAAATGAAGTTAGGAATTAAATACAATAATGAAGATTTTTTAAATTTTTTTTTACTATTGCACCAAAAATACTCATGGCATCCAGTTAGTGTCTTTTTGCCTGTGAATATCAGGCTAGCACAGCTTCCTGTGCTCACCCAGAGAGGGAAGACAGGCAATTATCTAATTTTCTTTAGTGACTGAAGTGGTGAAAGACAAAGTGTTTAAACACAATAAAATCTAGAAACCATGATTCTCAGTACTTGAACTACTAGGCCACACGCCTTCTCCAGTAAGATTCTAACTATTTTTCTTTTAGGGTCCTTACCTGAATTAGGGAAGCTGCAGCTGGGATTTGTCTGTTGAAGTGCTTCTGACGTTGCTTCTGCTGCACTTTCAGGGCAAAACCAGACCCCAAAATACCCTAAAGTATGACCAAAATTGCTAGTCAGACTCCTATATGGCTTCACACACTTAAATACTTAGCATATGAAATAAACAGGCATTTTATAAAAGGCATTCTGAGAAAAAGAAAAAATATTAAGTTTTAAATGCCCACAGTAACAATTTATTGATTTTAACAAATAAATCTGAAATTGAGCAGATCAATACTGGCATCATCTAACTTCAATAAACAGCAGGTGTGTATTGCTGTGGTCAACAGGCTACAGGATTAAGAGGCATTCACAGAGGCAGACACATTCCAAAGGCACCCTACACAATGGTGGGAGAAGCAATGACAGTGTCACATGACTGATTCTTAGCTATTCTTTGCGCTTATTTTTACTTCCTTGCCATAAAAACACACAAACAAACTCAAAAGAACTCTAAACCCTTCCCAATCCCTCCCAAAGCTGCTCCCCCACATCTCCCTAAAGAAACCCCAACCCCATATGCCTCTGGCAAGAAAAGAAAAAAAAACCAAACCAAAAAGCAAACAAACACAAAACCCAACCAAAAAACCCACCCCGCCAACTAAAGTCAGAACCCAGTTTGATTTTCTGGGCAACCTGGGCAAAGAAGGCAGACATGCTTTATAATTTCAACATTTCTGTTAAAACTGGTAGTTCCTGAACTAATTCTTTGTCTTGTTGATTTGCATTGATGCTGTTGTCTTTATTCTCTCCCTATTTATTCAAAGATCCAAAAAGCCCAAAGATCTGTATAGCACCACATCGGATGGCAGATGCAGTCTCCTAGACATCTGCTTCATAGCAGTGTTTGTTTTGTTCCTCTCCTCATAGGATGCCAAATTGTTATCATATAATCACAAAACATCAGAAACAAAGAACTGGTGTTCACCTCTGGCACCAACACGCTGATTAAAAAAACCCTCTTGAACTCATAGACTAGGACAGCTTTAGTTCTTCAAGCAGTGAAAGTTATTCCTATCTCCTTTCTAGGCCCCCTTTGTCTGAAATGACTACTGTAAAGATACAGCAGTTTCATTCACAAAATTATAAAAGGGCTTGGGTTAAAAAGGATCTTAAAACTCATGCAGTTCCAACCCCCAGAGAGGGACACCTTCCACTGTCCCAGGTCACTCAGAGCCCCATCCAACCTGGCCTTGGACACTCCCAGGGATCCAGGGGCAGCCACAGCTTCTCTGCCCAACCTGTGCCAGGGCCTGCCCACCCTCACAGGGAACAATTTCTTCCCAATATCCAATCTAACCCTGCTCTCTGTCACTGTGAACCCATTCCCCTTGTCCTGTCACTCCAGCCCCTAGGAAATAGTCTCTCTCCACCTTCCCTGGGGGCTCCCTTCAGGCACTGCAAGGCCACAATGAGGTCCCCCCAAAGCCTTCTCTTCTCCAGGCTGAACAATCCCAGCTCTGCCAGCCTTTCCTCCCAGCAGAGACACTTCATCCTGGTGGAACCCTTACTGGTTGATACCCTTCCTTTGTGTGTATAGACACACAAACACACACCTGGGGATGTGTGTGTGCACATTCTGAAGCAACATCCAACCCTATTATTTCCTACCAAAGGCACCAATTTGAAACTACCCAATTGTGCACCCAAGTCAGACAGACAGACTTGGTTCTGCTAAGTTCTACTTACCGCTGGCAGAGCAAAGAAAGAGATAGCAAATACTGAAAAACAAGAGGCTATTGTCTTCCCAATCCATGTCTGGGGAACTTTGTCTCCATAACCAATTGTTGTGACCGTCACCTAGGCCAGAAAAAGAACATCTGTTTCAGTGCAAAGGGGTACCTTTTTTCTCCAAAAAGCAGGGAAAAAAAGAACAAAAAGGGAAATAAATTAGAGAATTATCAGGAGATAGGTATGAATCAACAGTGTTTGAATTTGGGGATAAGGAAAACACAGACATATGCTCGTTTATCCTGGTTTTACATTCTTCAGCAAACATTCACAGCTGACCACTGTTTTGGAGGCAACAGTGGTCTGGATGAAGGATGACTGTTCTCACAGTTTGTAGCTGGCTGCTTCCAGCCTTCCAAAACTACAAGAATTGGCTCTGCGGATTGAAACCACAGACTTGCAGTTTTTCTGCTTTTGCTTTTAAAATGTAGTTCCACACTGGGAAGAAGAAAGCCTTGAAAGCACTGGCTTGCACACAACCAGCTCTGCTGACAGGAGTGAAAAGGGACAGAACTAACACCATCCCAGCTGAGTCTTCGTGGCAAGAGGAGGAACACACAACCATTCCAGGACATGTAAACTCCCAAGGTCAACCTGCCAAAGGACCAAGAGCTGAACATTGCTGAACCCTGTGCTTAGATTTTATTCCTTCCCCCACAAATACAGTACTTTGTTACTCAAAATTGTGTTTAAAGCATATACCTGGATCTGCTCTTGGCTTTTCAGGGGCCAAATACTCCCTAAGGGACAAGGAGCCCAGAGTCAGGGAAGATGTAGCCAGCAGGCTGTTACCTATCCTGACTTCTCCATGAAGGGCCCAGTCCCACACAATCCAAGCAAAACAGAAGCAAAAAGTGCAGCCAGGCCCAAACAAGAGTCTGGGTTACCAAGCAGTATCTCAGCAACAAGGCAGGTCTGACATCAAGCCAGGAATTGCACCCACAGGGCAGGACTAGGATCAGGTAGAGTGGTCAACATGGGGGTCCTCAAGAATAAGGCAGTGACAAAACATCAGTCCTTAGGTGAAAGTCAGGATTAAGGAACTCCTTATCCACACACAGCTGCAGTTGAGCTAAAGACCATCTCTCCTACAGGAATATGCTGAGCTTAAACAGAGCCCCTGGGCGTGCAGTGGAGGCCACCAATGATGCTGCCCAGGGTCATTAGAACAATTAGTGCCCTTGGGGCCATAAAAACAGCCTTGCCCACCTCCACTCTAAGCAAGGCGTGTGCTTACACAGGTCTGGGATCTGTAGGGACTTGCTAAAGAGGGATTAAATCACTGTGGGAGCAGCAGGCCACCCCTGGAAAGTCACACAGGCAGGAAGACCTGAGCAGGATAGAGGTTTGGGGCTGTTTCTGATGAACCCAGCAAGAACACACTATGAGCTGAATGGGCAGTAAAGAATTGGTGCTGTTGGGGGGATCAGGGTCCAGGTGAAGGCTGGTCCATCAGAAGGGTCCATCAACAAGGGCCAGCTGCTCCCCAATGGAAGGTGATAATCAGCTGATCCCAAAAAGGATCCCAAGGCAAGTCAAGAGAATCCTGCAACTGGCCAGACAGGGGCTTTGCCACCCTGGGTTCACAGCAGGATACTCACATAGAGTGGCTGTGTCCAACAAAGAATGCCAATCATATGGAAATATCCAGGTGGTGATGTGGGTCTGAGGCTGAGTATGGAAGGTTGAGATCCAGCTTGCCTTCCCATGGTAGAGGTGGAGACCAGCTTTCCTCCAGCACAGCTCAGGCAGCAAAAAAACCCCAGGGCTGAGCCTGAATAGAGACCTTGGGTCATGGGGGTGTTGGGGTGACCCCTGGTGCAGCTGGCAGAGCCATTAAGGCTTTTTAGCATACTCAGAGCTCTGATGGTGCTATAAAATGGTGTGAGAAATGTGGCTTGTGCCCCCTGAGAAGCGAAAGGCTTCTGGTGAGGAAATGAAGAATTCTGTCACCAATACTAACCACTGGGGAAAACTTTAAATAGAAAAAATGCACTTCTATTTGGGAGCACCAGCCCTAAACCTAGTCCCCCTCCCTTCACTTTGCCTTGAATGGAAGCAGAAATACAGCCAAAACAGACTTAAAAGAATATGTAAATTTACACAAAAGAGGCTGCCTTTTATGGAAAAATTTGCTGACAAATATTATGCAAAAATAGGCTCCTCAGAAGCCTATTTTATCAAGCAATAAAGGCATGATTAGAACATATTTCCTCCTCTTAACAGCAGTTCTACAGAGAGCTGGAAGAAAGATTTGCAGCGGAAAAAAATAACAGCTACTATCAAACTTAGTTTTTTCCGGCTCAAAAATGTTAGGCTTGTGTTTATTCATCATAATTTTCTCACTTTATGAAGTCTACTTTGTAGAATCTATTTTCTCTGATGAATATTGTTATTTTGAACTGCAAACTGCTCTCAGCAGGAATTCTGTTGTGCCAGGTGTTTGTCCAGGTTTAATGTGGCTTGTGAAGTGACTCAGGTGCTGTGTACTACCAGCAGTACAAACAGATGAGTTTGCCAGTCCCCAGAATTAAACCAGACCCCCCGAACTTCAGCTCTGAAATGCAGTATGTGTTAGTGGGCAGTGGAGGAAGTTAAAGCAGTGTTTCTTTAACAGCACTTCAGCTCCTCGGTGCACCCAGATGACCCCTTAAAGTCTGTGATTTTTTCCTTCCTTTTCCTCCCTTTTTCTTATGAAAGGCTTCTTGGTTTTTTGTGGGTGGTTTGTTTGGTTTTGGGTTTTTTCCTTTTTTTTTTCCCTGACTTCTCCAGCACTCAGGACTTGAAAACAAACTGCAGTAATGTTGAGCTGCCTTAGTGTTACTATGGAAGACAGCCCGAAAGCTGTAACCACAGAAAAGATGAATTTTCCATCTCTACAGCAGGCATTTGGCTGGCAGATTCCTGCAGGTGCCTGAACATGTCTCAGAAAGTTTTTCCCTGGCTACCTTAAGATGGTTCCTTGTTGGTAATCTAATTAGTACATAAAATATGGAAAGGATTATAAAGAATGTAACTCTCTGGCTTTCTTAATCACAGATTTTTTTTTTCTACTTGTACATCCAAAAGTATCTCTGAGAAGAGAATGCTGAATATTTCTGTTTTGGAAAATGCCACCTCCTTCGTAACACAGATTTATGATGGCACATTCCAGCTGGTGTGCACATGCTCTCACACAGCCCCTGAAAACATACCTGTACACTTCAAAAAGAGGACAACTCTCATTCAGTAGAAGTAACAGAGCTGCCCAGATGCTTTAAGACAGGCAGGTGTGCTGAAGTGTGAAGAGTCACTGAACACCTCAAAAAACATACTAAATATAAAGGGGGTCAAACTGCTACCTCTGGCACGAAAATTTACTGCAGGAAATTCTGAGCAACTGATCCCAAGCACCTCTGCCAGGTAACACCAATTTACTGGAGCGACTGTTTGACTCAAATTCAGTGGTACAGAATAGTTGAGTTTGCAGCAAGACTAATAAGTGTTACCAGCAACAGTAGACAAGCATGGAAGGGCCAAGAGAAGAGAAAACTCATACATGCCCTTCTTCTTTCCTCAAGAAAAAATACTCAGAAAAGACATGAAAACTGCTGTGACAGGGGTTGCAATTCTGGCAGACTAACCAAGCTGACAGAAATGCTGTTGTACGTGTTGTGTATGTGGTAACTTCTGAAAGTGGCTTCATGTAAAATACAAGTCCTTAATCTGCCTTTGCAGGCAGACCTGTTTCCCTGCCAAAGCTGGGTGAAACAACTCTGCGTTTAACTGAAGCAGGTGAATGTAGTTAGCATTTAATTCCAACTCTCATTCATTCTTTATTTTCTCTTTTCTTCACATTTAAACCTTTCAGGTCATTTGTATCAAGTTCAGCAAGCTTGCACTTTTTACTCAAAGCAAAATGTTCTCCCTAATTCACTCTGTGGTTTTTGTCAGACACATAAGACTTTCAAATACTTGCTACCAAGATTTTTTTTCCTATGGTTCAGTTTTGAAAGGCAAAAGTGAAATCAAATTTCACTCCCTAGTAACTCCACATCTGTGTTTCTGTGTTACAGAAGATTTGAAAAGAAAAAGCAACTGATTCACTTTGTCCTTTGTCACTGCTCCCAGCTGTGAACTGCACCTGCACCGTGACTCACTAAATGCTGAGGAGGCCGAGATGCCTGAAAAGCTTAAACAACAATTTAAACAGTGTTCTTCATGTGCCTCACAGCAGAGCTAGAGAAAGAGAAGCTGATTTTATCTTTCTGTTACACAATTCAAGTGAAGTTTTGGGAAACAACAACAAAACCCATTCAACACTTTGACCCACAGATTCCAAGTCATCTCTCTCAACAAGGTAACGAAGTCCATTTTAAACTTATATGTTGGCCTTCATAACTCAACTCCTTTTGTATTCCCCAAGTCCAAAATAGTCCTGTATAAACACATCCTTACTTTTTTGACCTTATTTTTTTTTCTTTACTCAAAACAACGTCGTAGCTTCTAGCCTTTAAAGGTATTTTGTAATCCATAGCTAAGTATTCAATGCAACTCATAAAGCCAAGCTCTGCAAAACTAGAGCTAAAAAAAAAGGAAAAGAAGGTAGAAAAAAGTGCACTGGGTTCACATGGAAGTTTTATTAGTGCAGGAATAAACAGCATGAATATACAGAACTGGATGGTAAGTGATAACTAATTCCCAAAATCATTGCTGGAAATCCTGTTTTGTTTTCCCCTGTACCTGGCTCCCCTCAGTTTGGTAACGGCTTCTTCTTCCCTCCCATCCAGGTCTGAATTTGGGCATTTCTGGCCTTTTGCAGTCACAGGAGTTACTTTATGAAATGCCAAAGACACCATGCAGAGCCAACATGAGTCACTATCCTTTAATGTTTACATATTAAATTTAGACCTCCTATTAATAAGCTATATACTTTTATTTCACTGGTGTCATTCTAATTCAATGATACTACAAACTTATTTGGAACTTCACTGTGCTGGAAAAATTTATGAGCTATTTCTCATGGGTTTAGCTGAAGTAGCACAAACTTTTTATGAGAGTCCCTGATGCTGCTGAACTTCCCACAAGCAGCCCCACTTTTAATTAGATGTACTTCCCAGAGCATTCAGCCAGACCATGAGTAAAGCCAGGAACAGGAGCTGTTCCACTGCAATCAGGCATTTGAACACCGATGTTGGAGACAAACTGCTCAAATAATAGAAGAATAAGTGAGCCTGTGTACTGGTTTGTTTCCTTAAAAGAGACACCATCTGTGCTTCAGATACATTTATTTTCCTCCACTAGCCAGAGGCTGCCTCATCTCTATGACCATGAGATTTTGCATTCTGAAAAGTTATGATATTTCCATTGAGGGCTTCCACAAGTGATTGTTTCATAGGCTAGTTCATGGTTTCATTTGTTCCCAGCACCTTAGATAATTAGGTCCATCTGGCCATTTAATGGATTTTTCTTTTTCACTAGATTCTTCTTGGTGTGTACTATTTTTTTGCACAGCCATAGGTGATACTCTGCCAGTGAAATGAATACTTGACAACCTAGTGACAGGAATTTAATGTTTAAAATATTTTTATACAGAATCACTTAAAAAGTGGTAAATCAGCCTGCATGTAATATAGCCTACATTTCTGTATACTTCATTGAAGTAGAGGCATCTAGGTTAAGGATCAGAACATATATCTATTAGGAACATTTTATCTGCCTTGACAGACTTACCAGTTTATTTGGATGTGGAGAAAAAAATGGTTTATGGCCCAATAACTGGCATTTTTCAAGTCTAAGAACAAATTCAGTTTATAGTGTTTCAAAGCACTCCTGAAATACATCTTTCTTTCTCTGGAAGCTGTGGGCTCTGCATCAGTTCTGGTCCTCTCATTTTTCTCAGTCACTAACACTGACGGGATGGATCTCCTCGGGTGTGTTACAATGAGACGGCCAACTCAGAAATTATATGAGGTTCTCTAATGGGGAAAAGGGTCCACAAGAGAAGAGATGGTTCATGCAACAGCTAATAAAGAAGGAAAGCCTAAGTGACAATGAGAAATATGGTGAGAACAGCCATATGAAGGGAGTGTAGGGCAAATCTGGTCTCTTATTCTGTTCATAGTTCTCTATTCCTTTTTTAGCTGATTTCAGGCAGGCACATAATAATTACCACAATGCTCTCAAAAAGCCCATTTCCCCCTTAAGGGTATTATTTTCCTTTACTTCACCAAAGATTTGCACTGAACCTGACTGGTGACTGATATCTGAAGGATTTGATTAATCCATGAAGCTTTGCCAGCTGTTCTCTATGAATCTATTTACCCTTACTGAGAATCACAGACTTATTGAAAAAACCCCAAACAATAGGAACCTGCAACCTGCATAAAGATCTGCATTACTACTGAAAGAGTTTTAAACAAAAAGTTTTAAAAAAAAAAATGAACCCAACTTTTATTTATAGTTATGCACATTTTGCAGATGACTAAGTAGAGTTTAAAAGAAGTGGTACAGGTTTTGGAGAAAATTTACACTCTTATTGAGATGCAGACTTTTTATATCTGTAAACACTCAGTGTCCTTTGCTAAGGACTTGCTAACCTGCTTTCACAATGAAATTTAATACCCAAATAATTGAATTGTGTTTATGAAATTCTTTCTGGTATCCTTCTTAAAAGGTTATCAAGCTTCCCTCCAGAAATACATTCTACAAAGAAAGAAGCACCAGTTTTTTGAAAAAAGATCACAACTTCAACAGAAAACTTTATGCTCTGATTGCACACAGATTTGGCTGGTAAAGACTTACCACGCCCCACCAAAGGGCATCAGCATAGCTGGAGAAACCTGTCTTTCCATCCTCATCAACTGCATCCTTCTCAGCAAGATAAACAAAATAGGATGAAAAAATTAACCCCAAGAATCCAATGTACAACGTGGTTATGAGTTCCTGTTAAAAGAGAAGGAAACAAGCACATAAGGTTTATATCATATATATTCTATCGTAAGACATTGTAAATATCTGGGGGTTTTTTGCATCACAGTAGGAAAATTAATATGTTCTGTTACAGGTATAAAATTTGCGTCCAGTAAAACAGGTAGTGCAGTAACTTGTTTTCTACCCATACCAGGCTAAAGAGTTCAAAAAGCCATCATTAATACGAGCTCATTTGGGCAGCTAAATGTAGAGTGGGACACCTCTCCTAATTATGTCTTGTGAATGGAAATCATTCCACTTAACTGTCCGCTCAAAATACTAAATTTTTAAATTCAATAATAAACATTTTAAAAATGGCAAAACAGCTTTAGAAGTGCACACTGAAAAAACAGTTAAATAATAACAACCATGTAGTGATTATGGCCATATCTAAGCAATGTAGTTGTGTATCTGATGTTTAGGTTGCTTAAGATTAAATACTGATGCCTTAACACTTTCATGTTAAGATAAAATAAGACCTTAAGATAAAATATGTTGGGTAGTGTAACCTCTACTTCAATCCTGAAAAACAAGGCTGGGGCAGTTTATTAGAAGGGACTTTTTTTGGGCATGATCCAGTCCTTGTGAATATACAATTTCCTCTACGGATTTTTGGACAGGTATGTTGTATCACAACTGATGTGACTCAGGTACAGGATTCTTACAGGCTTCAGGGGAAAATGGGCTTGCACATTTAAACAAGCCAAAAAGTGTGGTATCCCAGATGCAAAAACATGTAAAGCTTTTGAAAGCAGCTCTGTGTTGTATTCAAATGAGATCATCACCTACCCCTCAGGAAAATCCAGTTCCTAGTTATGAGGGAAAATAGCTTATTTTAATTCCTTAAAGTGTACATGCATTATTCCTTTATTTACTTGGCAGATATTTAATCATCTCTTTATTATGCAACATTGCTGCACTACCTCTTCATTGGCATCTGCATTAAGCTCATTTCTCTTTCCTTGCATTCAAACCATTAAGGGAATTAAAATATTTCCATAAGATAAATTTAAAATTAAAACCTGTCTAAGAAGGATTGGCTCTGGTTCTAAAGTATGGCAGGTTTTCACAGATTTTCTGTATTATTCTACCCATGTTACTTAAACTGTTTGTGAGGGAAGATTCAGTTTTATCATCAAACTTCCTTCAGATTTTTAAAAATTTATTTATTTATTTTCACTTCCTTATAAGAGCTTTCTGGGAGAGGTATCCCTGCATTCAGCAGCAGGAACTATACATGCTCTTCCTTCTCCTAAAAACTAATTAAAATCTATGTTCAGCAAGTCTAAGTAATCTTGGCACAAAGCAAAATAGGTGGTTTTCATCCAATCATTTAATAATAACCTAAATAGTGAATTCTGATAGTATTTAGTATGGGCAAGTCTTTTAAGTCTTAACTTTTTGGAGGCCTGTTTGCTAAACAAGCAAAATAAAACCTGGGTTTCAGTAGTTCAGATTTTTGTGCTGGTCACCTTTATTTTCTCATCTTTATTTAATGATAATGGTCCACTGTGTACTTGCAGATATGACTTCACTGCTTTGAAAAGCTCCTTGTGTTAACATCCATAACTATTTGCATTTCTCTGTTTTTTCACAGCTTTGGACTTGCCCTCCCAATGTTTTTTCAGTGCAAGACGGAGCTCCAAACACCTGAGACTGTAAGTTCTGTGACCCACAGGAGACCACAGCTGAAATGGAGGCAAATTCTTGTTGCCTGCTTACACAGAAAACACTCTGCTTTCATCTCTAGTAGATTTGTGACTTCCTTCCACACCAACAGAAATCTCTGGCCCGTTGCTGACATCTCAGGTGTTAATAGATTTTACATGTTATTGAGGAACTGCTTTCTTTCAGTTTTGTCTTAGAGGACAGGATTAGAGGGTGGATGATAATTGGAATCCCTCTGTTTTAAGTGCTGGCTTTTTGGGGAGCAGGCAGGAAAATCTGCTTTTCAGAAGGGCTGTGCATAGTCTTATGAGATCCTTTCCAAGTGGCTGAGTTATCAACAGAACCACTCAGCTTATTTCAGCCCTCAGCTCCAGTGTTATTGATCTAAAGACTGAATTCTTTTAAAGACAGTATAATTGCCTTAGACTTATTCTAAATGTCACCACTCCATGTTACATATGTGTAGCCTCAAAGTACACACGGCTATATTTCATTATAAGAACAATGACAGAGATCCCATATGTACATACTGTGTTTAAGAGAGAGCACAGATTTTAAAATAACACATAATTCAAGAAACATGGGCAGGTCACAGAGCAAAGAACATTCTGCAGACATCAGGCCTTAAAACCTCACATTTATATGTTTTTTAGTAGATAAGAGCTTAAGAATAAAGAATGCTGCCTAATACAAAGGGCTCTTTTCAGCAAAGACTTTCAGATACATTTACACAAAGGAAACAATGAGACTAAAAACCAAAAAAGGACAAAGATAAATTTGAATATTGAGAGAGTTGAGTCAGCACATTTTTTAAAATTTAGATGCATCTATATTTTTAGGACCACAATATAAAGTTGAATACTTGGAAAAAATACAAGGAACCCCCCCAAATCTACAAGTCATTGGTAACTCCCTCCTAAAAACAGATCTCACAAAGCAAGGTGAGGAATGAGTAAAACTAAGGGAGAGGCTTAACAGCTGGTGCTGGAGTGGCTAACTCAGCTTCTCAGTGAGCTGCACGATTCCTTCATGTCTTTCCATCACCACATATGATATTGAATCATGTTTTGTTGCTTTTGGCAAGAAATGCTCAACCTGCTGAAAAGAGCAGAGCCAAACTGGGTTTGAGTGAGGGAATACAGCCCTATGTAAGATTCCAGAACCCATGGAAATCACTGGTGACAGCTTTAGTGAGCTCTTCGGGGCCCAGGAAGGTACAAGTGCTTGCAATTTTCACAGTTTACAAAAGTGTGAATTAATTTTCTCACATTGTTTAAGGGTTTACAGCCCCACTTTTTTTCTGAAAGAGTATCAAACTCAAAAAATAGATGGGGACTTTGTACTCTGTCAGCAAAGAAAAAGCAGCTGAGGTGTTTTTGTTTTCATTTGGGTTTTTGTTGGGTTTTTTTTGAAACACAAATTTCTTTCAGGGACTGGGCAGGAATAAAGGTTCCATTTTCCCTTCTGTTTGGTACTATGTTAGAGTTTCAGCTACACTTGTCCAATGTCAATAGAGAACTGTGTGTTTGATATTTTTTTTCTTAATATGTTAGTGGGTGATCTGCTTGGACAAGCACTACAAATCTGTAGAGTTTTATTTATCATCATAATCACTTCTTTGGAGTAGCAGAATTTCAGGTGCATTTACTCATAAATTCACTTCTCCAAGGATTTTTTCCCCCCTTTTAAATCCTTGAACTTATTCATGCTTTCGACATTTAAGATTTAAGTGTTGTATTTTGGAGATAGTATTTCCTGATTCTTGATTAAAACACTGAACACCCCCAGGAAAAAAATGTTTTCAAACACCTCTGTCAGTAGGGTTAGAAAATGTTGAGGAAGTGTATTTGGATATCAGCTCTGCCCTTGCTAGATATCCAGGCAATGCGAGCATAATAAATGGAGACCACACAGACTTGGAGCATTAAAAGTCATCCTGTTGTACAGTATGAAAGGAGGCTTTATATGAGAACACTTTGGTGTGCATCACTGCTGCACAGCCACTGGGACATAAAATTTCCTACAGTACTAGGGGGGAAAAAAGGAATAAAATTAACTTGTAGTATCTAATTAACCACTTGGATTACGTATCTCCTATTCTCTGTCTCAGAGTAAGTTTTGTGAATAGAAAATTTAAAAAAAGGTCCATGTGGAAATCTGTAACTATTTGTCAGTATCTGGAGAGCAAATCTACACCCATAAAGCAGAAGTTACCACCCTTTCAAGTCTGATGTGAAGCTTAATAGCAGAGTATTAGCCCTTCACAGTGTGGGATGATATGCAGAATTAAAAGACTAATGATACAAGTTTCTGTCATATTGATAAAGCTAAGCTGGTTTTCCATGAATTGATTATATATGAAGACTCAAAAAGAAGCCTTCATGCAGAAATTTAAAGTCTGCAGAAAAACTTCTAAGTGAACTTGTGTACAGAACAAATGTTTCAGAGTTTTATCAGACATGTAACTACTTATAGACAGGTTTGTCTCTGTGACTACACCCTTAAGAGAAGCAACTTTTCTTGCATGTTATCATAACATAGTTCATATTTTTATTTACAGAGTGCATCCTTATTCAGGCAGAGAAAACAGAATTATTTAAATAATTGGCTTGTTCTAGCAAGGCTTTTCTGCTGGAATTTGTTTTTTTCACAGAACAACCAAGCTACGAACATATCTGTGAAGACAGTGAACAATATTTGTGATATGAAAGGCAGCCCACATAACCACATTTAATAAATTATATTGAAGAATAACATCAAAGAGTAAAGCAGTTAATTTAAAAAAAAAAAAGCCCAAACCTGATGCTTATACCCTGTTATCCACAGCCCCGATTAGTTAAGATTACAGTTAAGATTAGTTTCCCATTTTAAAAGTAGAAAGAAACACATGATGGACTTTTAAAGTATTTTTATTCTTGCACCACAGCAGTTCATTTAAACCAGACTATGATTTGAAGTCCACAAAAGGGATTTTTTAAAGCAAACAAGATGCTGGGGATCCTTAAAGATCAAGTACCTGCCGGTGTATGAAAACAACTGATCCCAAAAGTCTCCAGGTGCCACCCTGTCGATCCACATGGAGCATGCGAAGTATCTGGAGGAATCGGATGCCCCTGTAAGAAACATAGGGCTTTAAATCAAACCAATACTAGAGAACAACACTATTCCATCTATCCACAGGTCACCATGTTTACTAATGTACTAATTACATTAACGTACTAATTTACAATAGAGAACTGTGAGAGCATTGCCCCTGGCCAGGGTTGCATCTGAGGATTGAGGCACCTCAGCAGACTCTACGTTTAGATTTCATTATAGTCAAGTATATTCAGAAATACTGACTAGGAAACAATTATTTAACAGAAAAACAAACTCAGGGGAAACTTGCATATTTCATGTGATTCTGATTCTTAAATGCCTCCTTTTCAAGTAAAACCAGTGCTACAAACTTTGCTAACCCTAAGGATGAGCACACTTTTTTCTCTATTTACCAAAAGCAGAATATGAATCAAACATGGTATTACTGAAGTCCTTATTGTGTGAGTTATAGAAATGATCTAACTGGAAATAGATACAGTCCTATGTAATTTTAAGACTAAGTGAATCATAAACTCCTAATATTTTCAACTAAATAAAAATAATTATCCATGGTTCCTCAGTGTAGTTCTATTCCGTGGAAATATTTTATGGATTCACTCTTTAGAAAATGAGCTTTGCTTGCCCACAGTCATTTTGTTGCCCTATCCCTGAAACAAATCAGTGGAGAGCAGAAAAGGATAAATGCTGAATTCATCTGAAAACATTTCACTAAAAGTATTTTTTGGCTCTTTTTAGCTATCCTTAAAATTTTGTTGTGGATGTAGGTTTTGCTTTTTAACTCAGACCTCTTATTTAAATTCCACTGTGGCTGCATTTTTCTGAGTTACACCTATAACCTGGAAACACAGCATGAATGCCATATTTTGTTATTTATTTGATATGCCATTGGAACAACAATTTTAATCAGCTGGAAACTTTTAAAGCTTCACTTAAAACCTGTTAATTAAAACGTGAGTGGAAGAATGACAAGACTACCAAATATGTGAGCACCAATAGTTACAGAATGCAATTGCTCACATGTTGCTCATGTCAGGAGGGGAGAGATCTACATGTAGCTCCCCTGTACAATTATTTAACACAGCTCTGGATGCCTCAAGTAGTTCTTGCTTTTCCTGTCTCTTGGATCCGAGCTGGTTACAGCTCTGCTACTGCCAAGTGCTGAGATGCATGGTATAGGCTGGCAGTTTTACAAATAAAGGTTTAAAAAAAAAGGTCGTGAACAGGAGAACCCAGATAACCCCTAAACATGCACAAACCATTTCCAAGAGAAAGAGAAAATTAATTTCTTGAAATGAAGACCATTTTTATTAATTTGGCAATTCTGCAGCAGTGAGGAGGGAAGGCTGGAGGACTGTGCTGTGAACTCTGCAGTGCCACTCGGTTTCAGTCTCACTGGTGGCTGCAGTGAGCAAAACCTCACACCTGGGGGGACTGGAGCCTGGAGCTTCATTCTACAAGGAAATGACTTAATATGCATGCACCCATGTTTTTGGGATTGCTGGGATTTGAGGGAGCTCCAAAGAGGACCTGAACAGTGTACCTTGAAAGCAATGAAAGCAAAGACAAGGTATAATGGGATTCATTCCTTCTTAATGTAACAACAGCCACTCACATCATAGTTCTGAGGAACTCTGATGGAAATAAGACTTGCCTGACCCTGATGGCTTTTCAGTGGAGCAGTAACAACACTGCAGAGCTGTGGGTTAAGCTTCTCTGTCAGAGCATTCTGAGATGTAGTGCAGTGTCTCTAAACACCAGGAAAGGCTGCTCTGAGCCCCAAACTAACTGGGTTTACACGGAAACACACAGGGGGCCTTTCCATTAAAATCCTTCCTATACTCATAAAAAAATCTTTGGAATTTTCACATTCACCCTCCTCTTTTCCTACATGAGCTGATAAATCACATTCGTGTTGCCTGTGTGAGTCTTTATTATCATGCAAGGGTTAATGTTCTATGGTAAGAGTTACCTTAAAAATACCTCCTATCTGTAGTTCCCTCCAGTGCTTGTCTACACAACTAGAGAGTTTAGCCAGTACTGTACACTCTCATTTCCCAGTGGTCAGACTGCATTGGAAATCAGAGGCTTGTAAGAGAACATGCAGCCCCATCTTGCAATTTAAGGTAGAAGGAGTGGGAAGTACACCTACTCTGCTTATCATGCTTTTCTTCTATTTACCCACTTTTCCTCCCAAAACAAGCTTGCAGTGCTTGATGCAAGCTGAACAAACACTGTAGACATCAAATATTTCTGGTTCATGTACAGTATGAGTTACTTGTGCCAAACAAATCCACCAAAGCATAATTACTCTTTAAACAAAGTAATTACTCATACTCAAAAAGTACCGAGTTAAGTGCTGTCTGGATTACTTCTTAAATAAACTGATGTTCTGTAATACTCTCTTGTCTCAGAAGGAGAGCTGTTTGATGTTTTATATAGGACACAACATTTAGTTTTTTCCACTTGGCTTCAGCATTCCCACCATTTTTCATGTGCCTTGTTTCTGTACTCTCATTCCCCAGCCAGGGATCAGGCACAAAAGCACACAGCCCTCCACTGTCCAGTGTTTCAATATTAGGAAAATCAGCCATACATCTAATTCAGAAATTAGGAAATTAGATATACACCTGATGGCAACATCAGTGACACTGGAGAGCTACAGTCACTAGAAGAACATACCTTATTGCAGAGGTGGCAAACACCTGTCCATTAGATCCTATGCTGAGAACAATAATTGAGGCTACTACCACAATGAGATCTGCCAAAAACAAACAAACAAACAAGGAAAAAAAAAGAAGAAAGGATATATTAATTTTTTAGATCTCAGCACTGAAACACACAAATATAGACTGAGGGAAGCACTTTAAAAAAAAAAGGAATTATTATCTGAAATCTGGTGGGCAGGAAGTTAATGTAATAGTTTTGCATTGAAAAACCCAATGGTTACAGTTTCTTCGACAATGAATTTATTAATGGAAATTTCAAAGAACGTGATGGATCAGACAGCTTGCCACAAAAACAACAAATGCAAAGGCATATGTATATCCTAGAAATGAATCCATATATTGGCTCAAGGGTTTTGATTTAGAAGGAAAAGTAAGGGTATGCTTCACTCAATGAAATGCATGAAGTCAAGGATCGTGCACACATACACATATACACTTGGTTTAAAAATTGTATCAAAGCTGTAAAGACAAGCTTTCACAGTTTAGAGAACTGTCAGAACAAAGGTTGGCTAAAAAAATTAAAAAATCAAAGTTGTTGGTTTACTTTGTGATACAGCCTTTATTTGTATGAAAAAAATAATTGTTTCCAGAGTTCCCTTTTTTTGTTTCCACAACCCCATAGTTCCCGCACTACACAATGCAAATGATGGATTGCATTCACAGTGCCAGCATCCCTTATTTTCTCTTATCCTAGTTCATTGACCGTGTCTGTTTCTTTTAATTACTGAACCTTACTCTAACGTTATTCTGAGAAGACATTTTTCTAATTTCCTCACAGGCATTTCTGTGGTAAGCCTCTTTAGAGCATCTAAAGGCTTCACTTTTAAATCCTAACCAGAAAATAAAAGATAGTATTATAAATGGGTAGCAAATGCAGACAGAAAGAGGAAAAGTTTTGGTAAATTTTCCTTGCCAGTTTTAAACAGGCAGTACTTTATTCTTCAGAGCACTTAACATTATATAGCACTTCAAAAATCCAGTGCCTGCTGACCTCACTTGCAGCTGTGAGAGCTCAGAACCTCTGTAACCCAACTTCAAAGTCTTCATCTGGACATCCTGAAAATGAGGCACACTTGTGAAAACTGGTTTAACTGACTGCCACAGAGTTTCCGTGCGATGCCTTGGCAAGATGCAGGACAGAATCCAACTGGAGAGGCAGCCGCAGTTTCCTTCAAAAAGGTTAACTTGGTTTTTCCTCTCCTTTAAACATTCTCCCGCCTCATTCACAATCATGTAGTTGCTGCAACAAATATTGCAGAAGTTCTACAACCAACAGTATCCTTCTCTCTCTGACTTGGATTGATTTCCAGTATCAGTCTGATTTTTGCTGTAAAAGTTGGATTACTCCCCAGGGGGTTTAAAGTCCCCAGTCAGTTTAAAAAGTATACTACAATAATTGTGCATTTATGAAAATGAAAATAAATATAGGGAGGGGTGAGACTACAGAAAGAGCTTCCATTTGGGGATAATAACTTTTGAATGCCTCAGCTTCCAAATTTTTTATGCTATTCTTTGCCATGTATATGTGTGAACACATATTTGTAAACATCACAATTTAGGGTGGGTTTTCTTTCCATCACATCATAATGCAGATCTTTGCCCTTAAGCAAATGATGCACCCACGTCCTTACTAAATTATCAGACATAAACATATCCATCCAATGACCAGCACGGAAGGAGGAAAACACTGATCCTTAGGAAATGAGTTCCAGTCAGGGAGTGAGAGTAAAATACATTCTTCATTTGTATTTTCTACTTTTCTCAGTGTTCTACATGGTAGAAATATTTCTTTTGTTTTGGTTTGGCTATTTTTTCCCTAAACTTGTTCTTCTGTCTCTGCATCTTCTCTGTTCCTGGTTTTCATCCTAATTTCCAGTCTTTAGTTTTCTCTCACTAATCCCAGTTTACTTGTCCAAACAGTCCTATTTTGCAGTCTAGGTCTTTGGCAAATCCTTCTGCCCTTTCACTGATACCTTTCAATCTCACGAATTTTCAGCCCCTGCTGTTTTTCCTTCAACCTCCTAATTGTTTGTCAGTCTCTTTAAACATTATTCTCCCAGACCTTCACATCCACTCTCCTGTCATTACTGACCCTGTGTGTCCCAGCCCATTCCTTCTATCTCAGCATTCAAGCCTGGTATTTTCCATGTGCCTTGGGCAGATTCAGGAAGAGAGCTATAAAACCAAAATCAACAGATTTTCCACTTCCAGCCCCAGCCCTACTGCTCCAAGAAACCTGAAATCTAAACTGTTCAGGCTCACTGCAGATTCAGTCTCTGAGGAATATAACAACAGGGTGTTTGAAGCATAAACAAGCTGTCACATTTTCAGGGGCTTGTAAGTCAGTTTGGAATTGATTTTGTGATTTTTTGAAAAAAAAAGCCATTCTGTCATTAAATTTCAAGTGTCTGTTTCAAAGTGTGGAAGTGCTAGTGCTTCTCCATAAGGAATTGTCAGAATTGACTTTCTCAGGAACAGCTTAAGCATCTTGCATGAAATGTCTTTACAAGACCCAAATTGAAGCAGACACTGGCATGGAAAACATCAGGATAAAGAGCTAGCATTTGTTTAAATAACTTTTTCAACTCTAGCAAGTATTTAGAATAGCATCACACTACTATGCATGGCAGTTCTTGAAAACTAAAGTGTCAGGAAGTTCGGTAATTTAAAAAAAATGAACTCCATTAATTTATAAACAGCAATATGTTGATCTTCTCGCAGTTTCTACATACTTACATGTCTGTAAACATGTCTGTACATACACAGGAGGTGCAGAGAGAAAAAAAATGACACGGCATATCCTATATAATACATGCACCACATATGCAGATGACAGAGCTACAGAGATCACACCCCCTGCAATTTAAAATGTGTAAAACACAGCTTTAAAAATCTCATTCACTGCTAGTCCACTGTGGCTTACTGATATCCTGAATCCTTAAGGAATTCCAAACAGCCATCATTTTAATCTAAAGATTAGTTTGCCAATATTACTTAGTTATCCATAAGCTTCAGTGTAGCACATAAAAACACCTATACTGAGTATTGCTTTTCTTGGAGAAAATTTCTAATGTTCCTAATGTTCTCAAAAATTTACTTTCTAGTATGCAATTCTCAACTTTTTCACTAAAAGCATTTAATCCTTCTAAAGTTTAAAACACTAAGAATAACTGTTTTTTATTGTGTATTTTATTGCTGTACTGTATTACAGAATGTAAATAGTCCTCCTCTTAAAGGAGCCTGGAGATAATGTGATGTCCGTAAGAAATTAAATTACACAGATTATATGCACAAATTTGAGTTTGATTCACATCACTTTTTTGTTGTTGATGTTGAATTTTTGTGTTCTATCAGCACTTCGTAAAGATAACTGGGGCTATAATACCAGGTGCTGCTGCTTTTTCAGAGCTGTATTCATAATCAATTAAAGGTGTTTATAAATAAAGCTCTATCATTAGCACCTAATCCAACCTACCGAAATAGTAATGGAAGTGTTAAATCAGTATTTCAGAAAGGTATTATTTAATGACAGAATTGTCTTTTCTCACATAATCATAGATGTACAATCTACAATCTGTATGCAAGGAAGACAAAAATTAGGCTAATTTTAGAAAATCTACCTAAGAAATAATTAAAAGAAACATTATTTACAAGGTAGGCAAGTTGCATTATTTTCCATTTTAGCTTAAATTTTAAAAGACCATTGAAGAAATAGTGTGTCCTATCTTAACATTTTCCTTTCCCTGTTGTAGAAGTTGCACTTTAACATACAGCATGGTAATCCAGTAATATTTTACAAGTTTATAAAAGAAAGTAATCATTAGGCTTGACTACTAAATGTCTTTCAAGTAATAAGCACCAAAGTAATTTTTATTTACAATCAGAGAGGGAAGGAAAGGAAAGGTAATGGAAGAAATTAAATAAATTCAAAATTGAACTTTTTAAGAATTAATCCAAATTTCAGTGTGAACAAAGACCCATAGAAGAAATCTCCCTGCTGTCAAAGACACTTAAGTGGAATTTTTCTCATTTTAAAATACAGACTTTTATATTAATGCATAAGTATAATGAAAACCTTGGGTTTAAATTCTGTTCTAATCCTTTAATTTCTTTTTCCAGTGTTTGCATTTTATTCATATTGATTTGAAAATTATAGGACGAGTCAATATGATTCAACCATTCACAGCAAATGTATTTCTCACATTTAGCTTGTTCTATTAGTGTTCCAGCTGCATTTGATATATAAAAGCAAATCTTGACTTCAAATGTGTTGCATTCTTAGGGGAATTTTAAAGGGTAAAAAAAGTACTGATACCTGTGAATGCACAACCAGCTGTTGTCATTCTTAGTTTTTCTTAACAAAACTCCCTGTATCTTCTACAAGGGCTATACATTTCGTAATTGAAAGAGAAGTCAAGAACATGATTAGGAGTAAAAATATTAGCTGTAGGCCTCATGGCTAGATCACAGAACTGGATCAGCTCTAGGAGCAGCTGAAGAATTTGTGTGTACATAATGAAACACTTGTTCCTCAAGAACCCAAAGCAGAGTACAGTAGCTCATCACATGATTCACTCCACACATGTAGATATACAACTGAACACCTTGTTCCCCGGGTTCTTGCACTGTTTCATGGGGTCACAGATGGTGACAAAAATCAGCTCATTCTCTCCCCTTTTCACCTCTGTCACTTTGCTCTATTTAAAACTCAATGAGTTGAGATTTCATTCATGTAAAATGGGCTCTATATAAAATCACAGGCGTAAACCAGAAAAGCTGATTTTATGGTCTATTATAATTTCGACCAAACATCATCAGTTTTTATGAATCCCTCGCTGTTCCACAGGTTCTATCAGTCACCGCTCCTAAACTGTCTCCTGCTACCCACAATAGTCCTTCAAACCGTCTAAAATTGTTTAACTTTTCTACTACCCAATAAAATTTTTCCTGTGTTTTACTTTTCACGTTTCCATGTTTTTCTCAATTTACACTCACCTTTGTGTTTTCCTTTCTACAGGAGACCTCAGGAAGGATTTTGTGTTCAAAATCTTAGCAATTTTCTCCAATTACACAAATAGATTTAGTAATTTCTTCACTTTACAATTCTGCCTTTCTAAGGCTGATGTCTGCCTGTGTCTCACAGCCACATTTTAAATGCTCAGTTCTAGCAATCCAAAAGGAGAAATAATTGCAAAGGTTCACAAGCAGATAAATTCTTGAGTGACAGACATAGCTCAGAGTTGCAATAAGGTCTCTGCAGTAACTGACATCTTTACTTAAAACAAAGGGGTGGAAAATAAAAGAGCTTAAATCTTACCAATTATTGATATTGGCTTTCTGGCAAACCGGATTCTTCCCTGGAAGCCAACATATTTACTCCTGCAGCCTGCAGACCACAACCGGACCAAATATTCAGCACCAAAAAACACAACCAGAACTATTTCCTATCAGAAATAAAAGGAGAAGTTATCAGGGATTTTTTTTTCAGTAAAAGTCAGACTACAGTTTGCACATCTAATTTATTCCTATGACTAATACAAATAAGTTTGTTGAGATGAATGATGCAATAAAAAGGATTGTGCTTAATCTGTTTGCTTTTTATATGCCTATGCCAGCCAGTACATAAAAGGGAGATATAATCTGTTCCTGAATGTGATTTGCATGAATAAAAGGATGATTTAAGCTCCATTCCATAGGGAAAACCACAATATTCTTCTTCTTCTTTTGTTTCTTTCCAAAATTTAAAATTTTAAAAACAAGGAAGGGAGGGAGGCTACAAGCACATCATTCCTAAGACTAACAAGAATATGAAACATTTCTAGATCATGAAAAAGAATTTATAAACATAAACCCAAAAACTGTAATGTCAACTTTTGCACATTCAAAATAGAATCATGGAATATGGGAAGAGACCCATAAGGACCAAGTCCACCTCCTTGCTCCTTGCAGAACTACCTGAAACTAAACCACAAGGCTAAAAGTGTCATCCAGATGCTCCTTGAACCCTCTCGAGCACGGTGCTCCCTGGGAAACCCATTCCAGTGACTGAGCACCCTCTCAGTGAAGAACCAGTGTGTTGAGTCACACTGAACTTGCCATCAACCAAAAACCCCACATCTCTTTCTGCAGGGCTGCTCTCCAGCCTCTTGTCCCCCAGTTTGCACATATAACCAGGATGGCCTTGTCCCAGGTGGAGAATAAAGCTCTTACTCTTGTCAAATTTCATGCAGTTTGTGACTGCTCAGCTCTCTGGTCTATCCAGATCTCTCTGCAATGCCACTGTACCATTGAGGGAGTCCACAGCTCTTCTTAGTTTGGTATTGCTGTCAAACTTACTTAATGTACATTTGATTCCTGATTCTAGATGATTTATAAAAACACTGAAGAGCACTGGCTGTAAAATGTGAGCCCGGGGGAACAGCACTGGTGACTGACTGCCAGCCTGTTGTGAGACTGTTTACTATAACCTTGAGCCAATTGCTCACCCAGTGTATTATGGCCTTGTCTATCTGTGTGCTGGACAGTTTATCCAGAAGGATTTGGTGAGAGACAGTACCAAGAACTTTATTAAAATCCAAAACCACCACATCTGCTGCGTTCCCTTGGCCAGCTGTCAGTGATCTAGTTACAAAGTGAATTTAAGTTGGTTAAGCAGGACTTTCCCTTCATGAACTCATGCTGGTTGTAATCAATGACTGTGTTCTCTTTCAGGTGCTTTTTAGCAACCCCCAAAACAACCTTCTCCATAATTTTACCAGGCACTGAAGTGAGGCTGACACGTCTGCAATCACCAGAGTCTTCCTTCTTACCCTTCTTGAAAACTGGGATGACATCAGCCAGCTTTCAGTTTAGAGGGACCTTTCCAGACTCCCAAGACCATTGAAAAAATTATGGAGTGAGGTCCCACAATGATCTTCTTCAGTACCCTGGGATGAGTCCCATCAGGCCCCTTAGATTTATGCACATTCAGCTGGAGCAGCAAGTCTCAAACAAGTTCAAGGTCAACTGGGATTTTATGATCCTCCCAGTCAAGGTCTTCCAACAGAGCTCAGGGCTTCCCAGGACCCATCCTCCTTGCTGAAGGCAGAGGTGAAGAAGGCATTAAATGTCCCTGCTTTGTCCCCATTCCTATTTGTGAGGTGACCAGTCTCATCAAGCAATGGCTCAATGCTATTTCTGATTCCCCTTTTGCTATTAACATATTTTTAAAAGCCCTTTTTATTGTCCTTCACACCACTGGTCAGTTGAAATCTAATCAAGCTTTGGTTACACTAATTTTCTCCCTGCCATGGTGGACAAAATCTCTGTCATGGACAAAATCTCTGTAGTCCTCCCATGTCACCTGTCCTTGTCCATACACTTACCTTTTCTGCCCAAGTTCTAGAAGATTCCTGCTCAGCCAAGCTGCTGTTCTGCCCTGCTTGCTTGACTTCTACACTTTGCACTTGCCTGCTCCTGTGCTCTTAAGAGATGGCTCTTTAGAAGTGACAGCATTCATAGTACCCAATATCTTCCAAAGCAGATTCCCAAGAGACTTCTCCAAGTAGCTCCTTCAGCAGCCCTTAGCCTGCTCTACCCATGTCCAGGTTCAAAGTTTCACTGGTAGCTTTTCTTCTATCACCAACTTTCAAAACTCGACTACTTCACAGTCACTGTGATCAAGGCAACCACCAATCCCCACTTCACCCACCAGTCCCTCTCTGTTTACAGACAACAAATCTAGGAGGGCACCTTTCCTAGTCAGCTGCCTGCACCAAGAAATTATCTTCAACATGCTTCAGACATTTCCTGGACCTCTTTATGTCCTCTCTCTGATATTCCCTGTTGATATCTGGGAAGATAAAATCACCCATAGGGACAAGAGCAGCTGTTCTAGAGATATCCTTAATTATTTGCTGAATATTTACATACTATATTGGTTTTATGCTATATATAAGTCATTGGTGTTGTCATTCTGCCTGGATGGCGCATAGTAGACTCCAACTATGGCATCTGATTTATTTACTTTCCCCTTCATCCCTACCCAGAGATTCTCAACCACATCATCACCAGATGTAGGCACCACACAGTCCAACTCTTTCCTTACACACAGTGCCCCCACCCCACCTCATCTGCCCTCCCTACCCCCAGAAGATCCTAAAACTGTCCATCGTGGCCCCCCAGTCACAGGACTCATCCCACAAGGTTTTGCTTATGCCAACCATTTCATAGCCCTGGAACTGAGTGCAAGCTGTGGGCTCCTGGTGGGTCTCTGTTCCTGAGAACTTGAGGTTCCCCCAGGATGGAATCCTGCCCTGGGCTTAACCTGGAGTGCTCTCCTGTGGATCTTGCTGGCACCAGAGCAGCTCACCTTGCTGACAGGCGAGCTGTACATACAGAATGTAAAATAAATGAATTATCCACATTTTAGTACTGTTTCTCTCTACAGCAAAACATTGCAAAACACTTGTGTATAACCAAGGAAAAGTATACTTTGAAATACGACTAAAGAAAGCAGATTAGTAAAGATCACCACATGGACAGATTTGTTGAGATCTTCCTCTGTTCCTTCCTTCCTTCCTTGTTTTCCTCCACCACTGCAATATGCTAGCACAACCAAAATACAGCTTCTAGGCTTTGATCCAACCCAAACTGCATCCATAACTCAGAGTCACCAAACACCTACTACATAATTTACAGCTTTGGAAAATATTTGCATTTTAACTTAAACCTCCATTTAATCTGCACCTGGGGAATTCTAAAGCACCCAAAGAGTGAACACACTTAAATCACAATCTTCACTGAATAACAATACCAACATGTCTTTAAAACTGACATTCTGGATGGTTGAAAAGAGACCAACCTATTTCAAAGCTGAAAAACAGGTGAGAAAAACTCTCCACTAATATGCAAAATTTCATGTCAATTTTGATTTTTAACAAAGTTAGGTTAACATTTCTGTATTCACTTCTGCCTCCTTGTTTTGCCTGGAATGAGAACCAAGAAAATATGCACAGTCTTCCTCTGTTTTCATGGCACTTTCTGCCTGAGTAAGACCAAGGATTACTATAAAGTTAAGAAAGTTTGCAGCACAGTTTCAAGGCTGAAGCACAAGAAATTACACAACAAACTAACTCCCCAAGTCTGATTTTTTAAAATTAATGTATTATCTAGAGCATCTACAAATAATTCTTCTAAGTTTGTGTTCTATCTGAAATCTAAATGTAAATATTTATTCAAGCATAACAGTCAGAGCAAACCCCAAGAACAGTCTGCAAAGTAAAACAACTCTTGCATTTCTGGAATCTGGGAAAATGCTCTCACTCATTAAATTGTTCACCTTTTTTAGCAGGTGCCTGGTATCATCACTCAGCAGCATTTGTTTTCAAGTCTCTTATTAGGGATCTCTTATTTCCACCAAAGGAAGCAGAACACTTTATGGCAGTGGAAGAATCATTGTCATGGATCTGCATATTGGAATCATTGGGTTAGTTAGGTAAAAGATTGTGTAGAAAGGAGACAAGCGGGTAAGTGTTGAAGAAGCAAAAACCTCTTAGACTGATTATTCCTTGATGATCTTGTGAGGGTACTTTTAATTGCTGAAATTAAAACTATATCTGGCCTAGGTATTCCGATCTCAAGGCAAATGCCAGAACCTGTGATTTAATTCCATCTACCAAGAAGAACCCATCTTGGTTATGACCAGGAAACCTTGCTGAAGAAAATGAAGTTGCACAGTCTATGGAAAGGAAAAAGAAATTGTTCACAGGAAGGAGGAAAAGGAGGAACTTACATCTTCAGTAAAACTGACATTAATTACTGATCTCAGTTCATTTTGCCCTGGACAGGTGTCCACATTACCAAAACCACAGCAATTAACACATTTGTTGGCAGTCTCAGGCAGGCCAAAGACCAAAAAAGCATGGAAACTGGACAAATATTGCCCCTCTATAGGTGGTCCCTCAAAAAAAACAAGGAAGATTATGAAACTTAAACTCTTGTTTTGTATACTCCTAATGTAAGATAGAAGACATCCATTTCCAGGGCTGTCAAGGTTGCTCAGGCTTCAACTCACTAAATTCACCTTTAAAAAAGCCCTAACCTGCCTCCTTTTCCTCCTCTACACATAAACACTTTTCAGAACCTGAAATTTATTGCCTCACATTTAACCTCTGGTAAAGAAAAAATACCCAGCAGTTTTCTGGAAAGTCAGAAAAAAGTACTTAATCTCACTGGAATGGCAACAAATGATGGTGAGGACTTGTGGACAAAATATGAACCAGAATAAAATCTGCAAAAATAATCTGCAAATTAAATTTACATCCATCTGTACGTCAGTTTGAGATCTTTCTGCAGCTTTCTGAAATTTTCCAGAACCCTTGTTTTTAAAATGGGATTAGACTCATAAGGATCCCAAAAAACCTTTTCATTTAGGCTCTCAGCATTATTTTTCCTCTTTTCCTGGAAATGGTCAAGGAAGAAATACGTGATGAAGGATTTCCAGCAGATTTCATAAATCTGGAAAGCCATTTGGCATCAACAGAAATCCAGGGATGAACTCCTCTAATGATACTGAAACCAAAAATAACAAGTAGGAACAAACCATTACTTCATAAAAGGAAGAGACACATCGGACTTGACCAAAATAGAGCTCATAAATACCCTTGGCTACTCTGTCTTGCAACTGACTTTAAGTGCCAGCCTTCCATTTGTCTCAGTGACCCTTCTCTGAACTCCTATGAGGAAAGAAAGGGTAAAAAATCCTGTGTAACTTTGACCAGAACAGCTGCCTTAAACTGTCAGATCATTTGGCATGAGCACCTGAATGATCACGAGTCAGCAGCAGCACTCCAGTATTCTGTGCTTCTCCCTTTTGTCTGGAAAAAAGACCCCAAACGCACACCTATAATATTCTTTCCCCAGTCAGGTGGAAGCCCTTAATTTTCTATTAATTTTTATTTTTTAAATTTTTCTTAAGTCTATCCATTGCACTAGTCTTCCCCCTGTGCAAGTAAATCATAAAATAATACACAAACCTGTTTATGCTATTCTTAGTATAACTTTGTATTATTAGTTTTATGGAAAATATGAAAAAACTAAACTTGAAGGAAAACATATATGCAAATAACTTCCATCCGTATCTAATTCAATCAGCCAAATAAGAAACTCTTGTGGAAAAGAAGTCAACTTTTACCCAAGAATGTAATTGATGACCAAATTAAAAAAAAATGCTCACATTAATACAGAAAAATCAACATTTTTATACAGGGGTGTGTGTAAATGAAATATATAGCCTGGAATTTACAATATATTCCAGCACGGTTATGGATAACTGCACTGGAGAAGCAGGAGAAGGGAAGTTCGGCTGGAGCGATTCAAGTGCACACATGAAAAAGAGGAGTATTTTCTCAGCTGCAGCTGTGTTTTAGGTGGAGAGCACACACAAGGCTCTCTTCACTTTTTTTATTGGAATATTTAGGTGCTCGGGTAAAAGGAGGAAGTGGGATGGCTAAATGAATAGTGTGTGCTCACGAAGATTCAATCAAGGAATGGCAGCTCCAGACAATGAAGCCTCAGAAGCAGGCATAAAGGTTTAATAGTCCAAATGTTTGCACACGTGTACTTATGTCCAAAATTTAATCTGATAACCTGTCTTCAAGGTTTTCCAGTCCTTAGAGTTGAAAATGGCCATTTAGTGACCAGTTTAGCTTAATAGCTACTCAAATGCTACAAAAAACTGCTGATACTGAAAATATTTATTTCTTCCCATCATGCTTGCTCTTACAAAGATGACAGACATCATGTGTGAAAATAAAATACCCAATATATGGAAGAAAAAATGCCAAATGCTGTTAGGTATCCTCTAGGATCATTATCTTGCTCAGACTTACATCTAGAGATTAAACCAGTGCGTTGAAATTTTACAAGTCTGTTGTTTGGATACAAATGGATTTCTTAAAAAAATGTTTCCATTCACACCTGATAAATAAGCTGAATTTGCTGACTTCATACAGGGAGTATCCTCATCTTTCAGTTTATCGACAGCTGTTGTTTCCTGTGTGGAATCAAGTTGTGCACCAGTGAGGGAAGCACATGGTGCTCCAGTCACAGCACCTGTGACAACTACCATTCAAAGGAGCTGGGTGAGCCACAGACAAGATTTATTTTTTCATTCTATTTAGGCAGGCAACCATTTTTTTTCTGCAAAGAAAATTAACTGCAGCATCAACTATTTTTGAGCAGAACTTTTTTTCTCAATTGCTTAATTCTGAAAGATACCAGTAAGGTAAAAATAATCAAACAGTGAATAAATAAGATTCAGTCAGTTAGTGCCTCAAGTTCCTAATTTTTCTATAGATCCACCAGTACCCCACAGAACCTTACAGTTCTCCAGTTCTCCCTGAAGGGAGCACCTCTGGTAGGAGGGGAAGGGTTTAGCTTTGCACCTGGAGTGGATCTGTCCAATGTGAATATGCACTTCAGAACTGTAAATAATTATTTCCATGTTCCTTAACCTTTTGATTTGCGAGAGTGTCAAAATTTTGAGGAGAGGAATTGAAAAAATCCTGCATGTGCCTCTCCACCTTCTTCTCACTCCCAGGAATGAAATGTTATTTTAGTCTCTTGGGCCACATTCTGAAACCACTTTGCACAGAGAACTCTACATGGAGCCAGAGTGAGTAAAATTTGACCAAGGGCATTCTGAGTTGGCCCTTTGTTAATTCGTCTCGCACTGACTGCACAGTGATTTCAGTTTTACACAGTTGGAAAACACACAGCAATCACCCAACACAACATGTTCTGTAGTGCATTAAGGCAACCTACAATGTAATATAACCCACGAGAATAACCGTATTATAATCCACATTGAGAAGCTTGAGAGTTACATTTGATTCCAGAAAGACAATGGCAACTGAGCAAGATCACTTAGCAGACAACTTAAGCTTATTAAATGTGTTAAAAGTATTATGGACTCTTTTTTTCTTAATATATTTAATGTATGGAATAATATCCCATATCCATTTTAATAATATAATATTCCTGATCTATTTTTTTCATCTTCCCACAGACCAACAAGAAGCTCAGAAAGAAACAGGGATTCTTCTCCTTTTGCCTCTCACAGGTTTATAGGAATAAAAGAATAGAGCAAAAGCTTTTGAGTCACATGCTTATTTTTATTTTACACTAATATAGTATGACTCTTCCACAGCAGACAAGAATTAGTGTATTTTTCTCCTGAGGCAGTTTACCTGTCAGTGCCTTTAAGGGACCAGACATCTCATTAGCATTTGGTTTTACCCAGGCAATGCACAATTCACTGACATCACAAAATACCACTAAATATTATGGGACCTACTCTGCATGCCATAACCTGTAAAATATCCATCATCAGCTGGAGGAAATGATGGGGTGAGGCCAGCAGGAGTAGCTGTGAACTTCATGTATTAGACTCTCAAGGTATCACAGACCTGGAAATGGCACAAAGTGTTAATGCCAGGTGGCAAAGATCAGATTTAGAATTATAAATTGGCACAAAGGCAAGAAATAGATAAATAGATAAAAAATCCACCATTTTTACTTTCTAACACTGACTGCTTTGATGGGATAGAGAAAATTACCTCAAACCTATCAGAACATACACTTCACCAAAAAGAATAAAGATAACTTAATTAAGCTTTTTGCACCTTTGTTTCTACTCTGCAACAGGTTGAAGATGACACAGCATTTGATGACTTGACTATATAGCTTAAATGAGAAAAGGGGGAAAAGCAGTGATTAATAATAAAATAAAAGGAACAGGAGAGCTCCTCCACAGCCGACAGGAAGAGTGTGTCCTCTTTTCAGAACACACTTTGAAATTGGTGCCATTCAAAAAAGAAAAGTCATCCAAATGCCCAGTTCAGAAATAGAACAGTGAAATACAGACCTGCTGGCTTAAGTAAACCAACTATCACTTGGTACTCTGAAGTTTGGGTACTCTGGAAAGCCTTGCCTGTATAAACAGCAGGAGGAGGTACCTGTTCATGGCATATGATGCAGAAGAATTCATGTAAAAGCAAAACTGAGCAGTGACTTCAGCCCAGAATTCTTCCACAAGATACTCCCCTTAAGACCTCTACAGCCACAACAGGAGTCTCTGGCCCAAAAAACTGAGGCAGTGGATGATGGGGGAGATCCTGATCTCACATTTCAGCCTTTTCTCCAGCAGAATTTGCAAATATGGGAATGCTGATCCATGCTAAATGCAGTGACTACACGAGAATTCCTAGAAACCAAGCAATGCAAGAGGGCAGTAAGGACCTACAACAGAAGCAACAAGTGAGGACCCTGAAAACAGAGCCTTTATAGGGGTATTTTTTCCCCTCTGGTGCTGTAGTGATATGAACTACAGGTGTCCATATATGCATGTGTTTGGAAGAGTGGTGTTGCTTTTTCCAGCAAAGAAACACGTCAGAGGAAAGAAGACACATAAAATCTGTCCCCAAAAGGAAGAGGACCTGAACTCATCCAGAAAAACCACTGGAATTCAGGATCTAGCCCTGTTGAAAAAGGAAGGGTGATGGCAGCTGAAACATTAAGAATATCCACCCCATTAGTGGCTCTGCTCTGGGACAGCACACGCCCTATAAAGTCTTATCCAATAAGCCTGAGAAAACTGCAGTAGGAAATCACCCATCAGGAGAACATGAGCAGAAGATAGTGACCCCTGGTGAAAGCCAAAAAAAGACTCAGAAGCACTTTACCTATCTTCATAGATAGTAGTTTTGTAAGAAAGTTTTCCTTTTTTTTTTATTTATTGAAAAGACCACTAGCAGAGATACAATACTGAAATAACTAAGCATTTGGTCCAATCCAGTGTATCAATTCCTACACAGTTTTGCCATTTATCACTTAGCCTGAAAATGTTGCACTGATTTCACTTTTGGATTCTGTGCTCTGACTTGGAGAGCATTTGAGATGAACAATATTTCCTATCCCTCCTTCATTCCAGTTGCAATTATCATGGCACACAATTAAAATTAAATTAATGAAATTAAATTAATACAATTTATAGCAAAATCAATCCATTTTCTCAAAGTCAAGAACACTCTTGGTATTTTTAAATTAAAAAAGTAAGTAACAGCCAGATACTAAATCAGAGAAAACTTTTCCCTTTTCCCTATAACACTGTCATTATAAAAATACATTATTTACTGTGCTCTGTCACTCACAGTGTGTAAAAACATCATATGTAAGACAAAAATAATTTTTTCTTGTTCTTAGAACAGCACAATTAGTGAAATTAGTCCCACAAGCTAAGAAGCTCTCTTTTTGCAAGGTTTTTTACAATAAAAATCAAAATCTGTCTGTTGCAAACTACCATGGTGACCTCTCCTGGTAGAAAAATATATGACCACTAACCATGAAAAAATCAGATTAATCCTCAAAGTAGGAAATACATCTGCCCAACTTCATAGTTTATTTTTTGATGCTATATCCTAAAAGATCTATATGCCATTTACAAATCAAAGCTGACACACAAACTACTAGATCATCAAGAAAACACTACAGACTCCTGTTGTATAAGCAAAAGATAATCAAGAGGCTTTGGCAACTTTTTAAAAATAATTTTGCAATAGAACCATCAAAGAATCAGATAAAATTGTTCCTGTATCTATTAGGGAATTAAAACTTGAGACAAGATGGAAGGATAAAATGTTACTTAAAAGTGAAGAAAAGGGAAAAAGATGAAAAAAATAGATGGAGATAAACATATTCACAGTTTGCTGACAACTTCGTATTTCTTTTACACCATATTTTTTTAAAGTAAAACCAATAATTGCCATGGAACCTTGTAGTAAAAGTACTCCTAAACTGGTTTTTGTTTGGGTTTTTTTTTTAGTCTTTGTGACTTAGCTACTGTGGGGAAGGTGGTTCTCCACCTCTACTCCACTCTCATGAGATCCCACTTGGAACAGACCTGTGGGAGCAAGTCCAGAGGAGGGACACAAAGGCAATGATGTGGCTGGAGCAGCTCTGCTATGGAGACACTCTGAGAGAGCTGGGGCTGTTCTTCCTACAGAAGAGAAGGTTGTTTGGACACCTCATGGGGCTCTTTATCAGGAACTGGAGTGACAGGACAAGGGGGGATGGCTTCACACTGAGAGCAGTTTTAGATTGGATATTGGGAAGGAATTCTTCCCTGTGAGGGTGGGCAGGCCCTGGCACAGGTTGGGCAGAGAAGCTGTGGCTGCCCCTGGATCCCTGGGAGTGTCCAAGGCCAGGTTGGATGGGGCTCTGAGTGACCTGGGCTGGTGGAAGGTGTCCCTGCTCTTGGAAGGAGGTGGAACAAGGTGATCTTTAAGGTCCCTTCCAACCCAAACCATTCCACGATTCTACGAACTTCTGTGGTCATTCAAAAACTCTCTGCTAACACATCAGCAACTCAAGACATTGTATGTTTTGAACGGCCATCCACCAATACTAACTATGAAAATTCAGGATCATATTCTTCATTGTCCATGCTGTTGGTGTTCATCAGCATGATTCATTGTGTCAATGCCACTGTCACTTCCCTCATTGCTGGCTTGCTAAATAGTCAGAAGAAAGGAAAAAGAACCCAAACCCAACAACCAGGAATTAACAAAGCTCATACGATGTACATATATGAAAAAATTAAATTAGATTATCTCAGAGAGCTGGGAAAAACTCTCCTAAGACTGGCAGTGAACACATAAAATACTTGGTAGTGTGAGAACCAAAACCTCCTTCCAATGACAGCATTTGCAAGTTCAAGACAAGCAATTTCACCAGTCCTGCTATCCCAGAACTGATTTTACACAGTGATCATCAGGTGGAGATTTACATGTTGTCTTCTCTTCATCAATGGAAAGAACAGCCATTAAGCCCAAGCAGGGACATCAAATAAAACAATTACAGCATGTGGGGAGGTGTAACATCAGCCTGTACCAGAGGCTGTGGCCATGCAGCGTTTTCAATAGTCTCAAAGATGACAGACTGGCCTTAACATTGAAATGCAGGGCTAAAAGTCATATTTTCTTCCCCCGGAATTCACTTGACTTTACAGAGACTTGAAAACACATGCCAAGGGAATGGGGGAACAAGAGTAAGCATTTGGGGCTTTTTTAACTTCAAGTCCCAGCAACTGCTTCTTCAGCCCCCTTTTTCCGTTCAAACTACAGGCACTGTCTTGGAGGGCTCTCTTGCTATGATGTTGTCTCCTTGGTATGTTCACATATCTTGTCTGAATGATGGTAGGCTTCACACTTGACAAGAAATTACCTTAGACCAGCCAGATGTCTTAAAAACATTGGCATAATTAAGTCCTTGAAACACAAGACTTTAGTGGAGGAGTCACATCTACAGCTACACCTGTTACTAATGTCCCACACATCTACTCCAGGGACCATATTATCCAAAATGGGACTTGGCACATCACCTCACCCTCTCCAAGAAAAGACAAAAAACATGTAAGTGTCTTCAAGTAATGAATGCTATCCTTCTTGTCAGGCCTTATTGATTTTCAACATGACATTCTGGAAGTTGATCCTTCCCCAGTGTTAATCAACCTCAACATAATGGAATTACATTTTTTTCACAAGCAGGGGAAATACTACAAGCATCACATACTGGTATTTATTTGCAACACTAACAGGGCTATACAGAGAATTACAGGGCATTTCAATCAGGAGAGAAACAACTCAATTTCATCTTGAACTTGATCCAATAAATGCTTTGGACTAATTTTATTTCTTACCGTACTGGCAGTCTCTACTCTTCTCGCTTTAAAGGGAGCAGAGTGGCATAGAAGGCAGAATACACAGGGATGGCTTTTCATATTTTGGTAGAGAAACTCTGGTGACATGAGCAGTCAGCTGTGGTAGGAAGTAGATCAGAGTAATGATCTACTAAAGAATAAAGAGGGGAAAAATCTCCACACTTCTGTGGGGTGAGCTCTCTCCTGGCTAAAATGGGAGATGCAGTTTGAAATTCCTTCAGGTAAAGGTGTGAAGAAGTGCTCCAAGCTGGAGTAAAACCATTCAGCTCCTAGCAACAAGAAGCCTCACAGCTCATTTAACTAGTTCTAAAACCAATCTTTCAAGTGTTGTAATTAAAGTGAATTGATTTCAGACCAAACTAAGCTTTAAGACAAATGCTTTCTAGGCAAGTGAATCTACAGTAACCAGCAGAACAGCCAACCTCTGTGCTGACCATTTATAGGAAAGAAATCAAGGAAAGAGCAGGAGGAAAATAAACTCTCCAGAGAGGTATCCTCCAGGCTGGTGGAATAAATTGTTCCAGCACTGCCACTGCCTATGCACAATTCATCAGTTAGATGACAAGATCACTATAAAATAGCTGGCAGTGCAATGTGAGCACAATGTGAGCCACACACCTGTCTTCATCTAGTCATTTTTTGGTCCAACACTCTGTGTCTGCACGTGCACATTCCATCTGCACAAAACCAATCAGCAAAGCATTGAATCCTGGCCAGGCCCCCTGTTTTGGGTGGTGGTTGTGCTGACCTGTAATCACCACATCTCAGAGAGTATGAGAACATCATGTATGACTGGCAAAGCACTGCACTTTGTTTGACACTGAGTGTGGCTTAAAGGCCAAGCAACACTTGTGACAGGATTAACATTAACCAAAGTCTCAAAATAACTCAGGGATCCTAATGATGGCTTAGGCAGCTGCACACAAAAGCTGCATATGCTAACGTGGTCTAAGCCATAGGAAAACAAATAAGGAACTGATCTTTATTTTCAAACCAGATGGAAAATCGAATTCCAAAGCACATTAAAAGTCACCATTTAGCAAAAAGAATGTACAGTAAGAATACTGAGATTATCACACACTGAGACCAAAGGATTTGAGTGGCTGAAATACAGATATTGTGAGCAACTGTTTAAAAGTGACTTCTTCCATTTTTATGAAGGATTTTCTAGTTCCATTTTTAACTTCCTAGAGATAAAGAGGGGCAGGGTAGAACAGAGGAGCAACATCATCTAGTGTCCTCATGCAAGTTATTTGGACTTGCTGGATGTGATTTCATATTTTTTAAGAGATGTGACAGTTTAGAGCCCAGTACCATTTCATCTGTAAATGAGCCACACAATCAAGTGATCAAAAAATCACTCCCTGGCTACTGTGAAAACAAGCAACAATCTTTGTATACCTCCAAGTGAGGAGGTTTGTCTATTACACCACCTATTGTTTAAATAACTACTTAATATCCACTAACAAGAACAGGAAATCAGACAGGCAACACACCGTGTTTATGCTTTTGCAAAATACCAAGTACAAAACTGCTCCAGAACCTGAGACCCCCGTGGGTTGGTAACAGCCAGCACAGTTAACAAGCACCATCTTCACAGCCAAATCACTTGTGCACAGAAGTGTGATGGATTCTCCTCCTTCCCGTTCTACTCACTACCAAACCAGGCTGAGAGGAATCACTTACCCCAAGGTTCAAATACTTCTGAAAAGCATGGTTCTTGGATAATTTTTTACCTTAAGATCTAGAAAATATACATATTAAAAACCTATCCCTATAGAATATCTTGTTTCATGATGCATAAAACTGATGAACAACGGTTGTCTACCATGACAGCTACACTTTAGGAAAAACAAGTATATAAAAATGACTAATCTAAAAAGTACCCTCATATTTCAAAGATTTAGAAAATAATCATCCCCATTAAACTATGAACTTCCTTTGATGAAATCAGATACTATTTGAAATGTCTTGGTAGCATGCTTTGTATGAGGATTTTTAACAGCCACCTTGCTCACCTAAAGCAATTTAGATTTAGTCAAACTGAGCAGTCTTTCCCAAAAAAGTTCACTTACCATCCAGAAAAGAGTTCCAGTGGCAAATTCAGAATAATGCTCTATAGTAGATAGTACACTGAATATTAAACATATCAGCACCAAGAGAAATCTGCAAAAAGAAAACAGTGTTTAGTGACTTGTCAAGATGAACTGTAAATGTAGATCTAGAGTTATCTCACATTCACATAACTTTTTTCATCACAAGTACTTTTTCTAATCAGTTATATCTTCCTAGTCAAGTATCATCAGTTTCCATGCACTAGGTTTTAATAAACATGCAATAAATAAAAAACATTACAGGAAGGCTGAACACAGTAAAATCAGTAGGCAAATCTCACATTATTGAGTGTATTTCTTATAGAAGCTTCTCATAGTGAATGTTTCATGTTTCACTGATTGCAATACAATTTATGTGCTACAGTAGAGGGGCATCATGACTGATAATGCTTTCATTAAAGTAGAATTACACAGAAGACTGAAGTGAGGAACAGTAACTTCAATAAAAAATATTTCATTAAACATATCCCATAATTTCAAAACATACAGAAGAAACAGCTACTACACAGTATTTACTTCTAGTGCCACCATTCAGATGAGGAAAAAAATTCAGAAGTCTCAAAATATATACTCCTGTCCCTAAAAGTTGCTTAAAAAAGCAAAATTTGTAAGTTGTGAGAACTGGAAAATAAGTTGTGCAGCTCAATCCTAGCAGGTTAAATACATAAATGCTGGCAGAATACCCATCACTTTGATGCGTACAGAGCCATCTTTCCACCACTGGCAAGATATTAAACATTTAAACAACTGGTGAAAATAAATGATGTATGAAGAACTCTGGTGGACAGACCACAAAGACAGACTTCTGATACATCAGCACTACAGTTTTCACCATCTCTTAAGGTGATACAGAAAACAACAGTAAGAAAACTGAGATTTCTTCCACCAACAGCCAAAAACATTTCCTCTTGTGTACCAGCTCTTCCAGCTGTCATTTCCTCTAACTCCATGCCAAGAGGCTACATCTAAATTACTAAACTCCCAAACCAGCAATTAAAACTTCAACAGTCCTGCATGTGATGAGACAGCTTTCCAAGGAGAAACCCTTCTGAAGAACACAAACACCACTGACAGGGCTAGTTCTAGCAATCTGAAGCCAAAGACAAACAAAAATAAAGACACAAACTACACTTAGTGGGCTTTTGGTAGCTTTTACATGAAAAATATATGTGGAAGAGTTTATTAGGAAGGGGAAGACTTAATTTCTTCAGTATTTACCCATCCTGATCCACACTATTAACATGGATTATCCAAGTTCCTATTCAACTGACTGCAGGCTTTTTAGCAGCACCCATGGACAGTGAGGTATTTCTAATACCTTTTGAGCTGAAGGCAGGGGGACAATATCTGAGAGCTGGTTCTACTCCATCTGATATCTGCTCTTGTGCACTCTTGGGCTTAAATGGTATCATCTGGTTACTATGGATGGATTCAAATATGTTTTGGAAAAAAAAACTTTTCTTGTGCACTTCAAGAGGCTCTAAAAGGCTTATTTGTAATGCAGTTATAATTCATATATGGATGTAATTGTAACTCATAATAAAAGATAGAAGATATATAAGAGACAAACACGGAATTTACAAAATAGTAGTAAACATAAGTGTACTATTATCAAGTATTTGTAACTGCAAAGCTGAAGGAATATTAATTGCAATCTCAGATTTATTTACTTGAGCCCCAGTCAGAGAGGCATATTCAGCATATGACCCTTTTTCATAAAATTTGAGACTCAAAACTATTCACTTCAGCAGACTAAAGAGCAGCCCCCTGCCCATCCCTCCCTGCCCATCCCTCCCTGCCCATCCACAGTGGGGCAACTTCCACTCCACAACCTCAGTTTGGGTAAAACCAGGTATGTCCCTCCCCTCGGGGTGCGGACCAAGCCATGAAAGCAAAATGGGCTCTTGGTGTCACCAGAAATGCCACTGGAAGCATTTCCAGGCTGTTGCAACAACTCCAGCAGTGGTGGGAGACTCTACAAGAATCTCCGTGTCCCTTCCTGCTCAGTAAGGGTTTCTGGCAGCTGTGGGCAGATGGGTGACTGTGGGAGAGGAGAAAGGGGACACAGAGGAGGAGGGGCAGGGTGGGGAAAACCACAAGACACAGACAAGCCTGTCTGTTCCAATCTGCAGCAGCCCTGCACCCCATCCAAAACAACCCATCCCAATACGAGGGGATGGTTTGGGATGCTCTGGAAGGTTGGCTCCTGCCATAATGTGACACCATGGCTGAGGTCCCTCCAAGAAGAAGAAAGCAATGGTTGACTCTGCTGTAGCTCCTAAGCCATAATTAGCACCAAATAGAAAGGCCGGGGCAAATGCAGGGGAATGATTTTAGCCACCTTAATGTAAATTAATTCTAAAACCTGTTCTTACCTAGGCATGCAGTTCAGGGCTGTTGGTTCTTTCCCAGGAGTCTGATGCCCTGGTCTATTGGCAGAATCCACAAATAAATAAACATTATAATGCACTGATTTCCAAAGGGGAACTGGAAACAGTTCAGTATTTTTTCTGAAAACTGCTCAAAGGACATTAAGCCACCTAGCAAAGTTTGAAGTTCCTACCTAACCTGTCATGGGGCAACAGACTCCTGGACACCTTCAGTGAAGCTCTCCTGATGCCCTCCCAGTCTCTGGCTCTCTTTTACTCTGTTCCTGAGTATGCCCTGCACTGGCCTTGTCTTAGCTGAGAGCAGACCTAAGATTCAGCATCTTTATATAAGTGAATAAGCCAAACCATCACTGCCAGGATCAATCAGAGATGGAGACAATGGGGAAACGTGTTTAGGATGCTTACTGAGAATCTAAATCTGATTTCTCTGAGTGTCTCATATTCAGGAAGCCGTTTCACCATCTTTTATATTAAAATAAAGTTTGTGGTAAGCATCTTAATGATTTCTTCATTAATGGCAAACACCCAGGGCTGAAATGTCCTTAGAAAAAACAAGGCTGAATGAGAAAAGAGATCCAGATAATGCAGCTTAGTCAAACATTTTTAGCATAGGGCAGATCTTAACCATGTTTTACTAGTTACACGATTGACTAGTTACACCACCCATCACCCAATCCTGCTACGTCTTTCACTTCAACATGCACAGGTTGCCAAGCATGTTGTGCACCAGGTTTACTTCCATCCCCAAATGCTTATCTGTTTGAGAATGGTGGTTTGTTATAGGGGCTGCTGAGATCTATCCAGGTCACGATAAAACTAATCTTTTGCTTCAGTGAGCTGCTACACTGCCCAAAGATAAGCCAGCCAGCAGAGGGGGCAGAAGTCCAGCATTACTAGAGAATGATACTTCAAAAATGAAAATCAGAGGGGAGGCACTGAAACACAAGCCAGCCTTTGTCAAATGGAAAAGAGCAGAGTTTACAGCATAAGGGTATTTCCAGCATCCAATATAAGAATAGTCTAGGCATGGGAACATGCAAAACTTTAGCCTTTCCTTAACACAGCAGAACTGCTTTCCATGTAAAGAAAATGCAGATACATAAGTAGGGCAAGCAGGGTCGTAAGAGTCTCTTTTCCTTTATACATTTAATCTGAGATCAGTACATTAGTCCACAGAAGCCCTTACAGACACTCAGCTGTGCTCCATCAGGCAGTTTCTCTATCCAGACCTTTTACTTCCAATTAGCAATCCCAGGGATGGGTAAATGGAGAAAGACACATAAAGGTAAAGAGACTTATCCACACATCAGGACAGTGTTAAATCAGAACCTGTCTCTCTTGCAGCTTAGACTATCCTTCAGTCCATAGTGAAGGGAAGAGAAAAACCTGTCTGGTCCCTAAAATCAGCATATCAAGCAACTCAAGCATAAATGTACCAAGCATTTCTTGAAACTAGTCAGTCTGTTCCTTCTCACTTTTTTTTTCAAATGAAATTGTTGTTCTATTCCTGTCATTGTTACTGATCTTATTTCTAGGCAAAATGCATGTACAAAGGTACAGTTAACTCACCTCAGTACAGCTCCTTAATTTCTTCCAGATCCCTGCCATTTCAATTACCTCCTTTCAAAACACCTTTGTCTTCTTTTACTCCCCTCACTAGTAATGAATAAAAATCCAGAGGTTATTCCCATTCTAAATGCTGTCTATCAAGATACTGAGGATGAGGGTGCACCTTGCATCTTGTTCACTCTAAGATAAGCAAAGAGAAGAACTGGATATTCTTAGGTACCCTGCAGATATTATCACTATATCGAACTACATGTATCTATCTACTATATCTAACCACATCTCCTATTAGGCCTCAGGAAAAGTAAACAAAAACAAAAAACAACCAACCAAAACCAGACCAAGATGTTTACAAAATAAATTGAGAAAAAAATTATGCAAAATGCCAAGATGTAGGTGCATAGAGATGTGTAAGGGAGGTCAATTAGTGCCACTTTTTCGCTAAGGGATCCAGAACTGTCCAAATGCTGCTAATACACCCTGCAGACCTTGTAACTTCTAGCTAATTGTTGCTTCTCTCCTGTTTTTATGTATTGAGACTTTGTTTTTCCATTCCCAAAACACATTAAAACCATGCAAAAGCGCTTTAAATTCGCTTACTTTATGACACTATCTCTTCTGGCCAGTGAGTGTCACTCCTTCCCAAGGAATAGCAAAGGCAGCTCACAGGAGCTGGTACAGATTAAGTTACAGTGGGGACAAAGTCCAAGACAATCGCAGATCAGTAAGTGAATAAGGGCATCAAGAACAGTAATAACAACAAAAAACCCTAAACCAAATCAAACCAGGTCACACAAGAAACAAACAACACAAAAAGACCCTGCAAAACAAAAGGAAAGCAAGCTCAGTTCAAAGGCAGTTCACCTAGTCAACTAGTAAGCCATGAACTGATAGTAAAGATGTTGTCCCAGTAATCTGTAATCACAGCAAAGCTCTGGCACAAAAACAATAGGTTTGGGAAAGAAGACTGCAATAATTTGTGTGGAATTAGAGACACGTGCTGCAGCTCAGCAGCAAACTGCAGTGGCAGCATTCCTGCGTGTAGTTTGTCACTGGACAAAGATGTAATTTATTAAAGTAAAAACTTCTCTTTTTGGGTCCATGTTGGCTGAAAGATACAGCCATTAAGTGCCCTCACAACTGTAAATCCTAAACCAATCTCAGTGATTTTCCCTTTTTATGTGATGAGAAGGCCGTGTTTGTTTTCCAGCTAGGCAAATTCTGTGGAAAGAAAAATAGTAGTAAAAGACACCAAAACTGCTAATAATTACTCAGACAAGGCCCTGTGGGCACTGATCTCGTTCTGTCACAGTCCCCCAGTATTTGATCTAGCAGATTAAAGAGAGTGCACATAGGATGCCATGTCCTGGAGCAACATGTGCCCAGGGAGCAGTTCAGGGAACCTGCACTCCAATAACTCTGCAATCTTGTCAGATGTTAAAGAGGATTTTCTGTGTTTTATTCTTTCCAGGAATAACATGAATTTAAAAAAAAATTTGTTCAGCTGACATATCCAGCATCACCTGTTACACAGAAGATCCAAAAGAGAGAAACAATTTTTTTTTCTAGTGTATGTAACTGCAGTAAAAAGCTGTCTTTTTTTCCATACTGCAAACAAACACAGTTCTGCTGTGCAGGCATGCACTCAACATGATAGTTTTCTGGATTTCTCCAGACTCTGTGACAGTCTTTACCATCCAGTCTTGAGTCCTAGAAGACATTGCAATGCAAAAGGTTCTTTGAACCAAGGTCTTCTCAAAACCAAGAGCTCCTTTTTTGACAACTCCCCCACTTTTTAACAATCTTCCCCTACTAGCAATTATTTATATTTCAAGCTCATCTAGTTTTCCTTTTGTCCATGGTATCCCAAACAGAAGATCTAGACCTGAGATACACTCATAATCTTGCTGTGCAGTCTGTCATCTGCATGAGGACAGAACAACCTGCTGAAATGAGAGGGAATGGTATGAACCTAATTACTGCTCCTAAGAAACAACATAAACCATCCTTTGCATGAAGGACTGAGAAACTGAACCTGAAACAGATAAGGGATAGTTTTTGGTATCGTCAGCCAGAGTCAGACAGATTTGAGATGGCAAAAGTAACAGGAGCATTTTAAGGTAGACACAAAAACATACACAAAACCCAAAATTGGTACCATTCCAGGCAGTGATCTTACAGTGTATGGTCACTTAACGCAGGAAGCAGCTCATGGATGGACACAACCTCAGTGTGAAGAAGCTGGAACTGCTCTCCCCTCTCACTGGGTATGTGTGTCCTGGAAGGGGAGGCAGAAAAGAGCTGGAGCTGAGACCCTCGAGGTGCCACTCAGGACCCCTGGTTTGCACAGCAGCCACACAGGCAGGTTTTAGCCACGGCTGGCAATGCCCCTTGTGGGCACTTAGAGCAGTTTGTACTCTCAGTGCTCACCACAGGCTGTTGGAAAGAGGCCACGGGGTTGAGCTGGGTGAGTGAGTGGCATCTGTGTGATGACAGAAGTGCTGGAGACAAGTAGAGGAAACAAAGGTCAAGTCCTCTCTGCACCCCAAATAAATCCACTCCCACAGAAACAAACAAGCCTTTAGCACCTTTTCCTCTAATACAGTGGAACAGCATTTCCTTCTCTCTCTGATATCTTTAAACCACACTGCCTTCATAGCTTTTTTTAAAGCTACTGTCTCTGTCACTGAGCCATGCACCAGAATGCAGGTTAGTTTTGGCAAGTCTAACCTTAAAGATAAATGGCTTAATTAATTGCCAAGTGATCTGCAGAATCCAACAAGCTACAGCTCTTTTGCCTCTCAGGAAACCTCCTTGTGGATTGCTCCTAAGAGCCTCTGGAATGCTAAACATACCTCTAACCAATGACCTTTCCAAACATACTGGAGGAAGAAGCTTTGGGTGAGTGCCAAATTCCCTGCAAAGAGCAGAACAATAGCTGAATACCTGGTACAACATGCAGACCTTTAGCAAGACTCACCACTAAATCACAGAATTACAGAATATGCTGAGTTGGAAGGGACTCACAAGAATCCACTGGGTTTGTCTTAAGGGCTCACTTCAGGTTTTGGGTTGAAAAATAACTTCTTCCTCCTAAATGCAACAGCTAAGTTGTTAACTTGTCAACAAGTGACAAACAGATCCTGGGTCTCCCTAAGTATTTCTGATCAGATTTCTGGGATACCTATAGGAAGGGCAAGTAGATGGATGTGTGCTTAACATGGTTGGCTTGGGGTGAAAGTATTTAAGGCTTGTCATGTGGCAGTTCTCTGTGCTGCAAGGGTGTGGAAACAGGTCATGATGGTTTACTTGCTTGCAAGTAGTTATTTACATCAACAGAGAACAGTTTCTCCTGTTGGCAGCTCTTCAGTTCCTAAAGGGAAGAAGCTGATAAGGCAGAGACATAAATAAATACCAACTAGTGGAGTTTGTCTGTGCTCTTTTCCTAAAAGAACAGAGGTGCCACTTTCTAGTATTTTGTCCTCTGTGAGTGTTCATGTGGTTCTTGAAGACGTTATGCCACAGTTTGAGCTGTTACTTCAGCAAATACCTTTTTTCCTTTTCTACCATATAGCTGCTAAAAATAGAGAAGTATTTCCTCCCAAAACACCTGGATTTCTTTTCCTCCTTTTACTTTTTTTTTTTTTTACTTTTCTGAAGACAGAAATTTATTCCAAATAACCTAATTGCAAACACTTCTTCTTTCTCTTTTTAAAAGAGAAAAAAGGAATAAATGTTTTCCTTATCTGAGGAAAGAGGATTATCTGAGAATTTCACATTTGGTTTCAGATTCTCAGGTAACACAGTTCACACTTAGAGATGATGAACGGTCAGGCTTTCCCAAGGGACATCTTTCTAATGTAGATTAAAATTTAGTATTTCTTGATTTCTCCTAAGTTCCTTAAGCCTCATATAAACACAAAAATACAACTGCTTTTTCATCAGTGTTTTCAGATTATCCTCCTGAGATCTGTTCCATGTGTTAACAAGCTCAAGCAGGCAGTTCTGCATTGGATTGCTGATCAACCAGGGTTAAAGGTTACAAATGAGTATCTCTCTGTGTCCTGGTCTTCCTGACATTGCTTCCTTTTGGAGAGGAGCCAGTGCAAAGTAAACACGTTTCTGTTGTTACTGTAGCCAGGGCAAATTATCTTCTCTAGATTTATTGACCATGAGCACACTTTACTGAAGCCTATGAATGCTGGGAACTAATAGGTTAACTATCAACACTGAGAGCAAAATTATGTCAAGTACTTTATCTAGGGTGAACCTTTTCAAGGTCATGCTGTAACAATCTCAATTTCCATGGATGGCAAGCCTAATGAAAGTTCTTAAAGGAGAACTTCATAATTCCTCTTCTTTTTTTTTCTTTTTTTTCCTAAAGTTTTGCAGCAAATAACGCCATTTCTAGCAAAGACTATTTGTGCATGTGGGTTTTCATGTTTGTCTCCTGCAGATAAGTGTACTTGAAGTGTTGATATATGAGATTCTTATGAGAGTGTTATCTCTTGGATAGCAAAAAAGGGACGGGTGAGGAGGGGACAAACTTATAAATTCACAGACAGAGATATGCTCCTTGGCAACCAAGAACAAAATAGTAGCTTTTTGGCTGCCTGAGCTTACCAAACTTCACTGAATCTGCTAAGTTGTGTTTAGAGAAAAAAAAAAAAACAAACCCTGGAAAAAATGTGAGTTCTACAATGAAACCACTAAAATCAACAAAAATTATTATCAAAAAGCTATTAAAACCTATGCTCTGTAGCATTCAGATGCCTCGATCATGGGTTGCTGATGATTTTAACACAACCAGACACATCTTTTCCCTGATGTTCCTTCCTTGATACTGAGCTCTTGTAACTCACTTCACTGTATGAAAACCCTTCAGCTACATAATTTGCAAATGGCTTGTAGAAAACCCTATCTCTTAAATTTCTTAGGATAAAAGGATTATCTATCTGCTGTTTGCTCCGGAGATTGGAGTGACCTGGTCTAGTGGAAGGTGTCCCTGCCCATGGCCGGGGGTTGGAATGAGATGATCTTTAAGGTCCCTTCCAACCCAAACCATTCTCTGATTCTATGATGTGAAGCCAAAATGTTCTGGTCAACTAACACAGCAGGACAGAAAAATCCAATTGCTTCAGCTGGACTTAAATTACAAGAGAAAAATACTGAATTTTAGCCAGTATGTCCAAGTAAATCGATGTGCAACTACACCCACTGGAGCTTCAGCTTTTTTCTTGATGATAGACTACAGAGCTGTCCAGAGGAGACCAATGGCTTTAAGTCGGCCTGTTTTAGGGAGAATAAATGAGTTCAGCCAACAGAAAGCTCTTTGAGAGGCTCCAGCTTTTTATTTTAACTGGTCATTTTGTGGCAGGAAAATTAAGGAGAGAATTTCCATTTTTCCTATTTTAAAAGTGCAAGATATTCTCATTCCTGAGTGCAGGAAGCACTACGCTTTCTTCTAAATGGGACTATACTGTCTTATGTCAAATAGCCATGTGCTTCTAGAAAACATTCCTGCTACTCTGAGTAAAACCTTATTCCAGGTCCTTATATATATATTTTTGTTATCCAAAGGAGTTTCCAACAAAGTCATAAAAAGAAGGTTGTCCATGTGCCTTTGTAGGCAAGTTTTGATGTCCCTCCGTTCTCTCATAAATCTCTTTCCAGGCTCCTGAGGCTTGATGTTTTGTTGAAAAGTCTTGCTCTTATACGTATGTGATCATACACAAATTAGAGTTGGTTGGAAATTTTGGTAAAGGAACAATTTTTCTGCTGAAAATACCAATATGTTAAAATTAGAAAGTAGTCTGAGAATGTGTTGGTTTCAGCAGAACTGGAGAAGGAGACCAGACAGGTTTTAATGGAAACTTGCCTAGTTTTGGACTCCACTAACAGGGAGCCTGCGTGGCAGAGAGTTTGGGCATATCTGACTTGCTTTTTTGCCTCAGAATAAAATACTTTCAGAGATTTGAAGCCCTCAACCAAAGGAAAATTCCACCTTTCACTTAGATATACTGAGGATACCTGTTTTGGGGGGGCTTTCAGCTCTTTCTAGGTTGCATCCACAAGTGCCCAATAGCCCCCATTGCGTGTAACATGAAGTTGCTCAGCTGGCTCCCAGCAGAAGTAACTAACCAACCTACATCACCTAGGGAATCTAAAATTTAATTTACAAATACACTTTTTATTTACTTTATATTACTTTATTTTATACACTTTATATTTACTGCGTAAACATAAACCGTCACAAACTGGTTTGAATGAATAGCTAATACCAGTGCTGTTCAAATCACACCATGAGCCACACATCATACAAAAACCTGCCTGAATCAACTGACCCAAGTTGTTATATGTTATTTATAAAACATCCACAGCTTCTTTTAGTAATGATGACTTCATATTTTCAAAATATTTAACAGCCTAACTTATTTGCTGTTCTTTGAAGAGCGCTAAGATTTGGATTTTGATTTTTCTATGAGTTTAGCTGGCAGAAGTCCAGAACTGACAAATGGCATTCATATATCCATTACAATCACCAGGAGCACTGAACTTACAGAACCTTTTAGTCAGTGCCCTGCCTTTCCTAGGATTTAAGCTCCTTGATTCCACAGAGTGCTTCTATCTTCCACTGACATATGTGCTTCTGTGTTTCTCTTGTTTGCTCTCATCTCCTTTGTCTTGTTACTGGAATGTCTGGATGTTCTCTCCCTTCCTGCTCATGGGAATTGAGCTTCCATTTTGATATTATATCTATGACTTTCTAGAAGACATATAATCACTTCTTTAAACAGTGACAGAAACATTTCATCATCATGACTTCAGTGTTCATGATTATTCTGATACATTATCATCACCCTTGACTGGGAGACAAAGGAGTCAGTGGGTTTTAGCATGTGATCTACAGGGACATGAAGGTACTACCACTATTTACAAAGTAACACCAATTTCTTTGTAGTACTCACATTAATTAATATTTCTTAGGTTCAGTATCAAAAAGGGAAAGACCACTGCATATAATGTTGCTGTGCAAATACATCCACCAAGTTAATGGCAGCTCGATTATTATTAAGACACCTGAAACACTTTTCTTTTTGAATTTGGTAGCAAGTTTATAAGCAATTGTGATGGTAACACCAAGAAATATCTTTTTATTTTGGTGGTTTCTGTAAGAATAGAGTTTTTTCCCACAAAAGCATAACCAAATTCCATCAACAGCACCATATCAATGTCACACTATAGTATTTGTTTTCACTACACAAACAAATGATTTCACTATAGAAACAGCATTAGCCTGTGGAGACAGACATTAATGCATATTCATTGCTCGGATTATTACCAAACTGAGCTTTTAGAATAAGATGGATTGAACTTCTTACAAAAATGATGGAAAAAGTCATCAATAACTTCAAAAACTGAAAATAAACCTTACATAGGCTGTGGCTTTGTGCCCTGTGGTTAGGTTACTCTGTGCCCAATGCGAAATACACTCACATCAAAGTTCTTCCTCAGGAACTTTCATAACATCTCTCTCCTGAAAAGACTCGGTAGTGCCAAATAATCTAATTGCACTCAAAGTGAAGTGTTCTCATCTTTGGGGTTATTAACTTATCTCTCCTCTATACAAATGTCCATTTTAACCAAATATGAACAAACATGGTATCTCTGACTTGTCTCATCCTCTGTCAATATTATTTGAAACTTGCCAACTGGCTTGAAAATTTTTGGTAAGGCACTTTCAGACAGACATACTCAGACAGTGTGGTTGAAGAAACCTCATTTCCTTAGGAAGAGAGGTTAAGAATTAATAACTGTCCCCATGTATTTTTAGAACCACCAAATCCTGAAACGTTACAGAACCATAAAGGCAATTCTCTTTAATATTAGTGCACCTCCATTAGCAACTTAAGCCACTGTATCGCCCAGCTGAACATGCAAACCTAAGCAGTAAGAGGAACATTCCACTTTACTAAAATAAATAGTTCTTGAGTTTCTTCTCTTTAAAACTGCTCTTCTTTTGGTACCTGAAGTTTATCATCAGAGACATCTGCTTAGTACCTCTCAGTAGCGAGGTCACAAGCAGCTCCTGTAGTTTTAAACTGAAAACTTGACAGTTCAATTTCTTTATGAAATGTCCAAATAAGTAACTTATGCTGGCAAGGAACACCCTGAACCCAACAATAATAAGAATTAAAGGCCCTAGCTTATGAAAGCACATCGTGTCCAGAACTAAGCTGTGACATCAAGGTCAAAGCCAGAATCTCGAAAGCAGCCGTATGCTTATAATTACTGTGAACTTTAGTTGTTGCTTGTGTTGGTCATATTACAATCACTTCATTGGAAAAAGCAAAATATCTGCTTGCATTCTGGAGATAATTGTGGAAAGGACAGAAATGGGAATCTGACAGTCCCTTTGAGATAAACAGTTATAAATAATGGGTTATGGGCTCCATTTACAGATAAAAACAGGAGCTGGAGAACACTATGCTAACTTACTTGCTGTATATATTTAGTTCACTGAGAGCTGCTACACTCACAAAATCAAAATATATGCAGGCAAGTGCCCCACAGTCATTAAAAGGAAGCACCAGATCCTTACATTTTTTGCTTTTTAATGTTCTTTACATCAGCAGCAGTTGTATGCCAAACAAAAATGGAATATCAGCCAGAATGGTGGCTCTTAACTCCTTCAGTTGCATTAACAGAACACAACTACAGCATTTTTTTACGTGAAGTTGGAGGAAGCAAAAAAACCTGGGGAAACAAACGTTTGTAGAGAAACAATAATAGGAAAAAAAGAATTGCAATTTTTAATTTGTCCAAGTAATCTGAATTCTCTCTTTATTTTTTTTTTATTCCTCATGGTGACAGAGACTTTGGTACATAGAATCTTCTATAAAAGAGAAACCCGTTAGCTGGACAGCCCCCATTTTATAAACATGTTTTTGATCTTTTGTACTTTTCTTCCAAGGTTTTAAGTCAGTGGCATTATTGATGTTGTTCACATTTTGGTAAGGACTGTGCACTCTGAATTATTCAATAGTAATTCCTCAGCTGAGTTCTTTTCAACAAGGTGCCAGGAACATGTACGTGTGTGTGCACGTGCTTCCCTTTGAAGAAGCCATGGGGGTCAGTCTGGAGGAAGAAACGGGTAACTAAATAAGCTTTGGGCACGTTTTCATATAAAACAGAGCTGACACCACAGTCCTCTGGTGGGGAAAAAAATTTAAAAAAAAATAAAAATTACTTTTTGCAGTCTTGGCCAACTGGTTAGAACTGCCCCTCATCCCATTCCAGTCTTGGCCACCTGGTTAGTACTGGTTGTAGCACCATCACACCACTTGCTGGCATGCCAAAATTCCTAAAGGCATCAAAAGCTGCTCAGTTCCTTGCTGCCATTAGTGAGTTGACTAAGCTTACGAGGGCTACAGTGAGTGCCAGGAGCAGCACACACTCTGCAGAAGCAATGTGTGTCCAGAAGAGAAGAAGGGAAGGTGAGAGAGGGAATCTTGCCCTTCTGGTATTGGTAAACTCTTACGCCAGCTCTTGTGAGCTGTACTCTAGGGAAGACACATTCCTTGTGTCTGCCATACAATCGAGAGAGACGGGCAGCATCCCCTAGGAATGATTCCCAGCAAGAGCCATTACTCTCTGAGTCACCATTTGGAGGAGTTGTTTCCTTATAAATCATGAGGCAGCTGGGCGAGCAGACTTCGTTGCTAGGCAAGCTCAGCTTTTAGGAAATGTTTTCCAGTCAAACCAGGTGGTCTGCAGTACTTGCCAGATGATTTGCAATGTTACTTTACAATTACTATGTACAACTTTATATGAAATTTAACAGGTGATTATGATCCACCAGGAGCACTAAGAGAACAATAGTGGACAGTACTTCAGGGTGCTGGATGTGTATTACTAATCCCATTTCCCCCACTGTCCTAAGTTTCAGCTGGGGTGATAAGTTGAACTGGCTCTCCAAGTACAACCAAGGACACCTAGAGCTGGCAGGAGCAAGATGAATGGTGAAGGCGGATGAGGGGAGCAGAACTGGAGGTGGCTTGCTGCAGTGAGCTGCTGATCAGCTCACCTCATCCCATAGGAAATTATGGGATATAAAGGCTTGTCCAACTTTTAAATGAGTACAAGGTCTAACACTCATTTAACCAGTGGCGAAACCAGCATAAAATAAGCTGGAGAACAGCTGCAAGTTCTCTCTTAAACTTTCACAGTGTTATACAGCAAGAAAACAGCAGGCCTGAGAACACAAGCTAAGAGTCCCTCTCATGGGCCTCCCTCTTGCCTTCAACTTGCCTCCCTTTTCAACCAGCCTGTGGTTTCTCTAGGGCCTGCCAGCAAGCCTTCCAGCTGTGCTAGCTCCAGCAGTGATGCTGACATCCATTTGCTAAGAACTGGACCGAGACCAACAGCTCCTTTTGTATCTCCCCACAGTCATTACCACTCCTTCTTCACTAGTGACTTGGACAAGATTCAAACCAGTTGCCTATGGGTGAAAGGTTCCTTGTCCCATCATGAATTCCACGCTCCCTCTCTTCCCTAGCTTCCAGCTGTCATCTCCTGCCCCTTCTCCCTCCCAGTGACTCTCTAAGCTCCTCGACCATTTCCATCTGTCCCACAGTTCCAGCTCTTTGGACTCATATTCAACCTTCTGATCTCCAGAACCTGCTAGTCCTTTCTCCTTGGTCCTTCCTGCTTATGTCAGATGCTCTTTGTTCTTGAGCTAGACTGCTCTTGCATTGCTTCTCCTCCAGTTTCAGCATCACTGGCACAAGTCTCAGCTTCTATAACAAACCAATCTAGCCTTCTCTGTCTTGGATCTAGGTTCTCCTCTGTCCATGTTTCACCACATGGAATAGCCAGATGCTTTTCTCCACTATTGGCTTAGGGCCAATGTGGCCCCCAAAGACATGGCAGTGCAACATTCTCCACCAAAATTCCATTCTAGCACTTTGAACACCTACACTGGCTTCTGGTTGGGGTTTATGTTCATTGCTACCTGGTGTCTAAACAGCGGGAAATGATCTTATTATCAGGAAAATTGTGTGACTTCACCCCTCACCCCTCAGTTCACATGTGTTTAGCCAAATGAATACAATATTCTACCCTATAATAGAGCCATTCCAGTAGTCATTATCTGTATATGTGTTTCAGAAGCATAAATTCATCACATAAATAAGACTCCATTTGCAATTAAATTATTTAAATGTGTAGATTTGCCAAGTAACTTCATTACCCCATACATTACTCATCACCCATACACATTACATTTTTCATTCAAGAGATAAAATATGAGGGTTATACCCCAATACCTTGACATTTGGGTGTGATTTTAAAAAGTGCATAGCTGAGCTTAGAAATGAAATCCAAGCCAGGATCATGCTTGTCTGCACTGAGGGCCACTTGGGAAATAGCTGGGCCCTAATATATGTGATCTCCCCTACCTGAAGGCTCTTACACAGCCATGAGGATTGCTTGGTTATGATCAATGTGCTGCCATTGCACAGAACAGCTGCTTCTCAAGCCCTCACTTCTTGCTAAGTTGTCAGTGAGATCCCCTACTCTGTTCTTGGGTATTTTAGGACTAAAGTAGTCCAGTGAAGCTTAAAAATACCTAAGCACAAAGGTTTTCAGGACTGGAAGGGGGAATTCTCAAGCAAACCCATTCACCCCTTCAAATGTTTTGAAACCATAATTTCACCCTAGAATAACTCCACTAAGATCACACAAATCCTAGCTTTAATTAGGCAATAATATTTCCCTTTTCTAACACATGCTATAATGTTAAGAACCATGAGTTTATTCCCTTAAAAGAAACTCTGAGTATCAGTCACACTGCAAATGTTATGGGGGATGAGATTATTTTGGTAGTTTCAGAATAAGAGAGGGTCACCTTCTGGAGCACTTGCCTTGCCTGATTTTGTAAAGTTCCCTGCTTTCTAGCAGAACTGGCTCCAGATCAGGCCAGACTCCAGTCCCTCTCAGACAGAAGGTTCCCAGAAGTTTGTACATGATTTATGTGGCCTTTGTGTGCCACAAAGGCCAAAATGACACTGCAGATCCAGCTCCCTCAGTGTACACAAATATCAGCTTGAAAGTTTGGATTTCTTATGAAATAGTCATGATCATCATCACAGCAACATAAGCTACCCCAAACGCACATATATAGTATGGGAAGCATTTTTAAAATAAATTACAGGTTGTTCTCATCATAAAATTAATTGTATTTTAGACTAGTACTTTATTTCTTTAACAGCATTTCACTTCAGTAATACTTAATGTTGTAAAGCATGTTCTTTCCAAAACAGAAATTTGTTATATAGATGAGCACACCATGTAGTTAGTGGGATAATATTAGCACAAATATCCTTAAGACAAAATTCTTTCCAAAAACTAGGTCTCAAATGTTTCCTTTCAGGCAACTTCAAATTAAAAAACTTTTGAAATCAGTCAATCTTCATATTATTTCATTCAAGTCAGGAATCCTTGTATAAAAAAAAAAATTTTCTGTTGGTAATATCGATATTTTCCCCAATTTTATGATATGGAGAGGGTGTATAGACTTTTATATTTTAATGCCCTTTGCCGAATATAAAGTACATATTAAAGGTCAACCTTTAAGTCAGAGATAAAAGCAACACAGATGATGAAACAAATGCATTTTTGCAAGGTCAGAAAATCTCAATCTCAAAAAAGCTTAAATCATGACTATTCACATATTTAATCTACACAAATGACATCTGTTTAATCCTTCAGAATTATTATATACTATAAGCACAATCCTTGAAAGAAGCCCTATCCTTTTACTTGGTGAAATTTAATGAACCAAAAAATCCTTTTAAAAAAATCCCTCTATGATGTTGAAGGGTCAAAGGAAGCAGACTATTTTATGCCAAATAGAAGCGTTAGGATTCTTATAATTACCATATATTTCTCTGGGCAGTCATGACTGGAGTAGCTCATGAATTTTTTTCCCTAAATGAAGTCAAACCATAGAAAAGTTCATCTGAGACAAACAGAATAATTTCAACACTCTGCATTTCTTTAGGACATACGCTAATTTTATAATAAAAGCAAGGCCTTTTGGCTCAGCTTGCATTCACTCCAGCCAGTAAAACTTTCTCTGGCCTCACTGAGAGCACAATTAGACCCTTTCTACAGCTAAGATGACAAATTATCATTCTGTTAAGTAGCATTGAAAACAGTAATTGAGGTCTTGCTAAACTTGACAGATACCACAAGCCACTCAAGGAAAACAGTAAGAGCTGTATTAATATATTAACCACTGTTTTACAAGGGTAAATGGAAGGTTTAATTTCTTCCTTGCATGTACTACATACATGTTATAATGAAAAACATTTTGCTATAAATCAATTCAAATTAGCAACGTTACAATTAAATGTTTGTCTAACAAATTACTTGTTTTGGCACTTTAGCATGAGCAAAACAAACTTAGGAAAGCGTGATGCATTTGATCACAGCTGAGCCTTCCACATCTCATGATAAAAATTGCAGTGTTTGAAGCGACAACAACGTAAAGCAGCTAAATTAGCCATGAGCATACAGGACTCACCCTAGGAAATGCCAAACACACAGTGTACATCTTTGAAAACAAATATCACTTGAAGAACAAAAAGCTCTCCTTTGGAAATGTTAATGGATGTAGTGGCTGATCCTTTGAGAAACCGGCGTTTCCATTGCTTTCAAAGGGATTATTCCTGCAACAGGTTTTCAGCCCAGGACCTCACGCGCTGTGATTTATGGCTGGTTCATAAAGATCATGGGAAAATGTAGGTACTTACACAGCAAAATGATAGATAAAGCACTTCCACCCACTGGGCCTCTCCAGGAAGTTGTAGACGTCTCCCTGCGTGCTGGTTTTAGTCAAAGAGCGGCCACGGAAACACTCCATGGTCCGGGCCCTGCCACCTTCATTGTCCACCAAAGGCACAGCCTTTGTGCCCTCCTTGGGGCTCCGGGGAATCCCAGATCCATTGTTCACAGAGGTCTCTGCATCCAGCGCCACGGAGGAATACTGCATGTTGCTCAAGTTGCCCCTGAGTTCCAGGAACGCTGCAGATTTCCTATTTCCATTCAGAGTGCCCTGCTGAAAAGTGGAGCCTTGTTCCTCTCCACGGCGCCCATCCATGGGGTACCCAACAGTCTCTCCACTCTCACGGGACATCCTGGAACAATGCACAGGTATTACTAACTCTGATCAATATTTAAAATCATGAGGAAGGTATTGCATGTCCTCCCTGTGCAACGTGTTCTCCAGCAGCTGATGACTTTGTGCTGCTATCACAGAGCTCCACGGTGACACAAGTGTGAGCTGTCAGCCTGTCACCTGCTGTCACTCACAGCCTCTGGAATTAAATCAGAAAAATGTATTAGACAACAACACGTGCTAGACACCAGACGTAGCAGGAGCCTGGGAGAGGAAAGAGCTCAAGATTTCTAGAAGGAGGAAGCAAGAAAATTAAGCTTCAAAGTTACATTGTTAAGAAGGAACCTTAAAACTTTAAATAATGCAACACTCTTAGAGCAGCAGGACTGTCTTGAGAGCTGATGCTCTGAGATTATTTTAAACTGAGCAGTTCTTGAAGTGTCCTGATTAGGGATGGCACTGTGAAAATTTCCTGGAGTTTATAAATTTGCTGTTGCCCAAAACACACCTGACTGAGGTTTGCACTTCAACACCTACACCTCGAGAGATCTTAAGGTTTTAAGACTTGAATAAATTATTTCAGTCACCTCATGGGATCGGATCTTGCAGTCCATGGTAACTCTGGCACCATTTTTCTCAAGTGTAAAAAGAGGATGTCATTAATGATAACTGATATTGGGAGGTTAATATTGCCAGAAAGAAAAAGGTCAAAGACTCCTGGCCTGATTCTCAATTTTCCTTAAGCCATTTAATGTTCGCAACTAACTTTGCTATTCTCAAGCAAGTAACTAGAAAAAAATAGAATAGACAAAGAGATTCTTCTAAATCAACATATATTTCACATGGCAGACTTAAACCGCTGTCAATACTCAGCAGCAATACTAGTAATTTCGTGAGACCGAGAGCAGCTGCCTTTTGTAATGCCTTATTTCTTACACACCACCATGAAAAGCTTCCTCATTTGGAAATGCCTAGCTGAAATGAAAATATGAAAACATTATGAAAAGATGGGAATAATAAAAGCATCATGAGGCGACTTTTAACTTCAATGCACTGTTGATGTTAATGCCAAAATTACATCTGTAATGTCATAGTGTAATGTACTGTGTTATCTGCAACATAAATCCCACACGCTAAGGAGCTGACTGCTCCTCTCTTGGAAGAGACTCACACCCACATTCTGAGTTACTTAACTTCAGCAAAATAGAGTATTTTAGAGAGAGAGAATTTCAGCCTTTACCCTCTCTTTTTAAATTAAGTTTATTTTTTGCTGTTGCTTAAAGATCCTCATGCTTAGTGGCTGAACTCCCATTGCAGTACCCCTGAATGCAGCCCTCCAAGTTATTCCACAAAATATTTACATGTATACACTTTAACACTGTGCTCATTTCTTGACACTGGTCATGGAAAGGTGGACATCAGTTCACATTTCTACATTAGTCCCATAGCAGATAGAGAAATAAATCCCCTCCCTCATCAGTTCTCCTAATCAAAAGCTGGAGGGGACAAACATTAAAATTAAAACACAAAGCCCTTCACCCAAGTCAACCTACAACAGGTACATAAGAAACACCTACAAGAAATACGTTCATCACTTCGGGGTGATGAGGATACCTAGACAGGTGACTGTAGCAAAGGCAAACAAAGCTAATTGAAACACCTTTGCTAGCCTGGTTAGTCAGAACAAGGGATCCCACAGACACACAGCACACAGACCAGCTGGCAAACAGCACCTACCTCCTCCTGTTGCATGTCCTATTCCTTCTCTTGGCTCAGCTCCACACAACAGATCCCCTGCATAGGTGCAGGGAGGGGAGCTGCTGCCTGGCTCTGCCCTCGGATTATCAAGTCCCACCCTAAGGAAGGCAGGGTCCCTCCCTTCTGGCTGCCTTATATGGCTGCCCTTGCAAAAGGCACAGAGAGAACCAGGGAACAGCTTGGATGAGTCCAGAGAGAAGCTACTTTGGCCTCTTCTGGTTGTCAAAACCAGCAATCACAAGGAACAGTTTAATTTTGCTGAGGATTGTGGTCCTTTCCCTCCTAGTCCTTTTCTTCTCTGCATACACTTCATTGCAAAGGGTTAAAAGCAGCATTTCCTTATTGCACATCTTTAAACCCTGAATTAGGTGTTGCTTGTAGCTGCAGCAGGCTTTCATATTGAGTAAGTCTAAACAGGCAGCTTCAGTTGTTTGGGTTTTTTTCCATCAAAGTTTTGGCAAAGCCAAAAGCAGCACTTCATTGTTACATTAAGTAATGGAAAATCAGAGTTCTTTAATGTTGTTGCCTTTCTGAACTACAGCTCATTTTTTGTATTAATTTAGAAGGAAGAGAATCCCAAACATAACCATTGACCTTTCTAATCAGGAATGAGAAAGTGAATACTGCTATTTCTCTCTTTTGCTCCCTTTTGTAACAGAAAGCAGACTGGGGTCTGCAATGCCAGCATTCGAAGCATAAGATGTTTCCTGCTTTACCAGAGCCATGTGGCTGAGAATGGAACAAACCATTTCATCTTATAGTTATCATCAGTGGGAGAACATTGCCATGAAAAAGTCTTCAGCTTTTATTATAATTGAAAGTGGGGCTAAGACCTCTCTTTCTTTGGAAGGATTATTCCAGAAAGATACTTTGTCAGTTTCCCAGTTATATTTCCATATCAACAGAAACAAAACCAAACCAAAAAAAAAGCCAAACCCTCTGGTTTTACTTCTCTAAAATATGTCCCCTCCAGAACATTCCTTGGATGCTGTGTTACTCATTTTACACTGTGCACAGGATCAAATATAATATTCCACATAGTACTGCAGGTGAGCAGACATTGAGAACTGACACCTGACTGGAGCCACACATATCATTCTCCTTTTTGCTCACGCTTCTTCCTTTAAATTCTTTCTGTATCAATTAATACTTTTAGACTTCCTATTAACTCTTCCACACAGTAATTTCGTAAATGAAAAAAATGCTGTTAATCCTCACCTCTGACCTCTCCTGAATATAATTTTTCAAGGTCTATGGAAGTAACATTTAAAAAACCAAAACACAAAACAAAACAAAAAAACCCCTCTAACCAAACAGTAATTATCTTGGATATTTTAAAGTTAAAAGTAAGTTTCCTTTGAGAGAAAAAGAGTACCCAGTTTTACTGCAAATGCAGAAACTTAACATAATAGCAGCAGGTCTGAAACCATGGCAGAAATAGAAACCAGAGCACCTGACTCCTATGTCTTGACTGAGGAAAAGATGATTTAGTGTTAAGATTTTATTAGACTAAACTGTGGAAGACATGAACTCATTCCTTCGTATACCCCCAAACGTAGTATAGCACATCTTTGGGTCAAAATCTCAAAAGGCAATTAGTCACCTAACTAATTTATGACTTATGTGAAACGCATGATTTCAAGAATGTCTAAATGTTGAAGTTTTCATTAGCAACATTATATTATATATAACATCCTGCAATTGCATATATACAAATGTGTGGCTTTTATGGCTGGGCTCCCGTCGCGTGTTTAATTTTGATGGGTCTGGTGCCACCCACATGCTCAGAGAGCACATCTCCCTCACCCCCACAGCACTGCATTTAGCTCTAGGCACAGCAAACTTGGTAATTTATAACCCAAGGGCCAGGATGGGGAGGCACAGGGAAATGTCTGGTTTTGAGAGGCATATTTCAACCCCTTCTTGTTGAGGAGACACTTCTCAGGAAAGTAATCTAAACACAGCACCACTGATATCACCCATCACTGTCCCCTCCGGGGGTTGTATTTTGGAAGAAAAGTGTGAATGGGTCATGGGAGAAACATAAAGGGATAATAAGGAACTCAAGTGCTAGAAAATATTTTGAAGGGTAAATAATAGATGAGAATTGCAAAACATTCCCGCGCTCCTCTGTCCATTTCCAATTCCATTCTCAGGACGTAAGCCTTCTGCATACAGCGCTCTTGAACGTCTGCTTGAAGTTTGTGAACTCCACTTCCAGGACTGGATGCCCAGAAATCAGACACTGCAGAGTTCTGGTTTAGCTATAGAACCTTTTCCCAGCAGTGATCATGTTAGGGCACATACTCAGCACATTGTGTGGCTTCACCTGGTTGTGTCCAGGCTGCCTTTAAGGGGCAAAATGCCAACCTTTGCTTTCTGCCTGTGCTTCCCAGCATGGTAGGCCAAGAGTCTTACAAGTAAACCAGAGGTTACTCTGCATAACTAGGGATCTTGAAATGGGGTACAGGCTTGGCCTCCAAGTTCACATAACAGTAGCCCCTGTACATTTAATTTTTGAACTGTAGGTTGAAAAATGGGGCAACACTTGTCTTGCAAATATGTCAGGTACTTTTCTGTACAGCATTTTCCAATCCATGTAATGTGCACCATTATTCTTCTTCACAAAGACATGCTGACAGTAAACTAAGATGATCATGACTTATGTACTATGATATTGGAAGGATGGTGCATAAAACCCCAGCAGATTGTGACACTGGGCTTCCATTCTCTCCAAAAGTTTTCCACACTAAATATATTGTAGTATTTTACAGCATGGGGAAAGATCTCAAGTGGTAAATTGCCTTTTATGCATCAGCTGGCACTACTTCATTATTTTTGTATTAACATAGATAGTCTACAAGGCTGACTGCTTGACCCAGAGTAGTATCTAACAATTCCATAAATCTCTCATTTCCATGATGGAATTGATGTAAGAAATTAACTCCTTCAGTTATGCAGGTTTTTCCTCTCTGTTCAAAATGAAACTAAAATACTGTACTGGAAAAATTAAACAAAAACTGCAAATTCTTCAAGAAATGCCTGAACCTAGTAACAGCTGTGATGTGAAGAAAATGTCAGTCTCTTAGTATGATGCACACCATAAATGTATAGATCTTATAGTAAATCTTATTCTAAGATCTAAACTATGATTTTTACCCTGATTCAAATTAAACAAATTCTATCTGTCTAGTGGAAATATGAATTAATGCATTAATTCACATGATCTTTACAAGAAGAACTAGTGGCAACTTTCAGATCAGTTTCTCTGCCTGTTCCTACCACACCTGTCCCTTTCATTTTTGAAATTTCATCAACATTGTAATCATATGGGTTGAAATTTTCTTTTGGTATCATATAGTCCTGGTTTTGACTGGCTGGTTAAAACACTCAGCAAACTTTGACCATGCAGACAAAGAAAAATAGGCAGCTCTTAAAATAAACTCTGCTGATAACAGGCATTTATAGCAATCCCAAAGGGAAACCAAACATACAGTATTCCTCCTTTTCCTTATTCAGTCTGATTTTTTCCCCATTTCCCTGACCACCCACTCTTTCCAGGCAAACGCTACCATTCTTTGCAATGAAAGGGGAAGAAGGGCTAGTTGCAGTGGTAGGCACAATATTGCTATTAAATGTTCCACACTAAAGCCCTGGGTGACACGATGAAGATGTAACCCAAAGGGGAGGGTGAGAAGGATGTCAATGTTAAATATCCACTGGCAAACTGAGTTGTTCCATTTGAAGGATGCAGTTTTCAGTCTGGAAATAATAACAGCACTGTACACACCCAAGGGTATTGCCCACAATCAGAGCTCCTATGGCCATCCTCATCCTGCAGGAATGGCAAGAGGGGGACAGCACAACAGCTTGTCTACTGAAACCATATTCCGATGGTTTATTCCATTCCAGAGAACATTCAATGGTGCCCATGGGATTCAGTACCCTGGAGAGAGCAAGGAGACACTGCCCAATGACCCCCCTGCCCCGACACAGACACTGCACCCCCCAAAACTTATGTATCACCTCCAGCAGCTAAGAGGGAACCCGAATCCTATTAAAATCCCATAAAAATGCACAAAGCATTTGACGCAAAGAAGAGCTCCCAGATCACACCCCCCACAAGCAAGAAAGGTGCAGGTATAAAGTTTAGTCCTGGTAAAAGAAGGGAATTCACATTTTCAAAGTTGTTCTCCAGATTAGGTTGCTTGTGAAACTGGGCCAGCATCTGAAGTAACACTTGGGTGCTCCTGTCCTTATTTCCATTTACTCTGAAATCAGTGATTTAAATCCCTAAAGAGCTATGGGCTAGCGTGTCCTTACACACGGTGGTGCATCTGGGGGATGTTGAATGGGAAGCATCTCTGATATAAAAGAAAGGTATGTGTGAGGAAGGTATAAAGACACCATGGGACAGCACAAGTATCAGCACTGTGGGGAAAGGAGGACTGCTTTAATTACAGCAAGGATGTCATGTGGTCAGCTTTTTTGTGTGTGTGTGTGTGATCATTTCACAATCTTTCAGGATAGTTTTCACTTTTCCATGAAGAATTTATATATTCTGTGCCTCAGTTTCTTAGCTTGGTATCCTGTTGCTACTTCACCTTGTCTCCCACTACAAGGAGGGAGGGATAAAAGCAGGAGAACCAGGTGAAAGAGTTGACAAAGGAGTATGTTTTCCTCTGAAGGATGGAACTGTGAAAAGTATTCATTCCATGACTTTTGCACCATAGTTCATCTAAGTTTCAAGTGCACTACTTTCCATTAGACAGATACTGTGCCAATGCCCTTGTATTGTCATTTCAGTAGGCTTTTGGAAAAAAGAACTGTTAAATTCAAATATTGAGGACAAGGAGAAATTTTCTAATTTGGGATTAGACACTGCTAAGAACATTTTGTTTATTGGAAGCCAGCATGATAAGGTCCTGATGCTCTTTGACATTTGAGGCACTATGGTAAATCAAGCAATAACTATAATGCATTCCATGAGAGTTGTTTTTAAGAATGATGCAGCCAAATTCCACTGTTCTTTTCCTTTTCTACCTGGACAACATCTTGGTGTGCAGTTTAAGGTGTGCTCGGTCTTTTAGTTTAGTGCCCCTCACTCAGTCAGCAGAATTCTTTAATTTTAATCATAGTATAACTTTATAGAAGACCATAGTATTTTTAATATCGGGATATTTTAAAATTGCAGGAACTATAATAAACTGCTACCATGTAGGGCAAAGTATCTGTTGTTATGCTCATGTTGCATAAAAGGAAGACAAAATTACTGCTCGAAATATCGTCCCTATTGTCACTGTTGAGGAGGTATCAGATAGCAGGCATGGAGAGCCTTCAAATAATGAGGCAATATAAATTCTTGTATAGAGAACCTCAACTGTTACTTGATTCCTATCTTCAATTATATTAAGTGTTCCAGCATTGTTTGATTGGGTTTGTTTAAATCATTAGTGATGCACTGGAGGAAAAGGATACTGTTATTGGTACTGAGGTTGCAACTGAATACCATGAAAAGTGAATGCTTATTTCAAGTATATTTGAACAGATTGACCAAAATAGAATTGTGGCTTCAGCAGAGACTTTTTACATGGGAATTGTGTGTTCTAACTGAAGAGACAGTTTGGGAAGATGACAAGGATCCTTTAAGAACAAGTGCAGTTGTGCATTTTTACACTTACATATATGAGATCAAAAAGTCAGCTATGACATTTGACTCATGTTATTTAAAGATTTCCACAGAGCTTCTTTTCTGTAGGCTGTGGGCTCTTTTATACACCCTTCAATTGATTACAAAGTTGACATTAAAGAGAAGTAAAAATACACTTGAAATTCTTAATGTAACAGGTCCATGTTACCTTCTCCTTCTGTACTAAGTTGAGTTACTGAGGCAGTAACTCTTCTGAAATTACACAGCTTGTGCTCAAAATGAAGAATATCCTCAACAAGAAGTCTCCTATTTCTTACTTCCATCTCCTGTAATTTTTTTAAAGACAACTGTCTATTGCTTTCTCTGGCAGTTCTAAACTCCTTACTGCTTCTACAGTATGACACATAGAGTGCATGCCTGCAATGTGACCAGAAAGTCAGGCATAATTTATTCTGCATAGATTAAAAAAGCACAATCACAGAGGCTGGCCAAGGGTCTTCCCACAGTGTTCCAAGCAATCAAATTGACCCAGGCTGACTTAGCTTTCACAGACACAGAAGGGTATTGAGCTGCCTGGTCAGAGCTGTGCCACTGCTCAGCTCACTCAGAATGTCAGCCAGGAGGTTTTGACCAGAGAAGCAGATTCTCTCTTTCATCGGTAAAATTTTGGTTATGGAATGGTCCATGTGAAATTTAGTCTGACTGAGAAATCAAAGACGAACAATAAGCTCTTGTTGAGAGAGCTGAGAACCCTTGTAAATGCTGAATTTTTCACTAAGGAGATAGGAAAAACAATCACAAAAATGGAAAAGAAAAACAATGCTGACGTAATCTGTGATTTAACCATATGCAGTGAACACGCACTTACCTAACACCTCTGGTGCCTTTCAGCTTATCTGAATTTCTAAATAGCATGTCTGTATACCATTTTTATGCAAAATCATAGTTTCAAACAAAAAAGTGGTTCCAGTTTTACTGTGATGTAACTGGAAATGGGTTTTTTTAAAAATGTGTGTGCATTTCAAAACACAGGAAGAGCACCTGTATACTAAAGAAGTATACAAAGAATGTGTCCTTGAAGAGGTGAATTTGTAGGGCCAATTGATAGCTCTGTTGTTCTCAAGTTACTGTACTTGTAAGGGGACTGCAATAACCACTTAGTGTTATGAATTTCTGTTTAATCTTAACTAGTTTCTCTGTGATGGAATTAAGCTCCTGTTAATGAAAAAACATTCAAATGAAGCATTCAAGTATAAATATCTTCAAAACACAGATGACACTACTTTATTTTATTTTTTAGATTTCTGGAAAGGCTGCCTAAGATGAAAAAAGATTAAATTAAAAAAAAAATTAATTACCACAGATGTATTAATTGAACAGTAACATTTGCCAAAGGGAGTTACGTAGCAACTATAATAAATAGCAGCAAAGTATTTTATATGTGTAGCAATTTTGAATAAAAAGTGATAGCAATGAAAAACTGAAAAATACTGTATTTGTATGGCCGTCTTTGTTTTGTCTCATGGTCACTTGTGCTGTATTATTGGCATTGGTTTCTCCTTTTTTTCTTTCACTCTTCAGTTTTAATAAGAACAACTCTTTCTCAAGCTTTATGGGGCTAATAATGATCAGCCAAAATGACTTATGTCCTTACAGAAAAATAACCATAAACAGCAGAGGAAATACAGAAGCACTCAAGTATTTTGTCATGCAAACACATAATTGAATTCCAGGAAAGAATAAGCAATGTGGTATTTTAAACAGTTTCCTTGGCACTTATTAATAATAGGTCTGACATGTTTTTCTCTGCTTTTATTTTGTAAGAAATGAGCTCTGAGTGTGTGGACTGGGTGTTTTTAGGTACACATCTGTTGGAGAAGCCAGACATGATGGAATGGAGTCCTGATGGAAGATTTTGAGCAAACCTTGGTGGCTGCAGAAATCCTTCTCATTCTAGTACACATCACAGAATGAATACACTCAGCTGAATATGATGAGATCAGCAAAGACATTCTGGATCTGAGGCATTTCAGTCCAGTTTTGTCCAACTTTTGGAGATCTGGGATTGTGTTTAGCTTGGCTGAATCCAAAATATCTAAAGAAAGATCTGCGATAAGACACAATTTGATCTGTTTAAAATTAAGATGTAGAAAAGAAGCTGCCTTGACAGTAAGGGTTCTGGAGGGAGAGAGACAACTTGAGAGCTGTGTATCTGAGCAACTAGAACATCCCATAAATATTTCTTTTAAAACACCCTCTTGAAGTAGACAATTTGATGTTCTTCTTGAGTAAAGTCTAACACAAGCAGCAGAATGCCGAATATGGATCATTCTACTGAAAGCTGATGTTTAAACAATAATTGTGTCTAACTAGATTATTCCCAGGAAAACAGGAAAATTTGAAGAGGGTTTTAAAATTAATTAATAATGTTTGATACTGCAACCCAAGATGTGCAAGTGACCCCCAGTGAAGTCATGAAACTGGAACTCCAAGCTAATACATAACACCTGCAGTTGATCTTGTTCTATTACTGGCACTACAAGCTTTGAACAAGAAGTCCCTTCTTATGTTACCCTAATGTGGAAAATAAGATAAAATGCAGTGTCTTCTAAGAACATTCTAGTGAGAAGACAGAGCAAGGACATCAGAAGGTCAATAAGACCGGCTAAGTCATCATTTTGTATTGGTAAAATTAGCTAACTATATTAAGGGTTAATGTAAACCAAAGATTTATACATTTTACATATTAACACAATTCTTTATTTTGTATTCATATGCAATAACCAACTTGCAAAGCTCCTGTCATGAGGATATTGACAGGAGCATAGGTGAGTGTAAATACAGTGCATTTTTCTTGACCTCAGTGACACACCACTGTGAAGACAATAGGGCATGTCTGACAAATATGTTGAAAATGAAGATGCAATAACATATTCTTTTTTAGTTGGAAAAGCAGTTATTATGTATAAGGGATATTTGTGAATGCATTATATGATAGTGCAATTTTACATCCCTTGGGTACAGCATGAAGAATATGTACTCTCCAGAGTGTGTCCATGCACCTTACTATTGCTAACAATTCCACTTTCGGTTCAGGATATAAAATTTTCAGCTTTCAGCTTCAGGATAGATTCAACCCCTGAGCACCCAAGCCCAGTTCCTCATCTGGATGCCTAGCTGTCTTTGATCTCTGGACATTTTAGCTTCAGAATTAACTTTGAGAATAAAAATATTTTTATAATTTAAATAATTTTAGCTTTGAACACCTGCTATTAAAATTTCATCACATCTTTTTTTTTTTTGTCACTTTTCCACCCACTGTGAACACTGGATGGACATTCCATAACTCAAAATAGGTAAAATTAACAAAAATCTCATAGAAATCAAGAATTGAAAAGCTTATATTGTAATTAGCAGTAGTAATCAATCACTGTCCATCATTCATAATGCATTCTGACCAATAATTGTGTTAAAGTGGATGGAGTCATTGTGAGATGCTGTATTAATAATGAAAGGGTAAAACACATTGCAGCTATGTTGCAATTGGAAACAAATAGATTAAAACCAGAACACTTTGAGCATGGCCAGGGACACAAGTATATTGCGACAAAAAACCCAACATCTACACGTAACATGTCCTGAGTTGCAGAAAAAAAAGCTGAAATTTAAGAAAAGCAGCACTCCCCAGCCCAGATTTACACATGACAGCATCAACCATTTTGTTTCCACGTCACAGGGCTGAATCCATGTACATTTTTCTGAAGAAACCCATGGAGCTTTGCTTACGGACGTTGCTGAAAGAACCTGTTGCTGTTTCAGGGAGACAAAGAGCATGCAGTGACTGAGCAGTTGTATTTTCCCTTGGGAGAGGAAGACACTGAGTTGGAGGGGGCTATGGGGAGCCCTCATCAGGGTCTGCAGCTTCCTCGGGAGGAGAAGTAAAGGGGCAGCAGCAATCTCTGCTCCCTGTGACCAGTGACAGGATCTGAGGGAATGGCTGGAGCCATAAGGGGAGGATTAGTTTGGATACTGGGGAAAGGTTCTACCCCCAGAGGGTGGCTGGGCACTGGAACGGGCTCCCCAGGGGAGTGGTCACGCCACCAAACCTAAGAGAGCCCAAGAAGTATTTGGACAATGCTCTCAGGCACATGGTGGGATTCTTGGGGCTGTACAGTGCAGGGTGAGGGGTCCCTTTCAACTCAGGACATCCCATGACTCCATGGACTCTCCCAGCCCACACACAGGCACAGACCCCAGGATGGCAAAGCACATGGTGGGCAGTGTGTGAAGAGTTGTCCTGAGCTTCCCAAGTTTCCTGCTGTAAGAGTTTATACAGGAACCCCTTATGCAGTCAAACTCTGGTGAAACAATCTGTTGTGACTGTTCCAGGAGGAGGTTACTCCCAAACAGAAATGGAGCACAAGATGACAGGAAGGAGATAGAATTCTAGAATCATTTAGGCTGGATAGGCCCTTCAGATCATCCAGTCAAACCACTAATCCAACACCACCTTTTCCACAAAACCAGTGGGATCTGAACAAGAGAGACAAGCCCAGTGCAACAGTATTCACATGGATTTAACAGAAGGAATGGCTTTGGGTGGATTTAGATATTTATGCACCATGGCCCATCCCATACAGGGGCTAAAACAAGCAGTGTTTTTCTTTCCCTTTTCCCCCTAGAGACAGGGAGTGTAAGGAATCTTGTTTTGTAGAAAAACATTGCTCATGATTCTGGGAGAGGAGTTCCCCAGAGCAGAACATGATAACTGAAAATGAAAAGTGCATCAAAACCAAGGCATTTAATAGAGCATTTTTTTAATACCCTAAAAGGTGTATACATTGCTTGAAAAGGTGAAAGATCCTCCCTCTTCTGGGGGTCTCTAGCAGCACTGTAGCACACACATTGCTTTTCCAAGCAATGAAACCTCCTAGGCAAATGTATTTGGGGTATTGGACTCATCAGTCCTTGCAAGCTCATACTTCTTGACTTGGCTGTTAAAAGCATCAGAGGTGGAGTCTTTGGTGACAGTTTGGGGTGGTGCTGGGATATCTGTGATCCAAATGCGATTCTTTCTGGTTGTCCTGGAACTGGTGGCAATGGAGAAGATGTTGCTTCTGTGGTATTTCCTGGCAGACATGCAAAAAGTTTTTTTCATCTGTCTTCTGAAGTTTTCATTACAGATGTAGAAGAGAATTGGCTTAGAGGCTGAGGAACTGAAAGAGATCCAAGTGATAGCCAGGAAAACCAAGGAACTCTTTCTGTAGTCTGTTTCCTGTGGGTGCCACAGCTGTACTATGTAGAAAGGGAGCCAGGACAGGAGGAAAACTGAGCTAAAGATGAAGAACATCTTGACAGTTTTCACTTTTCTTGAGATAAAATTTGTTGTCCTCCTTCCAGCCACGTCTTCAGCGGCTTTTCTCCAAACGTAAGTGAAGAGTTTCTCGTAGAAGTGCATAGTGTGGATGGATGGGACCAAAAACAACAGCACAGGGAGGCGGATGATACTGGAGGAGACTCCTTCCCAAGAATCGGGCAGAAAAAAGTTGCAGTGGTGGTCGCTGTTGGAGCTGTAGAGAAAACAAGCTGGTGTTGCAAACAGAACACCACAGAGCCAAGAGGTCAGAATAGTTTTCTTGACTTTCTCCCTGGACATTTTGAAGCTCTGGGGGTAAACGAGACTGTAGCATTGATCCACGCCTATGGTGAAGAGCAGGTAGATCTGGACTCCCGGGGTGAGGTACTGTATGTACCTTACCAGCTTGCACATCCCGTTCCCCAGGATCCACCTGCCATAGGTCAACTGAAGAAGCCAGAAGGGCGCACTCACAACAGTGCTGAGCAGGTCTGCACAAGCCATGGAGACCACAAAATAGTTGGTGGTGGATTGTGTCCTTCTGCTTCTATGGATGACTAAGCAAACAAGGAAGTTTCCCAGGATGGAAACCAGCCACAACACTCCCCAAACCACGCTGGCTACTGCAATTTCCCCCGGCGTCAGTCCATAGTCTAAGAGAGTCCTGCTTGAGCTGAGTCCTGGAGGTGGGGATTCTGTCATTTCACAGACAGCAGGAGGGATGGAGTTTTCAAGGTTGCTTGTGTTCTGCATCAGGATCAGTAAGGTAGAGAAAAGAAAAGGATTGCTGCTGTTATCCACGCTTTGGGCAAACTTGGCCATGTCTTTTGCTCGGACTGCAGAAAGAAGAGAGAACAAATTCTCTTAAACAGCTCTGTGTGAAAATCCCACCTTAATCAATAAAAGATAACTCTCAGTAGCTTCCATATTCCTTAGAGTGGTAGATTTCAGAGAAAACAGTCAGAAACACATGACAACACTACCTTGCACAGCACAGGGCATTAAGTTTCGTGCAGGTTTTTAGGAATAGCCTGGGTATTTTCAGACCAGCATTTCTGTCCTCAGAAAGATGAATGTCCCTTTCACAGCTGGAGAGTGAGGTGCCGTTTCACCAGCACTGGTGAGCTGCAAATGGAATGAGTGGAGCATACCCCACTGATCCCAGAAATGAGCTGTGCTTCCCAGTGTCCACGGAAGTGTCAAAAAGCAGACCAAGAGGATCCCTGCACCCTTGACTTGACCTAAGTTGGTCAAGTAGATGGGTGAAGGAGGTGTTTCTTATACCAAGAGGTGGAACAGGGAGTCACCTTTCCACACTAACATCATCTTTATTCATAAGGTTACTAGCAGATAAACTCTGCTCCCACTCAATCACTAGTAACGTGGGTGTTGATATCCCTGATATTCCCAAATCTGTTTCTTTCTGGCCATAATTTTGGATGGGAGGCAAGGTCTGGATTGGAAGGCAAAGGAAAGATCATCCAAACAGAAGGAAGGACTGGCACCAGTCTGGCATGGTGCTCCTCACCGTGAATTCCCAGCAGCCCTTCCCCAGGAAGGAACTTTTCCTCAGGAGCTGGGCATTGTGTATCTTAAAGAGTCTGGACTGAACAGCAATGCTGTCCCCACAGGTACCTGTCTCATTAGGTCCCTGCCCTGTCAAGGGTGGCAAATCTCTCCATGGCCCTAAGAAGGATGTGGCACAACCACCTCCTTCCAAAACCTGCAGAAGACTTTTTGATCAACAGCAGTGTTTTGATTCAGAATGAAAAGTCTGAGACAGGATGTCAGTGTCCTCAGGCAGCTGAGATGGGAGGGTGGAGCAGGGACTGGGGAGCTTTTTGAGTTCCAGCAGTGGAGCCTCTCCTTGTCTTGTCAGAATTGTCAATAGATGTGGCTGCAGCCAACGGCTGGGGATGCTCTGGAGAAAAGCCAGGGGGAGGGGAAATGTCCTTACCTTGTTCAGGGATGTTCCATCCAGGCAGCAGCAAATCTGACCCTTCACATGTCACCCTGTCAAGCAGAACCTGCCTTAAGGTTCTGCAGGTCTGTCCCTTGTGACCTAAGGGACAACTGAAGGACGTCCTGGAGCAACTGACAGCAACGGACAACATGGAACCTCTGCCCACAGTTAAGTCACAAAGACTTCTACACTCTGAGAATCCTTCTGACCCAAGCACAGGACCTGGTGCTTGTTGAATCTCATCCCATTGGCCTCAGACCATCCATGCAGCTTGTCCAGGTCCCTCTGCAGAGCCTTCCTACCCTCCAGCAGATCAACAATGTCACCAAACATTGGTGTCATCTCTGCAAATTGGCTGAGGGGGCACTCGGTGCCCTCAGTCACAGTTACTGATAAGCATGTAAGACAGGACTGGCCTTGCCCAGCTCTGGGAAGGGACAATCACCTTTGGGGAGTCTCCTTTTTCATGATAAAAAAAAATTTTCATGGATAAGGATACTAGCAGCCAAACCTTGCTTCCATCCAATTCTTACTAACAAGGGTGTTATGAACTGGTTCATACTTGCAGAATTCCAGAATTTTAAAACTCATTGTCTTGCCCTCCATCCCACATGCTCCTTTAGGAAATAGAGTTTGCAATTCCATAGTGGTTTGATTCCCCTTCCTTCCGTTGCTGATTTATCCCAAGGTAAGGAGATGGCAAGTTCTTCCTAAGCATTTCTGAAATCAAATGCAAATGGAAGACTGGGAAAGGCCAGTAGCCAAGACTGGGGAGGCTCTCTTTTAAAAATTCCTATACAGATCAGCACTACCTTTTGCTGTAAAGGTATCTTGAAATTTCTAACTGTGGGAATTGATTCCTGAAATCACTGTTTTATATTGAGTTGGCAGGCCTCCAGGCATCAGTGTGTATGCAATAGGAATAGCAGCCTTCTCAGTGTAGGAACATGGTATATTTGAGGCTGGAAGGGAGCTCAGGAGATTTCCAGCCTTGGTTAAAGTAAGGCAGGTGTGAGGTCTGACCAAGTTTACTTGGGACTTTTTCCACTTGGGTCTTGAAACCCTTCAGGGCTCAAGATTGTTCAGCCTCTCTGCACAACCTGTTTTAATGCTTGCCTTTTCTCCTGGTAGTGAAGTTAGGATTGTGCTGTGGGCTTTGAACATGCCTTTTGAGATGAGATTTGTGAGTCCAGTTAAAAAGGAGGAGGGAGAATCAAATGGAGCAGGAAGTCATTTTTCCAGTAAGGAAAAACATTCAGTCATTTGATTTTCCTTGCTCCAATTCCACACGATATCTGGCAATGTTTTGATTTTCTACATACAAACAAATCATTGTAGTCTTTCCTGCTCACATGTTTTTCTTAGAATACTTTTCTCCCTTTTACATTTCCTGACCTTCTGAAAAATATATTGATTTATTTTACATAAAATAAATACCAAATGGATAAAAGTGCATGTTTTTTTCAACTAGTCATGGAAATCTGGGTAGTTTCCTGGGACCATTTGTGCTACCAGCAGTTGTGTTTCTTTGTCAAGGCTTGTTTGGTGGCTAAAATAGCTGAAAGGAGCTTTCCCTCTAGTGCATATGTGAGTGGTCTGTGCTGGTGACCCTGTTTTAATTTACACCTACACTGACTTAAAACTTTTTTTCTCGAGGCGCCGTCTAGATCTCCCGTTCTGAACAGTTTTCATGGCTGTTTCCGCCAGGCTGGGTAGGAAAGCAAAACAAACAAACAAACAAAAAACAACCACAAACTCCCCCCAAAATAAATTGGGAGGCTGAGGGGAGACCTCTCAGGTTCCTCAGGACGGGGGGGGGGGACAGGCCGGGATCTCTGTGGGGATCAGGGGACCCGAGGGAATGGCTGGGGCTGTGTTTAGGATGAGTTGGTGTTTTGGGAAGAGGGTGTTGAACAGGGTCCCCGGGGCAGAGGGCGCAGCACCGAGGCTGGCGGAGTTCAGGGAGTGTTTGTTCATCGCCCTGGGGCGCACGGCGGGCCCGGCGGGCCGTCCTGTGCGCAGGGCCTGGAGCCGGGACATCCCGGGCCCTCGGGACACTCAGGTCACTCCGGGACACCCCGGACCATCGGGGCCCTCAGGACACTCCGGGACACTCAGGACACTCCCTGAGNGGCCGCGCTGTGGGGCCGGGCCGGGCTGTGGGGCCATGCCGGGCTGTGCCGGGAAGGGCTGTCCCGGGAAGGGATGTCCCGAGAAGGGCTGTCCCCCCGGGGCCCCTGGGGCCGCGCCGCCCTGTCCTCGGTGCCCGCGGTGAGCGGCAGGGAAGGGCCGCAGCAGCCAGAAGGTGAGCCCGATGGCCTGGGTTGGGTTATTCCCAGAGGGAATGTGTCCCTGTTCCCTAGGAGAGCCTCTCAGGGATGGCCGAAGTTGGGGTTCGAGGGGTCCCGAGGTGAAGCGATGGGTGTTTGTGAGCAGAAATACTGATAATGGTGTGAGGTGTGGCTGTGTGTGAGAGCGCCACGAGGAGTGCTGTGTGTTAGCTGTGGTGGAGCCCTGGAGGTGTCTTTCAGTTTGAATCTTTACGTAGCAAGAAGAGGATGAGCAGAGCCGGGTCCGTAAAGTACTGAGAATAAGGGAAACAAAAGATCTTTGAAATTCGCAAGGTTTTGCAAGCGAGGGTTGTAAGACATTAATGAGGGATAACCTCAAACACCCGCTCCTAAGTCCCATTCAATGTGATTTTACTAATTATGTAGAAAAAAATAAAACCTCCGAGGTCAAACCAGACACTTCTAAACAAACGTCTTCGGGTTCATCTTCATTTTCCTGAGGCCATATTGTTAAGGTGGTGTTTTTTGGAGAGTGGGGTTTAAGTGTTTTAGAGCTTGAGGAGGGGGAGGAAATGGAGAGAAGCAAGTGAAGGTCTCTATTTAGTCTGAAAATCCGGTGGTATTTGGTATCTTCATTCACCCCTGGGAGTCCTTCACCGCAGCTCCGAGGGGTATCAGTGGGATGTGAAGTAAAGCCAGAGTGGCTGAAAGGAGTTAAACTCTTACACTTTCTGTTCCACCTTCTTTGGGACTGCTCGGTAGTCTGAGTCGACCTGTTCCCCGTCCCCAGCTCAAGAAAAGAAACAATCCAGGGTGCAAACTCTTCATACAGAGGTCAGTCCAGCTGGAGACTGGCATAGAAGAGGGTGTGAAACGGTGCCATCAGAAGGAAGGGATGGAGCCATGGAATTGTCCTTTAGGAAATAGTAACTCCTCGGTTTATCTATCTTGTGCTGCTGGGGGAGAGTGATTTGTGACTGAACAGCCACGTGGGAAAGAGAAAGCACAGCAATGAAGGTGGAAGTTTACTTTTGCTCATCTCCTCCAAATTCTTTTTTATCAAAATGTTAGGAAATATAACTGAGCAATCTGCAGTCTACTTGATATTCCCCTTCTTTCATGTAAAGACTGGGGAGTTTGAATGAATATTGGTAGAAAGACAAAAGCAAAAAAAGCATAGAAGATTATACTGCATGATCCCCTCCTCCCCCCAACTATATAATAATTTGTATTTAAAATGTGGTTTTGGGTTTTTTTTCTTTAAGCTTCAATAAGGAGAAGAGGCAGGACACCGCAGTTTGTAAGATCAGTAAGTACTGAAACGATTTGTGTCTAACTCAGGTGTTTGAGACAGTTTTCTAAGCTGTGTGTTGTAACAGGAACCCTTATGCAGTCAAACCCTGGGGAAACACCCCTGTGGCTGTTCCAGGCCAGCACCCCCATTCTGAAAGCTCCTAGCCCTCTTCACTCTGTGCTCTCAAGCCAAAACATAACAGTAACCTAATAGTTAACTTGTATTGACACCATGTACTGCAGGCCTGAGAAGTAACTTAAAGGTGCATTTTGAATGAATCAGACATTTTAGTGTTGGTTTAAGTCTGAGGTAGTTTTTTTCTGGTGTAATTAAAAATCTTGTTAATCAGTGAAATTTGCACTTGCACAGTGGATTTAAAACTGGTATCTGGACATTTAATAACTAAGAATTTTCCTATGTCATCCACACATATATTTCAAAAGTTCTATATTATGACTTAGGATTTTTTAAAGGCAAAGAGTAAAAGTAGACCTGAGATACATTAAATTTTTATGTTAAATTCCAAGAGTAGATCTTATGATACACCAAAGCAGTCAGACCAGCTGACAGCATATATCCATCTGTCTTTTACCTCTCTAAATTAGAAATTTAGGTTTTGGGGAAAGAAACAGTGACTTTTTCATGTTTCAGTTTGTTTTGGTGGGTTTTTTAAAAGCATTTGACTGAAACTTTGGGCAGTTATTGGAGGATATAAACTAGTTCTTCAATATGCACTTCTGCATTATTCCTATACTGGAATTCCTATAGCAGGAAATTTCAGTTAATAAAATCTGTTTACTATGAACTGGTTCACACTTTAAGAATTCCATATTTTAAAACTCATCATCTTAACCCCCCACTACATGCTCAGGCCTTTTAGGAAACGGAGTTTGCAATTCCATACTGATTTGATTCTCCCTTCTTCCTCTGCTGATTTATTCCAAGGCAGAAAGATAGCAAGTTCTTCTATCTAAGCATTTCTGAAATCAAGTGCAAATGGAAGATTGGAAGAGGCCAGGTTGCCTAGATTGGAGAGGCTCTCTGTTAAAAATTCCCATACAAACAGCACTACCTTTTGCTATAAAGGTGTCTTGATATTTCTAGCTGTGAGAATTGATTCCTCAATTCACTGTTTTGTGTGTTGATCCTGCTTTGTCTTACAAACCAGCATATCTCACATCCAGCTTGTATCTTTTTCCACTGATTAGTCTACACCTCCCAGAACAGAGAGGATGGCTGTTGATCAGGACTGGAGCAGTGTTTATCCAACAGCAGCTGCCTTTAAACCTGCCTCTGTTCCTCTCCCAGTCCGAATGGGCTACCCTGTGAAGAGAGGAGTACCTCCACCCAAAGAGGGCAACTTAGAACTTATTAAGGTAAAACATGTGCCATAGGTGGGTGGTCATTTTAAAGTTAATATTCGTAAGGCTGCACTGCTTTGATTGTAATATTTTTATTGGAGACTGTTTTCTGTTATTAAATAGGATGATCCTCTTTAGTTTCTAAATAAAATGGTAACAAATGTAAAGTAACGAATGAAATCAGGAGACTTTTTTTAGGATGATCATGCCTGTGACTTTTGTACTAGGGCTAACTGAAAGCTTTTCCTAAATCAGACTTAGGTACTTATCTGAGTATCTTATTCAGTGTGTTGTATTACCTTAACGAATGTGAGAAGTGTAATCAGATTTCAGTCATGTCCATTTACTTAGGAACAAACAAAAAGCTATTATTATGATAACTCTTAATGTGTGTTTCAGATTCCCAATTTTTTGCATCTTACTCCTCCTGCAATTAAGAAGCATTGTGCAGCTCTTAAAGGTGAGAATGTAAATGTGTGTGATGAAGTAGAAGGTGAGACATGGTACACTTGTGAAGCTAGTTGTTTGTCAGGCTATGGCTAGTACTGTCTGCTTGGCAAATGTGTCTTAGGAGGTTTTCAGCACCCCAGTAAGGCTGGAATTTTACTCTTCAATGAGGCCATGCTTGTGCTGAGAAAGTGATTGTTTAGTACCTTGAGGAAGGTGAGTGATGACTGTGACAGAATTCTCAGAAGACTCTCTGTGATTGAAACAGGGTTCAGTCAGTTGTCGTTCTGGACTGTGTTTAATGACCAAAAAGCTATTAATACATGAAACCCTCTGTGAGAGCAAGGTCTGCTGGGGGAGGTACAGCATCTACTGAAGACCAAGAGAATCTCTGCCAGCCAGCAAGCCAGTAAGGGGAACCTAATGAGGAGGTTAGGCAAATCAAGCATTTTTTATGATGACGGTGTTGAGGCACTGAAAGAGTTTGCCCAGAGAAGCTGTGGATGCTCCATCCTTGAAAGTGTTCTGGGTCAGGTTGGACAGGCCTTTGAGCAGCCAAATCTAGTGAAAGATACCCCTGCCCATGGCAGGGGGTTGGCCTCTGTTATCTTTGAGAGTCACTTAAAAACCAGACCATTCAGAGTTTCTGTTTGGCATCTGGAGTACTGTATCCTGTATTGGGGAACCCAGTACAGAGAGGATTAAACCCAGTGAAAAGATAGATTACAATAAATTTGGAAAAAAAAACCCCAACCAACCAATCATACACCAGACAGGTATTACTTGTAGTGCTTTCTCTTTATTATACAGATTTCTGCACTGAATGGCCAAGTGCTCTGGATAGTGATGAGAAATGTGAAAAGCATTTTCCTATTGAAATTGAAACAGTAGATTATGTTTCTTCAGGGACATCTATTCGCAACCCCAAAGCAAGAGTGGTGACTTTAAGAGTAAGTACTATTTTTGGTAAACAGCCTTTGTCTCAAAACCCTAAATGCTTGTTTTTGTTTTCAAAACATGCGAGTATGATCTGCTATAAGGAAATGAATGTCAGAAGTATTTAAGTAAGCTCTGATGTAAGCAAAATAGTGTAAATTCTGAAGAGTGTCCTTGTAAAAAAGGTTCTAAGTGCCTTTGTTCTCCATGTCTTTCTTGGATCCTCTCATTGCTGATTTTTTGACCCTGAAAGTGAACAGGTATTGAAAAACAGTTCATATGAATGTGGCACTATTTATAGGTATTGAGTTGGCAGGCCTCCAGGCATCAGTGTGTATGCAATAGGAACAGCAGCCTTCTCAGCATAGGATCAGGGTTCTTTGAGGTTGAAAGAGAGCTCAGGAGATTTCCAGCCTGTCCTGTTGCTTAAATCAAAGTGTGAGATCAGACCAGGTTGCTGGGACTTGATCCAGCTGCGTCTTGAAGCCCTTCACGGCTCGAGATTGCTGAACAAACTCTTTTAGTGCTTGTCCGTCTTTGTGGTAGTAAAGTTAGGATTGTGCTGTGGGTTTTCAGTGTGCCTTTTGAGATGAGATTTGAGCCAATCTTCATAGCAACTTTGATCAGTTTTAGCTCATTTTGTCTGTAAGTCTCCACCTGTTGGGGAAAATTCAAAATGATGCCCAAATAATCACATCTGTGGGATCCTGTCCAAATCTGTTCATTAATGTTAACTGGCTTTGGGACTTGTAAGGCATTATGTAGATGCTTATTATGCATGTATACAGTGTTTGTACATTCACATTATTCTTTCCTTGTGTTAAGACTTCTGACATGATACCATCAGAAGAAATGCTGCAAATGCATCCTGAATAGCTGTCTTTGTAGTTCTTGGCAGAAGATGTGCAAAACTGTCTCAAATATTCCAAAGATAAGCAGAGATTGGATTTATCCAAGGAATTAAAGTTGTTTTCTCTTGTATTTGAAGGTTAAACTTTCTAACCTGAATTTGGATGACCATGCAAAGAAGAAACTGGTTAAACTTGTGGGAGAGCGGTACTGTCAGGAGACAGATGTACTCACAATTGTCACAGACAGGTAAGAGTCACAAGAAGGAAACAAAAATGCTTGTACCAGTGGCCGCTGTATAGAAAGGGCTTGGGTGTCTTCCAGTAATACCAGTTATTGTCTTGGTGAATTATTATATTTGTAAGCCTAAAATAGCACCTAAACCTAATACTGCTCCTGTTATTAACTGTTAAAATCAGGTTTTAAAGGAGTTCAGACTTATGTATATCGAATTCCACTTTGGCACAGAGGGGAAAGAAATTTTTAATGTTTCTTGAAAATTTGTAAATTTTTGGATTTTGTAGATATTCCTTCTGACTCACAGTTGCCCTTTCTCCCATGTTCTTAATACTCACACCTCCAAGACACTATTCTTGGTTGGGTGTAATTCTGAAATGCACATGAATCAAAGACACATTTCCCTAAGATTCCCTTTGTTACAAATTAGAAACTTTGTTGGAGATTTTTAACATCTGGTTCCAAAAGACTAGCTTTGTTTCTGAATTTTCAGGTGCCCCCTAAGAAGACAGAACTATGATTATAGCATGCACCTGCTCACAGTTCTGTACCACGAATCTTGGGTAAGCAGTTGTGAGTAGCTTGCGCTGTCTAATATGCATGTGCTATCTGTCATAACTTAAACTGAAAATTATCTTACAGTTCTTTCCCTCTTACACCTCACTTTTCTTCAAATTCAACCAAGATAAGTTACATATGTTTAGTGTTAATTCTGGAGTCAGCTTAAAAGTGCATTTCTCTTAACTTCACAAGTGCTATTCTGTTGTTTGTAAACAGTTTGTCATTTTTAAGAAGTTCACTTGGTTTTGACCTCAGTAAGAGATTCTTTCCCAATACTTTGCTTCTCTCAACCAGGAGCCTAAAACTCACTCTGAGCCTACTAGAAAACATACTAATCTTCTGGATTCCTAAATGTACTTTTTGTTTGGCATCATGTTCAAATATGAATTTAGTGCACCCAGAGAAATGGTGTGTTCTGTGATTATCTCCTGTTATTTATGCACTTTTAATAGTGGCCACCTTTAAAGACAAAACCAAGTCTATTCTAAAAAAGCAGAGGGATGTGTTACTGTCTTTAAAGCTGTGAAAACTAAGAAACAGTATCTACATTTTTCCTGATTCTAGACTCGTATCTGTTGCTTAGAATATGTATTTGCTTGGGCTTTTCCTGGGCTGCAGTAAACAATAGCTGTAATTTAGAAGTGTTCTGCTTCTTAAATGCTCTCGCATATCTTGGCTCAAGCTGACTGCTTTTCTGAGCTCCCTCTTGCTCAGAAAAGGGACCTCCTCCCCACCTCTTGTTAGTTTTAGCATTTCATTGCATCAGAGTTAGTATCCTGAAAAATAAAAAAAATATTCATAACTCTTCGGATAAAGCAAGTGTAATGTAAACTTCTCTATAATTGTTGAGGATATGACCTATTTTGAATTTTCCCCAGTAGTTCATTTTGTTTAGTGGTTTTACATGTCAAATAACCAATGCAAATGCATGAAAGGTACTATTCCAATTTATTATTAATTTACTACAATTTTTAAGTAGGCCTTTAAGTATAATAAGATATCTTTAGACTATGAATCATCCTTTCACAGTGAACCCTTGAGACTTGTCTCCCGTATTGTTGTGGTTAGTTGTGTAGGTTATAAGTATTGCCTTTTTCGAGCATTTTACGGGCATTTTTTGTGGAAAAGGAGTTTGCAGTCTGAAATTAAGTTACTGTTGATAATCCACAGTAATGTTTTGAATAACTTAAAGTTGAGTCACATTGTTTGAGTCAGTCAGTGAAAGCCTTCATCATCATCCTTTTTCCATAGGTGTACTCTTTTATACAAGTTGTACCTGATTCACTACTAAAACTCGTACTTGCTGTCTGGGTTCTATAGTATTTAAATTAAATCTCCAGCATTATTATTATTAAGCATTTTTATTGTGTTCTTGATTTTGATCATTGCAGTGATGATATTAACAATATTCTAAGAAGGATGAGCTATATTTTCCTCTTAGAGTAATTTTGTAATTGTAGAGTGCATCAAATTAAATTAATTGTGAAAGATAGCATTTACTCCAGATTTCAAATGCTTTGTACACATGGATGGATATTCTTCTCCCCAACAGCATTACATTGCATTACAAATCTTAAATTAATGCCAGAACAGTATTAAGCAATGACAACAGAGTTAGACACTGCTCACTTTATTAATTTCAGACAAACAGCACGTCTGTGCTGTGCTCTGGCATTAATTAGTGATGGCAGACAGGGCTATATGATACTGCTATGAGAGTGTTTGGTGTGTGTTGAATATGCACAAGTCTCCTGCCCTTTTATTACCTTCCAACCTCCATATTAATATTTGATGAGTTCATCAATCAGTTGTAATTGTCTTTGATTTCCATGAAGAATTAATGCTTTCCTGAGACATGGGTTTATGGTTTGTGTGACACATTTTGTTTTGTGGCATGTTTTTTTTTTTCCCTGTGATCAGTGGTAATGCCTTTTAATAACTTGCTGAAAGGTAGTTTTGTAAACCATAAGCAAACAATGTGTGGTTTATTTTAATTTGTATGACCTTTTTTACGGGAGGGGGAGCGATGGAATCTGGCCTGCTGGTTAGACAGTAACAGCAGTCCTGTTTGCAGAACTAATTGTAAGGTTTGATGACTTTCACAGCAGAGTAGTGTCACACTGTGTTAATGCATGTCTGTTATGTAATTAATGAATAAAAAGATGAGGGCAGTGTTCTGTTCTTGCTAAGTGAAGGAAAGCTGGATGCATGTAATTTTTACCCTCAATCCTGAAAACTTTGCCTAATATCTCTATAAACATTACAAAACTCTGTAATTTATGTTAGTAACTGGAGTACTGTATTTTGTGAATTGGCAAGCATGTAAAAAAGAAAGAGTTATATACAGATATACATCAGGAAATGTACCTTTAAGTGTAATTTGGCCAGTAGTGCGTAATTCTTTTATAACAGTTATGCATGCAAGTAGATATCAGACCCATGAGTTCAGTTATCTTTCAAACAATCTGATTTTAAAACTTAAGAATGTTCATTTATTTTCTTACTCTAAAATACTTGGAGATATTTTGCTTCCTATTTATTAGTTTTCAGGTTATTAATGAAATATTTGTGTTTTATTAGCTTTCTGATTGTATTAATTAGATAACTGACTTACACCAAGTGGTAAGAATTGAATTTATCTTCCTTGGACTTCTTTTGTGATTCCTTTCAAATTATCCCCCAGGACGGTGCCTGGATTGAATTAATGAGTGAAAGGGTGAGATATATTAGGTAGAGATTAAACAGCAGCTTAGCCAGTTGTATTTCTGCTTCCTTTAAACAATAGTACTTCTTGAGGGCTGTAATATCACTCAAAACCTGGATGTATTTTCATGCTATTAAACTGTATTTAAAGGGTAGGACTTTGCTGCCCTCGAGTGGTTAAAAGGATCATGGACTGATTTCTTTGCACTCAGCTTGGATTAATAGTTTATCACCCAAAAGTCCAGTTCTGTTATGAGCTGAAAGCAGAAAGGAGGAGCAAATGGAGCAGGAAGTCAATTTTCCAGTAAGGAAAACAATTCTGAGTAATTCAGTTTTTTTGCTCCAATTCCACATAATGTTTCAATGTACACAAATGCAAGAGGATGGAGGGTGGAGGGTCTTGGTTCTCCACTACAGATCTGGGGTCTTGAAAGCATAGTAAATGGTTGCACGTGGATTTTCTCCTCTTCAGTACTTCTTAAAAGACAACATCTAATCTATCAGCAGTAGAGTAATGCTACACACACTTTCCAGTAGTGTGGTTATGGAAATCTGATAAAAGATTCAAGACTTCAGAAGAACAATAAGGAAGAATGAATGTAGCAGTAGGACAGGTGGAAAGTGGCTTCTTAATATGAACAGTAATAGCCAAAGGGGCTTCTGAGTGCATCTCCCTGCTCTGTGCTTGCGTTGTAGATGCCAGCAGTACTTGGGTTGAAAGGACAGGGAACTTGAAACAGAAAGGTGAAAGAAGGGAAAAAATGGACAGGGTGACAGTAGAGCCATTGTATAATTTTTCTTCAGACTTCATTTTTTTCAACTCAGTCATTTTAGGCCATTACAAATGTAATTTTTATTGCTTCAGGTTGTGCCAGTAACACTAGAATTTTGCAGTTTCATAGAGAGATCTTAGAATTGTGATGTAATTGTGCCCTTCCTTCCTAGAGCAGGCCTCTTTCTCAGTGTGTCATTATAACATATAAGTAATGCAAGCTGAAGTAAGGGTAGACTCTGAATGTTGTCATAGAAACTTTGTTTTGAGCCACATATTCCATTTCACTATGTGCTCACCAATGCTCATGATCTAACAACTGGAGAGGGTCTTCATCATTAAAGTGAACCAGAAAAGGTAAAGCTAAAGTGGCATAATAGATGTTAAATTTAATAAATTTTCTCTGGCAATCTGAATTCAAACCTGTAGAATAAAAGGAAAAGTTTTCTGACAGAGAATGTGTATTGTAGTGGAAGAAGATTAGACTTTTTTTGTACCTCTATTACCACAAAGGTTGAGCATTCCAGCAAAAGGTTGAATTAAAAATTGTCTTGGAACTATTTCAGGCTGTAGTAAGCTTTTTGCAATGCTTTGTGTTTAAGCTCCATATTTTTAGTTGCTGGAGAAACAAGGCTCCTTTTTGATGCATAAATGTAATTTCTGCAGCTGTTTGATTTCAGTCTATATGTTGGAGTGAAGTCTTATGGGGCGTGGACAAACAAATGAACAGAAAATCGTCAAAGACTTGGACTCTTAATATCACTAATCTTTCTTGATGAGATCAGAATCTTATGTGATCACCATCCAGAAAACAAACACATAAATACCCTAAAGATGACCCTTACAGAAGCCTGGATTTTCCAGAAAAGTCTGCAGCCACTCCAGTCTGGAGAGGTGAGATGTTGTCCTCAGTTTTGGAGGAGGTCAAGGCAACAGTTGAGGACTCTTGAGTTGATGACAGAACCAGAGATTAGGCTTGAGAGTAGCATTAAATATGAGAGCATCTCCTGAATGCAATGCTGTTTTTTTGAGGCAAAGTTCTGTTTTTTCTTCTCTGCTTGTTCTTTTCTGTTATACATTTGTGTCTTACTGAATTGTTTAGTCCTCACAGTTTCTCCTGATTTTCCTTGATCCTCTAGAGGTCCTACCTGTCCTGTGCCATTGCTGATTCCTAGAAAATAATGTTCTGTTATTCATAAGAATGTATTTTAGCTTACTCCACATCAAAAAGCAGTTAAAATTTTTGCATCCAATCACATGTGATAAAAAGACATTTTGCCTCTCTACAAATTTCTGTTGATGTTTCTTTTTAAATTGCCAAGTAGTACAGATCAAAGGTGTATTATATCCAAAGAGTCCATAATTGTTTTGGCAGCTCCTTTTAGGACTGAAGGTACCCAATCATTCGGGATTTGTTTCTTAGCAAACCTTTTCCATTTCAATTGCATAAATAATTCTGGATTCACTTTCCTCTTGCAATTAACTGTGTCGAAAAGGTATTTAAGTTTCACTCGATACAGTTAGCTTGCAAAAACCTGATTTCTGCTCAGTTTCCTGGTGGTGATGTATGTCTGGCCTGGATATGTGTAGGAAAACATAGTTTCTTTCTGAGGCATGGCCACCAACACTGCAGTGATGGATACTGGCTTCTTGTAGTAGGGCTGAGGAATGGATTTGGAAGTCTCCTGCTACAGTCAAATCCCTTTCTGCTTTACCCCTCAGTCCCTACTCCCATGTAGTCAGATTTTATTTTAAAATCCATTTTGACAAATCGTTGTGCTGGGAAGGATTCCAAGAAAGAAATATTTAAGAGTTTCTTTAAAATCTACTTTAAAATCTTGCTCTGTATCGCTCAAAAGAAGTGGGGAGATCTTAATCTGTTTATCAGCAAGTATCTCAAAAATCCTCTGAGTTAATACATGCAGAGCAGGATTGTCCTGAAGAGATAAATGTAATAACTGTAATAAGTTCTTGTTATCTCTGCTATAACTTAGAGGTGTTTAAAAGCCTCACAGTGATCTTTTGTTTGAATTTCAAACATGAGTTTCATCCAGGGAGTGAGTGGGGGTGATACCCATATTCCCTTACTCTTGAGAAACCCTAACCCTGTGAGAGAGGCTTTTGCTTTAAAATTCTTTTGGAGTTTGGGGAAGAAAGGTCTCGGATAGTCATTATGCAGATAAACAAGGGATATGTAAACCAGGATGATGTTGTTAATTGAAAACTATCTAAGTCTCCACACTGGATTGCAGTATTTGTTAAACATCCCAGGAATACTTTACTATACCCACTTGTTCCACTAATGTTTTGGCAATACAGGCTACAGGACGTCCTTTTGTTCCTTTTTCTTCTCTAGAAATTGAATGAGGTTCTTTCACTTCTGTGTTGTATGGTGTCCAGGTTTTAATGTCAGTCAAATGAACCTTTTAATGGTGGTATGCTTCTGACTAAACATTTGGACTGAGAGATTCAAATGACAAGAGATTCCATTTACCAGATGCAGGATGCAGCATTTGGTAAAGTATTTAAAATTCAAATAGACAGATCCAGGCACTCAGAGTTGTGGGGGAAAAAAGTCTTGGGTCTTACGTTACTGTGGTTTGACTGGAGCACCCTTGAGGGTTAGTGGACAGAGTACTCTAAAATGAACAAAAGATCAGTACCAACACCCCTCCTCCCCCCCAAAAAAATAAAACCCAAAAACCCCAAAACCTCCATGGTTGCAAAGGTTTTTTGATTCTGCATAGCATAGTTAAAAATTTAACGAAGAGCTCTTTCTGGCAAGGGATTTAAAAAAAGAAAAAAATGCATAGGATGTAAATGGTCTACTGTAAGGTTTTTTTGAACTTATTTCCAGAGAAATGAAGGTTTTATTTAGACATGATTTTATAACAAGTTTAAGAAAACTACCAAAAGTAAACCTGAAATACTTCTGATTGTGATTCTTGTATAGTTGAAATACTGTAAGGATACTGTATGTTGTTTACATCAGTAAAGTACTAAATAATTATAAATTATACAAATAAGCATATATATAAAAAACCAAATCTATATCTGAAGCATATATATTTACCAAAGTATAATAAAAATGAAATATACAAAAGTAGCAGGTTATAACATTTGAAATATTCCTTAAACAGTCTGTGAAAGCTTGCTGAAAAAAATGTTTAAAGACAAAATTTATATAAACAACTACAGTCCAAATACCTACAGGCACTGGGGATGGTGTTGGATCCTGCCTAATCTTGCCATGCTAATTAGAGAAAAATTAGCACCTTGTGGATAGTGATTCTTTTGAGGAACAATTTGTTTTGCAGGAAAAAGAAATGGGTTAGTTGGTGGTGCTTTTCCTTAAGAGCCACAATTAAAACCTTTCCCAAATGGTGAAGGATTGCTGTCTTTCATCACAGGTTACTTGGTATGCCCTGTCTCACTTCATGTCTTATAGAGCCAGCGTAGACATATCAAAATTGTATGCTAGAGACATTATAACTAATAATAACTGCTTCCAAAGCTTGAGCATTTAAGGTTATTTAAAATTATTATTTTTACAAGGTTTTTTGTTATTCGTTATGTATAGACCATAAGCTTTTCTTCCCATAAAGTACTTGATAAGTGGGAGGAAAGAAACTCATCTTGCTCATACAGGCTCAAGTTACAAGCCTTTTATTGTAGAGGAAAAAATACCTTCCACAATGAATGTCATTTTTAAAGTGAATTGGTATGAGAAAGAAATTTCTTCAAATTATCATAGCTTTTTTTCCACCTTTAGTAGTTTTTAAGACCGTGCATATTCCCTTTCAGAAAACTGAGAAGTGGGAGAGCGAGAAGTCTGAGGAGGACATGGAAGAGTATATCTGGGAAAACAGTCGCTCTCAGAAAAATGCCCTGGATACACTGCTTCGAATAAAAGCCTCAGAGAACGTCAGTAATGTAACCAAGGAAGAGCTGCTTGCATCTGAAGTGGTTAAGAATTACAGAAACTCTGTAATTGCGCTTAAAAATGAAGGTGAAACCGAAGGTAACATGTCTCAGTATAAGGAATCTGTGAAGAAACTCTTGAATATACAAGTGTGAGAGCAGACTCTGCAGGTACCCCTGGTCATTAGAGAAATATTATACTATGTTAATATTTCTTAATGATATGGATACAGAATTATTCAGAGCCTTAACCAAAAATATGAAACTTGGTGATGATAATCACAGTAGTAATCAGTTTTCTCTGTACTCTCAATTTTTTTTGTGAACATAGTTGTCCTGTCCATGAATCTTGTTATTTGAATAAAGTACATTTGGTTCATACTGATAACTTGGACATTTTATTCTTTGATTTCTTAGCATGGCACATCCTCATTCAGTCCTCTGCTTAATCACATTCTGATTTCTCACACAACTTCTTTAGGTATATAACTTGGAGCAACAGTGTTAAAACTAATGAAATTACTTAAGCTCCCTGTTCTGTGAATTGAAAGTGTAAAAGTTAAGAGCTCTAAACTTTCTAAATGCTTTTCAAATGTCACTCAGATTTTTCTCTATTTGTACTCCCTATCTGTAAAATAAAGAGGTTGTCTAAGCAGTTTTAACTTTTGGAGAGGTGTTGAAGCACATTGAACAGTGTGAGGTTCTCAGTTGTCATTGTGAGGACTGACAAATACCCTAAGGAAACATACCTATCTCTAAAATGATGGAATAAAAGAGGGTAGAAAATGGGATGGTAGTAGGAAGCTGAACTAGCAGTTGTTGAGAATATCCCAAAGCATATGGGAAAAAAGAATGAGAGTTGCTGAAAGTGAGAGCTGGTGAGTATGTAGCTAAATAGGAATGGACTGAGTCTTGGTGCCCTGAGGCCTGCTGAATTCTCTCTTGAATCTACCCAGGCTTTTCAAGTTAAAAAAAATCTTTCTAGCATCCAGCTTACTACTATGCAGCATAGAAAAAGAAATTATATGGAGGTTTAGCTTTACTTGGTAATTTGTATTTGAAAAGAATTGATTTGAAACATTGGAATCGCAAGCAATTTTTATTGCCTTCTCACAGTTAAAAAACAAAAACCAAAACTGCTTAAAAATGGCATCTTGAAAGGACATAAATAACTTCTTGCTTTTATTATACCTTCCTGACTTAGTAAGATTGCAGCTTAGAGAGAAAGTAATTTTCTGGAAGGGGCAGAGGGAGTTAAGGATTCTGCATACCTATGAAAGAACTAAACATGTGACCGTGCCAGCAGCTCGTTGAGAGGAAACAGTATAAGAATAAGGACAAAGAAAATTTAAGGGAATTTATTCCTGCAGTGTTCTGGGTGGCTTGACTTGCTTGCTGCTGGGATTTCTCATTGTCTGTTTTGTGCTTACATACAGCCAAAGAGTGGATGTATTCCCACCTCCAAAACACTGTCTGTTTTGGATGGATTCTTCTGAGGGCAAGAGTGTTTTCATATGGTGGGAGACTGAGTTTGATGCAGCGTTTTAATTCCTACAAGAATTTGCCAGAGATGTAGCTAAGATGGAAAATGCTTGTCCTGTAATCCCAATTTTGCACTTACTGACTTGGTTATTTAATGGTCCTTCCTTTTACATTTGTATTAGTGTGAAGTTTTAGCAGAAGCTTAATATGGGGAAAATTTCAGCTGTTATCAGGTTGTTCCTTTGTTCAGGGCTAATGAGGGTAATGTTTAAAATTCTCATTTGAAATAGTACATCTGTGTGATTCCAAATCTTTTTTGAACAGCCCTGAAACGAAAATTACTGAGGAAATAACTACACTTGGACTCAGAGAATGGTATGGGTGGTGCCCGGAGTTGTGCCTGGCTCTGTTCCAAGGGCAGTTTTGTTCTAGTATGTACACAAGGGAAATGTTTCCTTAATTAGCTTTGTCAGTGCTTGCAGAAGGACTGGCATATGAGCAAGCGTATGTAGCAACTTCTGTTTTGCAGTGGCATGTCTTGTATAGGACTGTCAAGAGTAATGCCCTTAAGTATTTTAAGAAACCCCAAACCCCTTAGGGTTGCTTTTCTCCATAAAGTTACCCTTAGGTACTCAGGACATACCAGCACTGGATAAAATCCTCTCTGCAGCAGAGGACAACTCAATTTTCCTTTGCTCTTCATAGAGTTGGACTCCTATGGACTTCATAGAGATGGACTAAGCAGAACCCTGGAATTCATAGTTAATGAATAGTTCATAGTTAAAATAACAATTTGATGTTACTAATAGTGTCTGGCAGAAAGAATGGCACAGCAAGGGAAACTGACTTTTGATTTGATTGTATCTTGTCGTCAAAAATAAAAAATAATTTTGTATTCAAATAAAAAAATCCAAAGTATGAAACAACTAATTCTAACACAAAATGTGTATGCCTCTGTAAATGAAGATAACTAATAGCTATGTTTGGCAAAACTCTAGGCTAAGAAAACTGAAACATATTATCCAGCTGAAACTGTGGGAGAGTTTTTAGGTAAAGAGCATAATTTTTCTACCTAAATTATACTAATCCGCCTGCATGTGAATTCTGTACCCTGAAAACTGCACGCAATTATGTAGCACTAATAATTTTAGTTAGTTCCCTGATTTTCAGGAGAAATTGTATTTGGAATTCAGTGCTGCAAGGTCTTGCAGTTTGAAAGGCCTGCATTTCTCAAGGAACACCTCTTTGGGAGCAATTGAGTCGATAAAGTGAACACAAGCAGAATTTTAATGGCTGTATTTAGCCTGAAGAAAGGCATCCCAGAGTGCAAGAACTAGTTTTTTACAAAGTGTTTTTCTGAGGTTAGGTTTAGGCTTCTTAACTCTTAGTCATATAAAAATGCAGTATTCTCTGTGGGTTTTTTTGCTGAGCCCTTCTTTGGCAGCAAATATGACTTCAGCATATTGATAGTTTTCACCATTTCAAACAAAAATACAGTTTCCTGAGTCACTTGTGTATTACTGCATTAGAGTGGATGTTCATTCATCCAATAGACAAGTAGAAAGATAACTAGCTTGAGTTTTAATCTGCTTTTGATCCATCTGGTTTTTTAGATGTAAGTTGGTTTTAGAATGTATTTGGTTACATGATTTTAAAAATTATGGGGAGAAAAATAATTTAGAAAGCACTTTCATTGCAAATTGATGTGGCAATGCTGGCTGAAGTGTTTTGTGAGAGAATTCTATGACAAAACACACTTGTCATCAGTACTGATTGAGAGTACCACAACTTGTCATGGAGCATAGGGTTAATCAGTTTATTTAATATACTTGATCAGATTAATAATCTCTGATGCACCTGTGCCTTTCTTTCCTAATGAAATGAGTCACACCTGAGAATTTGACATTTTGGGGTCAGGTCCATGAAGATCACCCTAAGATGATAATATACATTATTTACAATATTACCACATTCATCATTTGATACAATATAGAGGATCTTGGTTCCTTCCTCCTAGTTCCTTTCCTTTTGGTTTTAAAAAACTGGAAGAGGATACCTGTCAACCTCCTCTAACTCAGAAGAGCCCTTGGGGTCTCATCATGCTCAGCTGAAATTTTTAGGGATACTTAAACTATGTGCTAGATTCAGCCACATGATGAATTAGGAAAGTACAATTTGATGATGAAAGGCTGTTCAAATTTAAAGTACATCATGCAGTGGGCACATATCTATAGAGTTTGTATCACTTTACGCATAAGCATAGAACTGTCCTTAAAAACAAATCATAGTTAATTCTAAGTTTTCTAGCTGAAATAGAAAGATTTTCTTTTGTGTTATTTCAACTGATTAAGAAACAGTACCCTTTTAAAGTGCTCTTATCCTGTATCTGTCTCTCTTCTATTACATATAAATTGGCATATGAGGTCAATCAAATACTATAAAAAAGGGGTTTTTTAAACTTCAGTTTTCTAAGCCCCAGTGCTCAGAATTTAGTCCAATGTGGACTAAAACATAATTCTAGAGAGGTCTTTTCTTCAGAAACCTGATGAACTGTAACTAGGTATTCACGTGGCCTTTCAACCTTATCAGTGTAGTCTTTGAACATTGAATTAATCTTACTAGTTACATAATTCTCTGCCACACAGACATGCCAGTAGGTACAGATGCAGTGAACCTGCTCTCTTGAGTCAGGGAAAGTGTTAGTTTACTAGACATTATTCTGCATCAAATTATGAACCAAAACGTGCTCAAACACCTCTGAGCACACAGTGGGAGCTATGAGTGTGTACTTCTTACCTAAAGACACAGGTGTTTCACCTGACAAGAATTAAATTATAACTGAAATATTATGAAAAAAATTATTATTGCTTCTGTAAAAGAAACAGGATGCCTTTTTAAAAACGTATTTGTTCCATAGCAAGGATGATGACAGTGTTTCAGAAATTACTTTTGACAGTAGTATATTTTATGAATTGTCTTGACATTTTTGTTCTTCTCCTTATGGGCTTATACTGGCCTCTCCTCTTGCTGCAGTGCCCTGTCGTGAGAGCAACAGTGCAACAGCAAAGGCAGAGGAGAGAAGAGCAGAGAACAACAGGAATCAACCAGACCCCCAAAGCTGCAGCTTCCCATGCAGGTGCCTCATTCTCCAAAGTAGAATTCCTGCCACTGTAGCCTTTGGTTTCATTTAAATGGTGCTTGCTGCTGTTGAGACGAGGAGTGGGCATGTGGGATACTCCCTCGGCAGACTTGGATATCAAAGTTGAATGCTCAGTCTTCTTGTCTGACCTGGTGGTTGGCCTGGTCCTTACTGAAGTTGTGCTTGTCCTCTTAGCAAAAAGATCACCTGTTGGAAAAGTTTCTTCCCTGGAATAAGTAATAACTTCATTTTTTTGGACCATGAGGCTTGTGGTCGAGGTGTAAGTGTTTGCTGTCAAGCCATGGCTTGTGGTAGAGGCTGGAGCTTGGAGCAGAGGAGAACCTGATGTGGCATTGTGGTGTTGGCATCTTTCCCACTTGGTGGTTTTGGGGATGTTGTGCCTTTCGTACTCACTCGGTGAGGAGTGAGCATTTGGCTCTTTGGACGTCAGTTTTTCAAAAATAAGAAGATCTGGATCAATTCCTATTAAATCACAATAATGTTAGTTTTGTGTGAAAAGAGCTTGTCTGCACACCCACAAAAGGAGTACCTAGAGACAATGGCAGGTCAGGGAGCCCAAATAATACCCACTGGCACCTCTTGGACTGGAGGCTATGGGGCACCTCATGGGATGCAAGCGAAGTGCAACTTGGGATTGCATGGGACTTACTATGGGGTGCTTGGTGAAGGGACCAAAGGTGAGGAAAGTGTGGGATCTGGGTTACTGAGGGTAGGGAAATCCCAGAAAGCTCTGTGTGTTTGTGTAGGACAGTGTGCACCAGCAACTGGAGGGAAGCTGCACCCCTGGGGGCTGAAACATCCAGGTGACAGCAACTGGGAAGACTGGGGTCCAGACTGGGCAGAATGAGCATCTCAGCCCAACTGCTGGTTAGGTTTGCATTGTATATATGTGTATATATATATTTTTACTAATAGATCTCCATCTTGTGAGCAAGAAAAAGCAGCATTAGGCCTTTGGTGCTACCTGTGTTGATGTGTCTGCTTTATGGGCTTGGCTGGGTAACCTGTATGCTCTTTGTGCATGTGCCTAATGGGGATAAATTTTCAGCCTTGCTACGGGTTGGACCTGGGGACATGGAGCAGTGGCAGCCTCCATTCTCAGTCTCTCAGACTTGGTAGGGTATTTTGCCCAAGTATTGGGCAAACAATATTGATTAGGTACTCAGAGCATGAATCTTGAGGGCAGGGTGTATTTTCAAGGTTCTTACTGAGTGGAAAAAGGGGGGAAGTATTTTCAGGAGTGGGTACATAATGAAAAATGAAAAATGTCAAGTTTTTTTAGCTTTGCATATTCCTTCAGATCATCTAGCACAGCAGCTGACCTGGTATAATTTTAACGTTTTCTACAGTTGCTGTGTTTTCAGCCTTTATAAACGAAATACTTAATTACCTGTTGTGATGTTGTACAAAATGACATTGATTCCAGCCTTCAGGATGCAGCTTTCCAGTGCTGGGCAAGACATGTGCAGGCAGTTCTTATTCTCATGAATGGTTCCATAGTAGAACACTGCTAAATTGCAGGAAACTATAATCCATAAAGAATAAAATTGAGCTTATCAGCAGAATGACCATTTCATTTTGCATAGCTTTTATGTTATTTAACATCAGAAGATCATTAATACTGGACAGCTCAGCCCAGATCATATGGGAAGAGAGAACCAGACACGGTAGTTCTCATTAGCATGCAAACTAATTGAGCATATAGTCAAAAAAATAGAGCTACTTATAATTATATAATTATATTATTATTTTACATCTGGACTAGAATAGCCATCTGAGTTCTAAATATGTCTCTGATTAAATAATAACTGATTTATCTTTGAAATGCCATCTAAAAGTATTTAGTTTAGTTAAGATTGTAACAAATTTTTGTGTGACAGTAAGAATGTAAAAAGGAGATTCCAAGTGGCCATTAGTTATCTCTGTGAGGCATCCAGTCCCTTTTTCTGTGAGAAAAAGTTTGTTGTCCACAAAGGAGGAAAATTGCTGAAATGTATGAAATTTTTATTTCCTCACATTATTTTAAGACAGAATTTGACTCTTCCTAGGAATGCTGCTGGCAATTATTTTACTTATTGTCACTGTCAGGTTGTCAAAGTCATGTTTTTCTCATAATTCAAAATTTCATCAAAATTTGTGTTAACTCTTTTTAGTAACTGGTTCCTCCCTTTTGTCCTCCATATCCAAAACTCTCTCAAATCTTGTGAGTTTTGCAGATTTAGGCACCAGGAACATCCACTTTGTGTACTTTCCTAAGATATACTCCTGTAGTGTACTAGTGCAGTGTGATACAGACAAAGTACAGTCTTGGGCTTAAGATAAACAATGATTTTTCTTATTCTGAGTTTACAAGACTAGGGAAAAGGGGTTGACAGCTGAATAACTGCTATTATTTATTCCTATATCTTTAATGTTCATATTAATATTATACTTGGTTTGTGCCACAAGCATGGGGTGAACACAGAATAAGAGAGTGTTTTCTCCAAGAAAATGAACATTCTTGTATTTCAGAGGACAAATGGTGTGTTTCCTCCCCTTTCCCTCTCACCATGTCTTAGTCTGATGCCATACTCTGTGAAGAAGAGGGGTGTTGGAATCACTGTCACTGGTTGTTCTCTGCAAGAGTAGACAGTGTTGAATACTGAAGAGTTATTCTTTTGATGTTGGCATTGTCTACAATTTGTAACAGAGACCTCAAATTTCAAAGCAGACCCTGAGATTTACATGTTTTTCTAGTGTAGTCTTCTGAGAAAACTAACTTTATCAATTGCCTTTCTATGGGACTGAAGATGGGAGCAGTTACAATGTGCCTCTGCTTTCCTGCATCAAAAAATACATAGATCCTCCCCCTCTATTTCTTCTGCAAATAAAGGGATGCTTACATAAACTTTACCCAAAATGTGTTTTTTGTATGTTGTGGTGTAAACTTTAATGTGTGCCATGATCTTGACAGTAAACACTGACCATTCCTCAGAAGGCAGCAGGTTCTGCTGCACTGTTGGGGTGAGACTTCTGCATAAACCTTCAGCACCTGGGCTCCCCTCCTCTGCGATTCCTGCTGGTCAATCAGAAGGCCTGGGAAGCGTCGGATCCAGCAGTTCTTGTAAAAGGCAGTGGGTGAGCAGAGCGAGTCAGACTCCACAGCCAATCCCAGAACCAGCAGCACTTCCACTGCCACCAGCAGAACCATTGCTTTGTGTAATGGGCTCAGTCAGTGTGCACGCTCCTCCATGGATGCACTAGAGGCTGGACCAGCACTGGAAGAGACAATCTCTGGAGGGGTGAGGATACTGCCAATTCTGCCAGGGGCGTGAGCCAGGGGATGTTTTCATCCAAGCAATTCTCATGGTGCTGCTTGGACAGTTGCTGAAAGAAAGGAGCCATTTTGTGAGTCACATATGATTATAATAGTTATTATTGTTGTGCTCTAATTATTTATAGGCAGCTTTTGAGAGACAAAAGGCACAGGTTGTCTTGAGTCACTCAGAGAACTTGTTTCTTTGGTCCTCTGTTTATCTCTTGTCCTTGTGAGACCAAACCAGGCAGACAGCTTTAATGTTAGGTGAAAAATGGTAATCTCAGCATATTGTTTGACCTCACTTGGTTCAAGCACACTATTATACTCAACACAGGAGGAGCAGCTCACTTTAGTTTCTGAACACTTTTTGAATTATCTGGTGGCTGTAAATATATTTGCCTTCTTTACTAGCAAGCTGAACTAATTCTGTCTGCCAGCCAGAGGCAGAAATTTGTTCCCTTTCTCTACTCTGTTTTGATTGCAAGAACAATGTGATTTTATTTACAAAAATCTTGGACTAGATGAATATGACTGGAGAAGGCTGTGGCCTACATTAAAGGTATTAGAGAGCGTCCAGAGGAGGGCAATGAAGAGGGTGAAGGGGCTTGAGGGGAAGCCCTGTGAGGAGGGGCTGAGGTCCCTTGGTTTGTTCAGCCTGGAGGAGACTGAGGGGAGACCTCAGAGCATCTGCAGCTTCCTCAGGAGGGGCAGGAGAGGGGCAGGCACTGATCTCTGCTCTCTATGACCAGTGACAGAGCTGAGGGAACAGCTGGAGTTGTGTCAGGGGAGGGTTAGGTTGGATATTGGGAAAAGGTTCTTCCCCCAGAGGGTGGCTGGGCACTGAACAGGCTCCCAAGGGCAGTGGCCCCAAGGCTAACAGAGCTCAAGGAGTGTCTGGACACTCTCAGTCCCATGGTGGGATTGTTGGGGTGTCTGTGCAGGGTCAGGAGTTGGACTGTGATGATCCTTGTGGGTCCCTTCCAGCTCAGGATATTCTATGAATCTATGATCTCCAGACCAGACAGGTAATCAAAGTCCTGCCCTAATAATTTTAAGACTATTCAGCAGTCCATATGGGGTTTTCTGCTTATGTTTAAGCTTGGGAAAGGCCTGTCAGAAAGAAATAGTTGACATACAGGGAGGTGATTTTTCAAGCACTTGGTCTGAAACCTGAAACTCCCATGTGTTTTTTTTCTTAATAGGACCAAGTCTGATCCCTGATTCCCACGTCTGTATGCCTTTCATGCAGAAAGGCCTTAAATTATTACAATACATGAACTGATTTGAATTCAGTGGACTGTATAGTGAGGTTGAGAGAATTAGGTAGAAATACAGTTGTCTGCAATAAAAATTATGTGTTGAATATATAAAAATAGTTTTCACTGCCTTTTTATCATTCAAGGTTAGAATCAAGGAATTTCCTTAGTTCTACATAAAGTACAGATCAGTTACATGGAGTGGGGGAAACCTCCAACTCATTTTAGTTCTTAAGTCATTATAGCTAATGTTTGTTTTGCAAAACAAGGCCCCCAGTTTGGAAGTGAACCTACATGTAAACAATTGTGCTCCTTACAGAGCTCCTGGGAAGGTAATAAAGCCCTGAGCAGGTTAACTCCTGTTGATGCAATAGGAAGGCCAAGGCATTATTTTATTCATTGGAACTATAATTAGGAGGATTCCAAATAAATGTCTGTTGTGGGGAATACGAGAACTGAATTTAAAAAAGAGGGCAAGTGGGTAATTCTTGAAGCCCCTGTCCTGAAAACCAGCTCTTGGCACTTGTGTTGTTTTATTTAGGTTTGGTAGGTCAATGTGCTTTATTTTCATCTCTGAAAATCACACCTTAAAACCTTAAATGCATCTTAATAGACCTGTGAGCTTGCATTCACTGGACTGCACAGGGAAGTTTTTAGAGATTTTTCTACCACCACTACAAGCACTATTGGCAGTGTATTTTTCTAAAATGTTTGTTTCAGCTTTCCAAATATTCCAAGGCATCACTGGATATGGGACAAACTCAGAATTTTGAAAGAAATGCCTGTATTTAGGCATTACCTCCTGCATTTAGTAGAAATTTTAGATTTATTTTGTTCCATAAGACCTGCATGCAAAAATGCTGATTCCTGATTGCTTTCCTCACTCCTACTTGTCCTGTATCTTCAAGAAGAGAAATTTAGGAGACTTTGAATAACTGGGGGAAGCATTTAACAATGAGATTAAACTGATACAAAATGAGTACTTACATTGGATTAAGCTGAATATGCCTTTAGTCCATTTAAAAAAATACATTTATTTGCATGAACAAAAAATTAGATGTAATAGGTAGCTTTACTGGTATATGTATTTCTATGTATATGTATTTTTACTTAAAGGTTATGCTGTCTCACTTCCTTTGGGTTTGGATGTTTGATGCCTTCCAGAGTGCATGTGTAGATAAGTGTGGTTACTTCTTCCTTTTCAGGAGAAGAAATTTAAAACTACAGGACTGGTGCTGGTATCCTACTTCAGTTGCTGGACCTGGAATACGACACCAGCTCTGTGATTTTAGTGGGGCTTTGTCCAGACAGTAGGAAAAAGTGCAAGGCTGGATGTGAACAGACCTGAACACATAAGCACCTGCCAGACCATTCAGTAAGTCTTTCTCTGGCATCATGTTTTGAATAAAGTAAAAAATTCACAGCTACCTGTTGCTTCCATTGAGGCAGCCACCAAACACAGTAAGGGAGAGTATTCACTGTGCATAATATTTAATTATGTATTTGCAAAAAAGAGCTTGAGTAATCAATCCTCTTCTGTACAGATCAATGTGTTTTCAGTGTATATTTAAAAATCTTTTTCTTGCCAGTTTGCCCATAGACACATTGCTGCTCTTAATGCCTTCATGTTTTTGTTCTGTTCCGTACTTGAACCAAGCAGCCTTTCTAACTTCCCATTACTTGTTATTCTCTTTTCCTTCTCTGTTTCTGAATAAATTTTAAGAGCAAGAATAACTGCAGGCAAAATTTCTATTTAATGAAATCCAAAGAGATTGAAATAAAGAAGCAAATACACGGCTGCTTTAGGCAATTTCCTTTAAAAACTGAAAAGTTCTGACCATTAAATTTTAGAGCCTTCTGCCTGTTTCCCCATAACTTCACTTTGACTTTTTGATGGGAGAGGCATATATATAAATTAATGCTCAAATTTTAATTCACAATCATTTTGCAAGAAGGAAATATCCGAGTCTTACCTGCAAACCAGTGACCGACTGTTCCATGTGCTCTGCAAAGAGGGATCAAGGGACTTTTACTGTTGGTAAGGAGTCTCTGGCCTTACCAACACAAAGTGCTGGTATCAGACTGGAAGGGACATGAATTTAGCAATGCTTTTCATCCATCTGCTCAAATTTCTTCCTGGAAAACAAAAAGGCTGTTGCCTGTTTTCTGTGAGAACATGGATGTTTTTGCAGACTTTTCAGTAAAAGAGATATAAATGAACCTGCTACTGAGGGGGAAAAAATATTTTTAATGATTCTTCTTAGAAACAGTACTCGAAGTTTCCCACCTGGGCTGGCAGTGAGAATGGCACAATCCAAGAGCTTCCTAGCACAAAGGATTCATCATCAGGAATTAACTCTTTTTTTGCCAAATATAAACAAAATCAGACAATTTTTCCATATAAAGTAACAGATATGTCTTGATATTGAGAACTGTATTTCGCTTATATGGAATATATGGTTCTACTACTCAGAATATGTAAAGACCAGAAAGGATCTATATAATCATAGAATCATGGTTTGGGTTGGAAGGGACATGAAAGATCATCTTGTTCCAACCCCCTGCCATGGGCAAGGACACCTTCAACCAGCCCAGGTCACTCAGAGCCCCATCCAACCTGGCCTTGGACACTCCCAGGGATCCAGGGGCAGCCACAGCTTCTCTGCCCAAAGCCTTCTCTTTTCCAGGTTGAGTTAATCCCAATTCTCTCAGCCTTCATACAGGAAAGCACAATCCCACATGACATCAGCATGAAGTCAGTGAAGTTCTCCGCCTGTGTTGTGCTCCACATAAATAAATTGAATTGCAGGCCTGTGTTGAAATCATCTTTATCTCGTTTTTCTGAGATATGTACATGTGTTCCCCCTTTATTACAGCAGTAGTAAGGTCAAAATTTTACGTAAGCTAAGTATTTTGATAATGCCAAAATGTCACTGTAACTCTATCAAGGTATAAAAGTTATAAAATACTAATGTAAGGGATCATGAAATAATGAAATGTAAATACTTTGAAAAAAACCAAAGAAGTCTTTTTGACATTATTCAAATAATGTGTCTGCTCTCTTTCTCCTTTAAAATTTTCCTTGAAATCAAAACATTCTTGCAAGATGTCTTAAGTCCAACAAAGCAGCATTTTTTGAGAGAACCGTTTTGTCAAAAACAGCTATTAGTGGTCAGGTTTTGGTTTGGAGCAATATATCACATTTTTAATGAATCTGACCTTCTCTGAGGTTTGGGACAGTTGGGTCCAAGATTCTGGTTTCTGCTCAATCCCAGCAACGTGGTAAATAGGGGCAAAAAATCACAGTTTCTGTTCCTGGGACTTTGTGCAAAGCATTTTTAAACCTTTTGTTTCAAAGGGGCTGCCAGGCCCTGAGATTCTCTTGGAGCTTGTCTTCAGACTAATTCTGGTAAAACCTCTGCACAAAGGTTGAATCTGTGTGTTCAAACAAAACGCAACAGAAGTCTCAGCCAGATTGGATTTATACAAATATAAATCTACTGGCACACATGTAAGCTTGAGCCAAGGTTTATGACAAAAGGCACAATGTTTAGCAAACACTAATGAACAAATGCTGATTTATGACAGAACTTGAAACTAGGCAAAGGAGATGGATTTTCAATACCATGAATAATTTTATACAGCTGGATACTTAGTGAAAGTCTTCCATGTGGATTACCATTCATCTTACCTAGTTATTATGTACTAAAGTTCAGCTCTGCCTGTCTGCACCAGGACTAAAAAATATCTGGTGTTTTAAAAGCACCCAGTTTAGCCTCCTCTAGGCACAGCTACCCAAGACATTCCTGGCTGTGGATGCACAATGCATTTGTGCAGAGCAAACCTCCCTAGCAGGGGTACACAGCAGGCAGAGCCCTCCAGCAGCCTGGCCCCCATTCAGCTTTTGTCAGGCAACATTTATTTCACCTGAGGGAGTTTCAAGGAAATTCCTTACTGGGTCTTTGGTGTAAAATATGGAATGGATTGAAGGCCATTGTAACAATTTACACTCTTACACCTCCGTTCTGCTGCCTGGTGGCTGAGCCTCCCCATGATCCACAGGGAATGCCCAGGAGCACACAGACTATTGGAACGGCCTTTTTGCCGCCCTGAGAGAGCTCAGCAGCACACACTTCAGTATTAATCACTAAGGTTTGACTGAAGCAGGGAGAAGTACTTGATAATAAATAATCTGTATTAAAAAAAACGCACCCCAATTATTTTTTCAGTTGGTGTTGCAGCATAACTTTGTTTCAAGGAACAAGTTAAATAGTACATTAAAATTAGAAAAAATTAAACAGACGACATTAGAGAGTAAAGTCTAAACAACTGCTATTAGAATTTATTTTTTTAATAGCATTGCTAATGACATAAAGAAGTGCTTTGTTTGGCTGTGAATCTGAAAAAAGAAATTACCTTTATTTAGCAGGTCATCCTTCACAAATGATAGAGATTTCAGACGAAGTAAAATTATGCTCCAGTCAGTTCCTCTCAGAAGTGCCAAGATCCTTTAGAAACTGATTTTTTTAATGCTGAAATACTGCAGGATATTTCCTGTGTTCCACAGATGCTTACTTTGTATCCTATGACAAGGAAAATACTAAACAATGGCAGCAGTTGGCAAATCCTTTCCAAAAGACTAATTCCTCTCTTGAGTAATTCCACTATTACTCAATTCACAGTTCCCTGGCAGTGCAATACAATTCCCTGGCATCTCAGAGGGAAGAATGCAACACTTTATATTTTATATTAGATAGCACGTATATTTTAAATATCCCCTGATTCTGTTCCATTTCACACTTTAGACTAATAAGGCTGAAAGGAATTATATTTTTCCTTTTTTTTTTTTTTTAACTCTATACATCCTACATCCCTTGCCAGTCAGGAAGCACAGGCTGAGTTCCACACAAAACAGAATTAGTGCTACTTCTATCTAGTTATCTCTGGCTTTACTTCTCCTGTCTCTGTAGCAGCAGCTCCTCCTGACTCTCTTTTCTTGTTTTTGCTATGTTGGAATAGTTAGAGGGCTATAGAAATGTATGCCTAGGCAGAGAAAGGCTTAGATTTTTCTGTATTATGGTTGAATGGTCTATTACAATGGAGTTGCTGTATAAAAGAGCTGCTTCATTTCCAAGTCTTTCTAAAAGAAAAGAATGATCTCTCTTCAGCCTTGGAAATCATTCAGGCATTAACTGCAAGAAAATAGTTCAGGCACCAGGCATAGGAAATAAATTGTCTAGATTGTGAATCCCAAGCAAAAATGGCCATCTCAGCTCTAGAGCAAGAGAGCCCTTACTGACACTCCCTGTTGTTTTCACAGTGTGTTTGTTGGCACTTGAGAACCCTTTTCCTTGATACAAATTTGTCTCTCAGGTACTGTAAAGAAACCTGAATTATCTAAAACACCTTGAAGATTTTGCCCCAAGAGCCAAACTCTAAAAGATAGATATTGAAAAGCTGAGCAAAGTTACCCTTGTTTTCCTCCCTGTGTAAATATCTTGTTTTTCAGGATATGTTTTATCATGAGCTCATTTAACATCTACCATTATTGTTTTCATGTTGTTTCGTGCCTCAGTGTTTTCCTGAAGAATGATTAGATGGTCTTTCATATTTGTTTCAAAAATCATTCAAATCTTTTATGGCTCTGAACTACAGATTTTGACCTTGTAGCTCTAGCACCAGAGTTCAACTCTGAAAACATACATTTCTTACTCACTTAAAATGAGACAAGATAACTGCTGGTGAAACAGCAAGACCTGTTCTTTGATTCCAGTACAATAATACAGATTACTGATCTTAGCATAAACCATAGCAGTGGACTGGAAGAAAACTGAAATTATCTCTACAAAGGTGGAACAAAAGAGTAGGCCTTGCCTTGGTGCATTTGCAGTGTAAGTACTCTATAAGCACACAATACAGACTGACTGATCAGTGTAGTAAAAAACAAGGGACCTGCCCTGTCAGCACACTCTGGCTTAACACAATTGCCCAGCCCTAAGCCTGGATAAAGCACAGATAGCTGACAATCAGCCTAATAAAAACAACTGGGTAAGAAAACACATTTAGGCTTTTTGCAAAAGTGGCCATTCAACAGAGAGTACTGCTGACCCTTTGAGCATGTGAGAGCTCGTGGGGAAAGCTGTAGGAGTTGGTGCCCTCAAAAGTTTGCTGGTCAGAAGAAAATACGTATTATTACATGACAGAACTGACCCAGTTTATTTACAAACCTCAAGGACTGTGAGGAAGGAGGCCTCAAAATTCCAGGCAGATTGGCAGGTGCAAAGCAACAGGAAGGCACATAAGTTGACAGAAAAAATATTCCATCTACCCAGGCTGCAGTGTCAACACTTTGAGGTTGAACTTACCATAACTGACTACATGGAAAAAACCACTCACCAATTAGGAGTTAACTTATGAACACATGAAACATAAGGGACTCCAAAACAGATGTCTAAAGATGGCCATCATAGCACCATGTTGGCAATCACACTGTATTCCAGCAGGGGAGCTTACTGGCCACGCCAAGCATGACAACCCTGTTTACCTCTGGAGTATGAATGATTACAATGGCTTGAAATATCTGCCTATGGGAATTAAAGTACTAGAGGGAATTATGGGTTGGACTCCTATGGAAGTGGTGAGACACTTGTGTGTGATGATCTTTTCAAAGCTGAACCTGAAGCAGAGTTATGAGCCTAGTGCTCATAACTGAGCTTCAATTAGGTGTAAGAAACTAAAAAAGCCAAAGGATGCTGCATCATGAGCAGAAGACAGGAAAGGGGAATTTGAAAATTAATTAAATATTGAGGGAGAATGAAAGAGGAACACAAACCAAGCAAACAGGGAAACTCAATAGGAAAGTGAGAGGTGATGGTGACCTAGTGAGGACTGAGGCTGCTGAAGAGAGCTCTTTGGGTCTGGCTGAGATCCTATTTGAAAGGATTTCACAACATGAAATGGGCCCTTCTAAAGCAAGCTGATGGAAGTGCTTTGAAGCTAGGTAGGAAAAAAAAATGCAAGGAAATCTACCTCACCTCAAAAAATGCTTGTACAAAAGTCAGCAAAGAACACCTCTGCGACTGACATTCATATCATCTTGTATGAGCTAGAGTTAAGCAACTGAAGATCAACAAAACAGTAAGAGAGGATCTTTTCACAGAGGAACTGCTAAAAAGCAAGCAACCCCGTCTTCCTTAAAAAAGGTGGGGGGAAAACCCCCAAACAGCCTAATATCACTCTGAAAAGTTTCAATAGTGGGGGAAAAGGTCCCTTCCAAGCAGTGGAAATAGGGAGTTGTCTAAAAACACAGCAATCTGCTGTAACTGGAGATGAGTCACACTTCTGCTAAAGGAAAATATTTTCTGTGGTCTGCCATGGTGAAAGAAATATATTTATAAAGATAAAATATATTTTGAACATCTTTCTATTAAGCATCATCAGATAGGCATATAAGGGATGACAGACTCCCTCAGCTGTTTCTGCAGGTGGTGTTTTATATTTTACAGAAAAAGGACTGTCATTATGTTTGAATAATGTAACAAGGCAAACATCAAATCTGCCTCTTTATCCCCGCCCAAGATGCTCAGTTGTTAATTTACTCTTTCCTTGTTCATGTCCAACACACTCAGGGCCCTGGCATGCAGCTCGCTCTCCCGAGATGTCCTGTTCCAGGAACTTAGTTTAAATAGAGAAGATAGAGTAGCCGAACAGGTTATACAGTGTCTACACAGGCCAAAACAGGAGCTGCGACACGGACAGACTTATGCAGGAGGAATCAGGGAGGTCACAGCAGAATTAGGTATCACACTTGCCATTCCTAAATCCCACTGATGTGCAAGGTGAGCCCGTCGGTTGTTTTTTGTCAGGGAATGGATGTCACAGTGCCGAGATGCCGTGGCATCAGGCTGGCTCCCTCCCCCTCACTGCCAGAGAGCGAACCCATGTACACATACACTTTATTCCCTGTGTGTGTGGTTCGAGAATGTTCCCCCTTTCCAGGGAGGCAGCGGTACATTTATGGCAAGGGCTTGGAGCTGCGGCTGGGGCTGCGATCCCGGCCCAAATCAGGAGCGCTGGGATGGGGAGCATCGGGGGGCATCGCTGCATGGCCTGTCCCCTGGAGCCGAGCCCTTGTCCTTTCCCACCCTGTCCCTGTCCCTGTCCCTGTCCCTGTCCCTGTCCCTGTCCCTGTCCCTGTCCCTGTCCCTGCCACCCCCCAGGGCTGGCACTGCCCTGTCCCCAGCGCTGGGCTCCGGGGATGCCCCCTGGCCCCGCCGGGCTGGCAGCTGGGCAGCGCCGGAGCGCTCAACATTGCCTTTTTAGGGCTTCTTTTTCTTTCCTCTCCGTGCGGTTCTTCTTTTTTTTTTTTGTTTCACCCTTTTCCTCCTCGCTCCTTGCAGGGACGGAGCGGTGGCCGCGCCTCCTCCCCGGCATCCCGGCGCCGCTCCTCCCATCGCATCCCGTCCCGTCCCATCCCGTGCCGTCCCATCCTGTCCCGTCCCATCCTGTCCCATCCCATCCCGTCCCGTCCCGGCGGAGGAGGAGCCCCGGCACCGCCGGCACCGTCGGGGCTGAATCGCAGCGGGGTGAGCGATGTCCCTGGCGGAGCGGCGGCGGCGGGAGGAGGAGGAGGAGGAGGAGGAAGAGGAGGGGGAAGGGGAAGCCGGGCACGGGGCCGGTGCGGGGGAGGAGGTGGTGCAGATCCGGCTGGGGGACAAGCGCTACCCGGTGTGCAAGAGGAAGCTGATCGAGCAGAGCGACTATTTCCGAGCGCTGTACCGCTCGGGGATGCGGGAGGCAGGGCAGGGGCAGGAGGAGCAGCTGCTGCGCGGGGGGCTGAGCGCCCTGGGGCTGGAGCTGGTGCTGGACTTCATCAACACGTCGTGCCTGGCCAGGCTGGAGCAGGAGGAGGGCGGCGAGGAGGAGCCCCCGCTGCTGGAGGAGCTGGTGGAGGCCGCCTCGTACCTGCAGGTGACGCCCCTGCTGCGGCTGCTGCTGTCGCAGGTGAGGCTGCGGAACTGCTTCGAGCTGCACCGCCTGGCGCAGGTCTACGGGCTGCAGGACCTGCACGATGCCTGCCTCGACTTCATGGCCGCACACTACCACCAGGTGCTGCGCAGACCCGATGCCCGGCCGCACCTCCTGCTGCCCCACGCCCTCCAGCAGCAGCTGAGGGAGAGGAGGATGAGGGGCACCGCCACCCTCGTGGTCATCGGGGACTTCTCCAGTGCCTCCTGCCCGGGCCACCCGCAGGTGGAAGCGCCCTGGTCCATGCTGAGGTACGAGGAGGAGGCGCAGAGGTGGCTGCCCCTGCCCAACAACCTGCCCCCCGACCTGGTGAGCGTGCGGGGATACGGCTCGGCGATGCTGGACAATTACCTGTTCATCGTCGGGGGCTACAGGATCACCAGCCAGGAGATCTCGGCCGCACACTGCTACAACCCCTGCCTCAATGAATGGACTCAGCTGGCTTCCATGAACCAGAAGAGGTAACACCCTTGCTCCCTCAAGCACACGTGTCCATGTGTATTGCAGGTGCTGCTGAGTCACCTGGCGTTGGCTGGACTCGGTGTCACAAGAGGTGATTCAGCCCCCACCCAGGACGGCGGTGCTTGGCCATGGCTTGGCAGGGAGCCACCAGCCAGGCCCTTCCCAGTGACACTCATCCCACAGCAGCACCACACAGCACCCTCTGTCCCACTTGGGAACCCCCCTGTACGGCACAGGGAGCTGCCAGGGCAGGGGAAGGGTCAGGGATGGGGCTTCCCTGCCTAAATGCTGTAGGGAGAGCAGGATCTGGGCATCGTGCTGTGCCCTCCACCATGTGTGGTCACTCACCCTGGCGTGGAACTTCTTAAAATTGCACCATAGAAGGATCCAGCGTCTCCAAAGAGCTGGCTCATAGTAAAAATTCTCTTTGAAATAACAGAGACTTAAAAAAAACCCAACCTACCAAACAAAAAACAACCCAGAGATAAAATTCCACTCCTGCTTTCTTAGTGGTGTATTTTAATCCCAGTTAAGGAAGTGACAAGCTTTCCTGCTCTTAGTGGGGTTATACTCTCTCTAGCAAGGCTGGAGATGGCTGAAAAAATTTAGTTGGAGCAGTTGTTCATTGGTTTGTACTTCCATAAAACTCTGAATGTTTTGTAGGCCTGCATTTCCGTGAAATAGTCACCAGGAAAATGTCAGGAATATTGTGAGAAATTTCTCACTTGATGGGAATACTTGGATCTGGGAATCATTCATCATTTTGACCATTTTTATTTTTTCCTTTATCTTTTTTTAACAGTTTACTTGACATTTATGTTTAAATTAGTATGCAGAAATACTAATAGTATAGTTTGTATTTGAAAGAGGAATAGAGAGCAAGGCTTGAGGAGGACCCAAGAAGAGATAGAGGCCTTCTCCCTGGACAATGTTGTAGATGTTCTACCTTAATCACGCTTCCATGTGATAAAAAGGAGGTCTTTTGCTTCACTGAAACAAAGAGGTTTTGTTATCCAATGTGAACTGCCTCCTTGTTTCCATTTGATAAAAAGTGGTTTAAGTTTTATCTTGTCTCTGAAAAAGAACAAGTAAGGAGGCCAAAATTCTCTGTAGTATGGAAAGTCTTCTCTCAATCCAGAAACCTGGTAGAGTGAGAAGAGGCCAAAACCATACTTTGTATCTGGATAGTAAAACTGCAGTCTCTATTCAGCTTTTGCCACCTAAAGCCCCTCAAAACAAGAGTCTGACCTAAAATTAGGTGTTTCCCTTTTGACCTTTTTCCCCTCACTTCCTGTATTGCAAGAATGTCACTGAAATAATCACCTCCCTGATCAGACACTGAAATTGAGCAAAACCAGTTTTTCTGTGTTTCTGACTTCTTGGAACAGTGTTGTAAAAGGTTTCATCTCTAAAATGGGTTTTTAGCTTTTAAAAACTGCAAGCACCTCCTTTTCTTACAGACCTGTTTCTTAGAGGCTGAGCCTTTAGCCCACCTGGCCCGAGGTGCCTTGGGGAACTGAGATGTTTTAGGTGGCTTCACTTCAGCAGATTGAGAGCATGTTGGCCTCAGTAGAAAAGAATGGTGGGGTTATCCCAGAGTGTCTTCTGTGGAAAGTAACTTAATCATAGGAGTGCCAGGCTGATCAATTTACAAGGTTTTGTTTTGTGTGATGTGTAAAACAGGAGAACTGTTACTGTGTGCAATGATTCTGCAGCACGGGGTTTAAAAAAATACTTTTTTAAGGCCCTTTTTTTACCTTACAGCATGGGTATTCAAACTCTAGACCAGCCTTTTTTATCTCCACACTTTTCCATTTTTTTTGTTTTCTTTTCTGGGATGTATAATCATTATACTTAAAATAAACACATAGATATTATATCCTAATATTGCTGTCTTCAACAGCACTGCCATACCAACTTATTCTTCAAACCCATGATAGGTGACAGCAAAGCATTCCTTAGCATGGATTTTCACATTGACCATTTACTGCAGAAAAGTAGCATGCCAGTAACTATTTTTGGAATAATCCTAGTCCTGCATTTCATGGTAGTTATTACCAGACAAAAAGAACCAAAAATTACGCCTGCCCCTGGACTGTAAAGTAGCAGCAATTGAGTATGTTGCTCCCTAAATAACTGGGGGAACTTTTTTCATGGAAACTCAGCTGACCCCTTGTTTTTGACTTTACCAGCTTCGTGGCATCTCAACTCTGCAGTTATTAATTGTTTTTTTTCTATCTGGCATAACATTTCGGCTCCCAGAGGACCCACTTGACGTCCTGTGGCACAGAAAGGGGTGGCCTGTTCTGAAGGAGCCAAGAGCAGGGAGAGTTTTGATATGAAGGATCTTGCATCCAGCATCAACAATGCTGCTGCCTGTCTGCCACACACGTGTGCTGCACGTAGTTCTGCAGTTTGCTTAGCATGTATTTTTAGTTTGTTATGCTGTAGTAAAATAAGCAGGGCAGTGGCCCAGCCTGCTGCTTAGGAATTGCAGTCTTGTGACTGTCTGGCAAGTGAAGTTATGTCAGGCGATACAATTACATCCCAAGGATGAATTTTTTACATACCTTGAAGGAGGGTTCTAGTTTCCATTGAAGTTGCTTTGACTTCAGACAACAGAGTATCTGGATTTGGGCTAATGAGTGGCTGCATATGTTGGCCTCAAGGGAAAGCTGAGGAGTTGTGGAAATAGTTGGGCTGGTTTGCTGTTCATATGGAAGTTCTCTGTCCTAAACAAACCTTTTAAATTCTATGATATTTTCATCTGTCATTATTCCCATTGTTGTAATACAGAATCCCAGGATGCTGAGATTCTCTGCCCATGCTTGAATGAAATGGTACCAACTTACTGCTAAGTAGAAGACAAAAGCCATCCAATTTATCATGAATACTTAGAAACTACTCTGGTTTAGGTTATCACTGTTAGCTTTCATTCTAGGTGTGAAGGTCTTACTACTGTAGTTTCAAACTTGTTCACAAAGGTAACTCCTGTATATTATTCTTCTGATGCCCACAGGATCTTGAGAAAGTGTTTTCCCCCCTCTGTGCATACACAGGGGAGCTAAAAATATGTGCTCAGGCTCATAAAGGAAATCTCTGACTGACCATGGAATTTCTCATCGTCTGAGGGCTAAATCTGGTGCTGGTCACAAATAGTCCATGGCAGATCACAGTTTCTAGATCTTTTCATTCTAGAGATATTTCTGTACTTGAAATGGTGTCTTCAGAGAATGACCTGAACTTTTTAGGAGAAGAAACTTAATGTCAGTATTGCCCAAGGCCACTTGTGGTTTTTGGGGTCAAGAAGGTGACAAAAGTATATAGAGGACTGTTGAAGCAATGTCCTTGAATACCTTTTTATACTTTTTTTATTGATACCATCAGTTGAAATTTGCTGTTTAAAAATAATATACTCGTAGGATTTCTACTGCATGTGCCAGTTACAGCTGTGTATTCCACTTTTATTTTCCTTCAGAACCTTCCTACTCATGGCAGGTAAATCTTCCAGGCTTGGAAGACCCATGTAAGCCACTGACTGGAATTAAACACATGCATGTGGAACATGATTTTTGTGAGCAATCTGTACCTGAACCACTGCCACTCAGAGAGAGGACTCTTACAGGCATATAGGAGAGGATACTTCTGGGGAATGTTAGCTGTTTATGAGGCCTTCTCCTGCATTTTTTACTTTTGTTTTTCTCCTCAAAATTCTTTGGTGTTGGAGGAAAATAGACTTCTCAAAAATTTTTAACTTAGAAATATTCGTACCTTATTTAACACAAATGTATCACATACTTCCAAAGTTACATATTGAATGCAGTGTGCTCTTCATACTCATGTAAGGATAAGGAATTCATTGAAAAATATGAAATGCTTTGCAATTGCCTTCGTAACTGTGCTTTCATGATTCTTTGTTGTAAGTACTTAAACTCTAGAAAAATAAGTCATGTAATTTATGAGAAATTTTAAGGTAAAGTTGATCACTTGGCAGGAAGAAACAATATTAATTAGTTAGTTAATCCAAGCCCTGTATTTTGCAGCCGGACCAAGGTTACCTTGCAAATACTTGTCTGACTTGTTCTTAAAGCTCTCCAGCAGTGCAGATCCCAACCTCCTTCCTCCTTGTTCCCATGTTTAGACACCCCTCTGATCAGAAAGTCCTCTCTAGTGTCTGTGCTAACTCTTTTTTTGTATGCTAAATGAATACTATCTGTCAGTGCAAAGGAAATGGGAGTGCTGTCCCTTTTACAGGCATTGTCACAGTGGTCTCCTACAGATACATTTACAGCTGCTAACACAGTCCAGAATGATGTGGGGGTTTTGGCAAGTTGTTGAGTTGTATCCAGACAGCCTCTCTCACCCCTGGGTCCCTTGTATTTTATTTCCTTTGTCCATATAGTGCTTCGCATGTTGAATGAAAAATGTATTTTGAGCTGTGGTAAAACCCCACAGCTCACTCTTGCTCGTGTTCTTGGGGTTCCATTCAGTGTACATAGGGTTATCAGAACATGGCTCATACCTCTTCTTGTCCCAGGAAGAAGGGACCCACTAGGGCTGGTGGTTGGAAAATACCTTGTGATCCCCCAGGTTTGGATAAGTCACTGGTGTGAGTGGAGTTACATTGCAATTGAGTCTGATGGACTATTCAGCCCTGTTGTTTCCAAGCTGCAGTCCATGGAAGAGTTGTGAGTTGTGGAGAGCTGGCTGGTTGCTCAGGGTTTGCTTTCCTTCTTTCCAGCTGCTCCAACACACTGAAAGAGTAAAAATACACTAAACATTTCCTGATGTTCACTCTCCATAAAAACACCTGCTGTTACTGGCATGCAAAAGGGAATGGCAGAAGGTTTTAACATATTGAACCATTGTCCAAAGTTTCATATAAAGTGTGCTCGTGTCTATTTGCAGCTACTTTTGAGTAAAATGAACCTTGTCTATAATTAGTTCCATAAATCTGAGATACTTCCACTGAATGTCATCCATTTTAACAAGTGTTGGGAGTGGTTAAATGACTGAGATGAAGGTGTGGGGCCTCCTATTAGAATATTTGTAGGTGTCTAACCAGATAGTTTTCCCTGTGCTGCAAGAAATAATTCAATGAGGTGAATGCTATCAACCAAAACCAGATAAATTGCCTCCATTCAAACAAAATAGCAGGAGGTTACAATTAGAGGGTAACTGGAGAAGCAAGTGTGAATTAGGAAACCTTAATTCTTTTATTGTTTGGACACTACACACTTGTTTAGTTGTTTCTTGTTCTCGGTGGCAGAAACAGCATGTTTAAAGAGTGGCTAAAAAAAATCCAAGAATAGGGAAATGCTACCTGTGTGTACATGAACTCTTAAGGCAAAATTCTGCACCGTCTCTTCCATAGGCACGGAGTTATGGAATTTCTAACATAATTTAGATTTCAAAGAATTACTTGGAAAAATCATTTACATTTTCTGGTTTTGTCCCTTCGTTAATTTGGGGATATTATTTTTCTGTTCTAGAACAGGTACATTGCTTTACAAAGCATAATGCTTTTCAATTAATTATCCTCATTTCATACCTGCTACTGATTACCATGTTATTCTGGATTCTCTAAAATAGAAAACATAATTGCTATAGAGAGAAGATGGCCCGACTGACCCAATCATAAATGTCGGGGGGGCAAAAAAAGCAACAAAAACATTTAGTTCCTTCTAAGGAGCATTTTAGTTTCCAAAGCTGTATCAGGATGACAAGAACAAAATGATTCCGTCTGGAAACAAATTCTTTTCCCAAATACATTTAATAAAAAGAAATTGCAGGGCAGTCTGCTGCTGGGCAGCGTTCATTTTGCCCAGACAAAACCCTGCAAAACTACTTAGCAGTAAGTTTTGAGTCTTGGATTCGTGCAGAGCGAAACTCCCTTTGTTGCTCAGCAAGGCTGAAACATCATTTCTGTTTTACAGACATAGCACAGCTCCCTGTTTGGCTTATGCTGAGCTGGGGCACTCCAGCAACTTTCACACATCCCATTAATTGGGATGCTCGTGGTAGAATCTCAACTGGCTCAGCAGTAGAGAAGGAACAACCTTTCTAGGCAATGGGACTGTTTCTGAGGAGAGGAGGAGCTCATCTTTATTAGCCCAGCTCCCATAGCTAGAAGGGATTGCTGAGCATACAATCCTTCTATCTTCAAGCCTTGCAGTTTTTTCCTACAGACTCACACCTTCAGTATCCATGGGCCATTTGTTTCTGTCTGTATCACCTTCAGAGTGTAGGATTGAAGGCTTCTTGTGCTTCAGTCATTAGAAAGTTGCCCTTTACCATGTCTGAAATTTGAGAGGACAATGGAACAGAATAAGAAATAAGTAATTGCTCAAGGAACGCCATGCATTTTATGCAGCTGTGGCTAGAACATAATTTTACAGATAGATCTTGATTCTGGATGGAGGATGTATTTAGTAGTTTAATACTGAATAAGGCACAGAAGCTTCTCTCTTCCTTTTACAGAACATGATTCAATGTGTTCCACTTTAAATTGCTTTTTATTAGGGTTATTAAAGAGGTTCAATAACAGTCTAAGATGTATATGGATTCTTAGGCATTCATCAAGTCTTGTTTGAAATTTCTGCAATTTTGACTAAATTAATATCCTTCACTGTGTGTACATCAGACATTTTTCTCTACTAGAAATCCTTTACTAAAAGCCTAATAAAAATGAGACATCTACTGAACACATTAGTTAACTAAATATTTAGAGCTCAAGCCAGCACAGATTAAAATACAAAATAAAATATTCATCAGTGTTGGTGTCAACACCAATAACATCCAGAATGTCACTGGTTACTGCCCTAAGTAATGGCAGTGTAATTACAGAATTCTGGCCTTGCACAGAAGAGTTCAGGTGCTGCAATATATGAAGTGATGGTGCAAGCTGCAAGTGATGATGAGTGTGTTGAAGCCTGGATAGGAAGCACTTTGTTTCCTACATACTTCTTTACATCTGTGCAACCTATTTCAATGCTGCAATCCCTTCTTTCAGGTCCAATTTTAAGCTTTTGGCTGTGAATGGAAAGCTCTATGCCATCGGTGGTCAATCCCTTTCCAACGTGGAGTGCTACAACCCAGAAAACGACTGGTGGAATTTCGTGGCATCCATGCCAAACCCTCTGGCAGAATTCTCAGCTTGTGAATGCAAGGGCAAGATCTACGTTATTGGAGGATACACTACACGAGGTAGGAAGTTTACTTTTAATTATTTTTTTTTTATATCTGATTGTTTCAAAAGCCCAAATGATTTTCTTCAGTCTTTTGTAAAGCTTTTGAAATGATTAAAACATGTAGTAATAAATCACTGGTAGAAAATAATAAATGAAAGAAAAAAAATAGCTCTGCCATAGAGGAATCAGGTATTTATATATTTTTTCCAACATGAATCTGAGTCTGTGTTATTGTGAGAGAACAAAGTGATGGGTACTTCAGCACCCAGATTAGTCTTCCTTTTTTTAGATTTTTATCACGTTGTAGAAAGAGAGGCCTCAACAGATTTACTTTGTTTACTTTTTAAATACCTGGTTTAGACTGTCAGAAGGAAAAATACATAGAAAATATCTGCCTGCATTAGTATTTCTCATGTATTAACAGATGTCACGGTCTTTTTTCTACAACATTTCAGTGTTTCACAGGGAAATTCAAGCTACAGCTTAGTAACTTCATAGCATAATCAAAAGGTTAAGTAAGAACCAACATTTTTAACCTGCTTTATTTCTATACCCTGTTTTCTGAGGACACTGTTCAGGGGGGAAAATTTGAAGTTTCATTCTCTCCTGACAATAACTTTTCCTTTATCCAGTGGAAAAGCAAGTCACTTAAAAAGAGCTCCCGTTTGCTCATTCCTTAAGCACGTAGTGCCATTCTTTGGGAAGAGTACCATTTTCTCAGAGATTTAGAGGTCAATTTTTCACATGTCAAATGTTGAGTATTTACCAGGATTTCCTAAGTTCAAATTTGGCCTGTGCCCACTTCATCTGACCACAGTAGTTTTTAAGGGTTTCTTTCCAAATGGAGAGAAAAATTGGAAGAGAGAACAACTGTTACAGACAGGACTGCAAGCAAAGCTAAGCTGACATTAGAACAAGCTGTCCCTTGTAGTGTCTGAGAAGATTTCAGCTCTGAATTATTTTAAAATTTATAAATGACATGCTGGCTCTCCTCGTGGTCCTTGTGGTAATGGAAACCTTCATACATATTTTGTCCAGTCCATTCTGACCCAGAACCTTGTGGCTTCACTGAGGAAAATGAAATCTATGGCCGGGCCTGTGTCCATATGGAGGGCCACTCCATGGTATATTCTGCAGTCCCAGTCCTCTGGCCATCCCCACTAAAGGACCTGTTAGTGGGCATTGTGCTCCCAGCATGAGGACTCAGAGATTTCTGGCACAAACCACTTGCTGTGCTGATAAGCCAGATCCAAAGGGAAACATCCTATGAGACAAGACAACAAGGAGAAGGGATTGAAAGAGGGTAATGGGAAGACTTGCCTCTAGAGACCAGAATTAGAGTTTTGTCATTTTTATATAGAGAAAGAGTAAGAAGAGGTAAGGAGTAAAAGCTCTGGTTTGGTTAATAGTGCTACATGATGATGGGAGGACCAGCTCTTCACCTACACCCTCTGCACTTTGCAAGTTCCTCTTCTGATGCTTGTGCTGTTCTTTCAACAGGCTGCCTACTCCTGGTGTCAGGGAGAGGAAGATCAGCATGTTGCTAACGCAGTTTATTTTTAATAATCTTTCCCTTAAATTTCCTTAAAATTCATTAACAAGGCATGTGCAGTCAGGATTGCTGCCCTGAGCTGAGATCCTCAGTTGGTACTCACTGCCTGTGGTTTCAGCTGAAAGAGAACAGGCAGTGTTACCTCTTGCTTCTCCCACACCTCAGGGGATTGCTACTGCCCTTCATGCCTCCCTCATTTCCTAAGAGCCTTTTTTCAATGGAATTGGGGTAGTAAAACAATATGTAGTTGTGAGTAGTGGATAAGTAGCACACTTTGGTCTTGGATTTAAACACCAGCCTTTCAGGACAACAAATGCCTGTGCTTGTTATAAATAGTTTCCTGAGCAAGGGTCTAGAATCAGTTTTTCTGTGATACCTTGGCTTAGGACAGCTGGCAGACTTAGAAACCAGAATTGCCACAGTTACATTGGTGAATCACCTTCCAAATTATGCAGGTGTCAGAGGGTGTTGAGCCCTATTGAGCTGAGACACTGAGGTTTATTTGCTGTTTGCTATATTCAGTAAACAAAGCATATGCAGCAATTAATATGGTTTTATATGTTATGCTATTTTTAGTATTTTTTAGTATTTCTGAATATACCTCAGTTTTGGTAGATTTTGTGGGCTGCTTTTTTGTTTTGTTTTGTTTGTGTAGAGCTTTCTTCTCTGTGCTTTCTAAAACTGATCTGCAAGTTAGATCTGGAAGTTCCCACTATAAATTATAAAGACACTTGTTGAATAAAGTCCCTCCTTCCCGTTTGCAGCTCTCACTTGTGAACCTAGATCCTAACAGACAGTTCATGTCAGTCACTATAATGTTCATGTTTTGTACTGTGGATTTTGTTTTGTTGGGGTTTTTTTCATTGTGTAAGTGGCCAAAAGGCCCAGGCTGTGGACTGAGCAAATGAGGGCCACGTTGCAATGGGCTTCTTTTTCCTACAGCCCCTCTCAAATGATAGCACTTTTTACAGAGGAAGTTTACTGCTATAGATAGTCATAGAAACTTAATTGGGATTTCCCCCTCCCCTGAATGAGTCAGAGAATGATGCATTTGTAGACAAAGGTCATCTATATGTAGGGCTTTGATCAGCAGTTTCTTAGAGCATTGCCATGAAAATATTCAGAGTGCAGGCAGATGCTAGAGCAGCACCTCCCTAACACCCCCAGTGCACTTCATTCATGACAAACCACTTATATTTCTGGCTATTTATACCTGTGCCCTCACATAACTACTCAGTATGTCACCGTCTGCTCTTCCCCTTGGGAGCTGACCTGAAAACTGTCGTGCAGGATGGACTTGTAGCATGGAGCAGATTTTATAAAAAGACCAGTCTGAACTCTGCAAACCTGTTGCTGCTTGTCACTAAAGTTTGGATTTCAGCTCAGGTCTTCAGAGACCAAAACTGAATTTATTAGCTAACGAGCCCTGTGCGTTCTGTGATAATTTAGTGAAGCCTTGGACACAACCAGGGTCTTCACTGCCCCATAAATCAGCATGGTATTGTAACAATTTTGTAGAATAACCCTATTGCAAACACATGCACTCACTGACTTCTAACTGAAGTAAGGAGATGACTTCAGCTTCTTTCCGAGCCTCCATCTGACGCTGAAACACAGAGTTCTTGGTTCTTAGACAATTTTGACAATGTGTGTGTCTCTTATTTATGAGGTGCCCTTAGGTCATCCATGCCACTTGCTGAAATGTAAGCAGCTTTATGAATTTTATTCCATAAACTTGGATTTATGGAATGAAATGCAGAGTACCAAAGTTAAGCTTGGAGGATAAATCATCACTTGACAGCCATTAATGAAGCATAATGTCTTCATGACAATTTGATTCATCTGTGACCACTGCTGGAGAGGAGAATATTGCTTCATTTCCCTTTCTGTAAAAAATTCTTACATATCATTTGGAGACAAAATTAAAAGCATAAGTTAAATGGCAGGGATTATTCTGCTAAAATCTGCATCCCCAGACAATTTACGTCATGTAATGTGCCAGAAGGAGCATAATTTTGCTCCTCTGCAAAGGAACAGAACGTTCAAACTTTCTTGTCAAGGGCAAAGAGTTGCAGTTCTCAATGATCAGTATTTCTTCCCTGGTTTACCATGCTTTTGCACTATAATATTTCATCTGTAATAAAGGCTGATAGAGTTTGTAGGAGGGGGAAACAACCCTCCTCCATGACTACCTTCTGGTACAAATACTTATTTGTAAATGTCTCCTCTCTGTTTCAGACAGGAACATGAACATTCTACAGTACTGTCCCACTTCTGATTCCTGGACCAACTTTGAACTGTGTGATGTCCATGTTCGCAAGCAGCAGATGCTCTCTGTTGAAGAAACTATTTATCTGGTAGGGGGTTGTATTCTTGAACTTGGACCAAACCAAAGATCCAGCCAGACTGAGGACGTGTTGACTGTGCAGTCTTACAACATTGCTACCAAAGAATGGCTCTACCTCAATGAGAACTCATCAAAATCGGGTCTGAACTTGACTTGCACTCTCCACAACGATGGAGTCTATATATTGAATAGGAATATTACTCTGTCTACGGGCTTGGAGCACCGTGCTTTTCTGAAGTATAATATATTTACGGACAGTTGGGAGTCACTAGGACGCTTTCCGGCCTTTGGACAGAACATACTGATCTGTTCTATGTATTTGCCTGATGGGCGAGAAGTGTAACAGCATCAGGCTTTTCTTTTCAGCTCATGAATCATTCTTTGAAGAAAAATCATTGGCCCTAAATAATTCCGTTTTCAGAAGGCAACGTGGTTGCATGATGTAGACATAAAATACTGATTCTGTTCTTTAAAAAGGTTACAAAGTCAGAGAAATGCTTCCAGAAACAGCTTCAGGATTTTGATTTAAAAGTTTTACTGGTTTGGATTAAAATTTCACCAGGTATTGTTTGCAATTTAATCATAAAATTATTGTGTTGATAACTGATGCAGGAATACCAAAACTCACCAGTATAGTTTTATTCTCCATCTTAATAGACAGTGCAGAGTGTGAGCAAGAAGTATACATTTTATAAGTGGAAATAATTCAATAAAGTAAATAATAGGTATCAAAATCGCTGGGAATTACTTCTTTCAAAATACCATTTTCAATCAAGCTATATTCTGTCAAATGTGCAATGTTTGAAATTGTTTATACTGTCACATTTTTATATCCTTTATGGTAACAAGTGAGATTCTCAAAGGTGACAGCAACTGGGGTTCCATCAAGAGGTAAGAACTTCGTCTGAATTATTTGTAATGAAATGCTTTGCCAGGGACTGGAAGAAATGGCCTAGAGGCTCAGGCTTGCTGATTGGATGCTCCTTTAATGGAATTTGGCAGCATTTATTGCTACGATTAAGACAGAGGTAAAAAGACTCTAAATTCAAATGGTGAGGTTTGCTCACCTCATGAGGATTTTAGGTTTTACTTACCTGGTTGTATTCTGTAGTACTGAGCGTTAAAGATCAAATTTGCAACAAGCTGCATGTTACAAAAATGTGCATGAGCACGTGCAGTGGTGATTCTGTCCCAGGCATATCCTGCTGGGTGACAGTGATCTCGGACACCCATCACTTCATATGGAAGGGTTGGTTCATATATATGACTTCCTGGCAACATCCCCCAAAGCAGAGGCACATGAATCTTGGCTCTTACCTGTGTCACCACGAGCTCATGGAGGTTACCTCAGGTTTGCCATCCAATATTGTTACTCTCTATAAAGAGCACGGGGAGTTGGTCACTATAAATACTCCTTTGTGGGGATTTAGCAGTAGATACTCTGGGAGCTTCTCCCAGTTCCTGCCTATTGCCTGAGAGAATTACAGTCACGATTGGCCCATTTTCTTTTTGTAGCTGACAAGTGCATAAGTGTCTTCTGAAGGCACCTGCCCAGGTATGGAATGTGGGTCCTCATAACAAGAAAAGGAAAAGGTCTAGGTCACCATGGGAAGAGCTAACTAGGTTAGACATGTGCTGAACACACTGCAGTGTTCCTAATGTGTGGAGATGGTTCTTTTGTTCCTTCATTGGCATTCAGGTATCTGAGGAGGAGGTGGCACCAATGGTTCCCTCAAGGTCCTTTTAACTCCCTGCTTTTCCATGGTTTTGAATGAAATAAGTCCTGGTTGAAAGTGCTGTCAGTCTTAAAGTGCCTTGCCAATCACTGCTCACACATTAAATTCTGGTGCTTCCAGTCCATAGCAACCCAAACAGAAAATGCAAGGAAGTTTGTCCAGAACAAGGGCATTTGTGTTGGAACATTTTTTAGGATGCAAGTAAGCATGGCCCATATTTTGGATGTCTAAGATTTACCTTTTGGGTGAAACTTTTGCAGCCTGGTGGAGAATGTTGCGCTCCAGCCCAAACTAGTGCCTGCCCTTCAGTATATGCATGGCTTTAATTCGCTGAGTCCATGTCAATATGTTCCATGTTAATTCCTTTGAGAAGAGTGCATTGAGCAGCTGCTGTGTTTTGACAGTGCTATCAAACCAAACAATTGCTCTTCTGCAACGAAGAAGTAAGGTGACTTTCGTAAGATTCTTCTTCTGGATGTGCTGTAGAATAAATACAAGCAGTGTGCCATTGTCTGGTGATAAATTATCTCAATCCCATTATGTTGCTCGCTTTTTTTCATTTCTTTTCAGTTCGATTCACTAACCTGTAGTCAACTCTGACCAGTATTGGTCAAGGTAATCTTTGAGGATTCTTCTTCCTAGCAAATTAACTGAGAAAACCCATCATTCCCACATTTGCAGGGTGGTATATCTAATCCAGTCCTTTCCAACACATTAATTTCTTAGTGCAGTCATAATTCCCAAAACTGTGCCATCATCTTTTAAGTGTGATTACTCTTTTTCAGAAGAAAGGTTTCCACACTGTGTTTATCTTTTTTGGTTTCAACTTCCAGTGATCAAGTGACTGCCTTGAAAAGCTGGAAAACCTGCTCAGATGCAGAAGACAAAGATGTGTCCAGCTGTAGATACAGTCAGACCCCTTTGTCAGTCCATGGTGCAAATGCCTCCTATACTGACATCTAACAGTACCACAATCACAAATCAAACCTGGTGTTGAATTCAGTGTTAGCACCAGGCTGTAATAACCTAAATACACTGCAATATTACAGGCTGAAATTAATACAACTTTTTTAAACAAAATTCATTACAGAAAAGTGTGCAATGTGTGTGGCCCCATACCTCAGGAAAGAAAACAAACACTGTAATGACTGTCTCATGCCCTGTTCATTTTCTTTCTATCACTTTTATGTTTCACGAAGGGCCATGCTGGACAACTTCTGTTCTTTGGGGCAAGGAAAACTATGTGAGAGCCACTAATAGAGGATAATTAAAAAACTGCTTTTTAGCCAGTGGAAATGTGCAGCAATTCTGTGTGCTCTCCTTTCCTTGGTGATGAGAGGACAGAGGCCCTTAAATAAAGGAGTAGAGCAAGAGGCCTTGCAGCCAATTGGAAATTCCTGTGTTGTCCTGATGCTGCTTCTAACTTAGCTTGTGGGCTTGGAGACATAATTCCAGCTCCTCACCTCTTCATCTCCAAATGTAGCATGTGAGTAGGAATGTTCATCTTGTGGAACACAGTTTGTCTGCTGTAGTAGTGTATAGTATCATACCCTGAGCATATGAAGTACATACATTCTCATTGTTGGAACTGTTTCCTTGGTTAATCAAACTGCTTCATGGTAAGTGATAGGACAAGAAGGTATCTAGTAATCTCATTATGATCTCTGTTAATTACCTGTATTTTGAACTAATGGCTGTTTCCAGTCCACCCTTTTTTTTTCTTTCTTTCTTTTTCTTTCTTTCTGTCTTTCTCTTTCTCTCTCTCTTTCTCTCTTTCTTTCTCTCTTTATTTCTTTCTTGTCTCTCTCCCTCTCCCAGTTGTCAGGAATGACCCAATAGCCTATAGTTCATCTGAGTCTCCTGGTCTTGGTGTTCTCAACTCTGTATCCAAATTCAAAACCACTGTGTCTGGGTTATCCAATACTTATATATCCACTGTTTATCTTCTCTGTCTCATGGACTGATTCCCTTTGATACTGACCAGCAAAAGCTGACGATGGTAGAAGATGATCCCAAGTTGAAAGAAAGAACAACAGCCTCCAAAGTCCTGAGGGAGGAGTAAATGGAAAACTCTGGGAACTGACTCCCTTCTCATAAAATCCAGAAGCATTTAAGAAGGTTGCTCACATCAAGGCTAAGAAAGAGCATAAAAGTTTCTTCCTTTCTGGGAAGGGTTTGTGGCTTCCGATGTGAAATAAGAGTTGTGTGGGGCTTAACTTTAATCTCCCTGGCTGATTTCCTTAGGTTTCCCTTTCTGCCCTGTCAGCTGACCTTTCTTGGGCTTAATATCTGTGTTTTCTATTCTTTGAGGATTTTGCCTTTCTACATTGGTGTCCAGCCCGTTTGCTGAAATCATATGGTAGCAGTTTGTTGGTCTTTTCTATTTGTTACTCTGCTTTTTACAATCAATTGTGACTGTTAATCACCACGAGGTAGAAGCAAAGTAGTTTGTAATTCAGGTGGAACCTTTTCATTAATTCAATACTGAGCTCTTGGAAGAGAAATTTACAAATCTACAAATGTTTTGTTTCATGTAATCCTCATTTTAGAGATCTGTGGGGCTACAGACATTCAGTTGGTGGAAATTGGTCTGTGCCAGTAACGTGATGGAGAACAGAAGGCACGGAGTATAATGACAACATTTAGCACATAAAATGCCCAAAGCCCCACACAAGCTCATTCCTCATCCCTGTAAGGTAAGATAGATTCTGTAAAGGGTGTTAAATCAGACATGATCATTGGAGTATCTATCAGTAAGACCAATGAGTTTATAGGTAGTTGTCAGGAGCCCTCCTCAGAATGCAGAAGCTGTCAGAATTTGTGGTGTTCTATTGATTTTGCACTTACAGTAATGACCAAAGGGTGGCTCCCCAGCCCCACAGTAAGGTTTAGGAACCAGAACTGATCTCTAAGACACAGAAAGTTTAAACATCTTTCCCTACAACGTTAACACTGCCATTTTCAGAGTAAGTTTTCTCTCTAATCAACTTAGACCCCAGTTTAATGTAGTGTCTGAGGGGTTTTTCTTCACAAGGAGAGTGGAGTTTGGAAAAGGAATCTGGATTTTGTGAACTAATAAGGGATTATGCATTCACAGATTTGAAATTGATATCCCAATTATATGTGGTATATGGACTTTTTTCTAAAAGCATCAGTATTACCAGTAAATATATGCTGTTATGTTCTATGAATATTAACATTTTCTAAATTTTCAGTATTTTTATTGCTATTAGAAGATCAAAATGTGTTTTGTTTCTGAAGTACAAACTGTTTCATAAATGAAGCGGAATCATTGCAATTACTGTATTTTTCTAGTGGCAGATCAGACAGGGTCCATTTCTAGAGTATCCAGTTTATGCTGTGCTGCACATCTTCAACTCATAAATGCTTCAGCAGGAGGGAAAGATATTCAGCACCTGAGCAAAGATATTTCCTGTTTGTTGGTACCCTTATTTAAGTGTGAATGCTGAATACAAACTCTCTGGGTCCTCCTTTCCTCGCTCTATTTTTCGATTCAAATTAATGATTATTTGCTCTAATGTTCATTTTCCACTCTCTGATATTTTCCAGATGTACTGAAGGGTGATAAGACACCCCTTATAAATAATTTTTTAGAAATTAAAGTATTTTACTCTGACTCACCATCTTTTTTTGCCTGGGAAGGTTTTACCCAGGCACAGCTCTGCTGTTTTTTGGCCAACATGCTGCTCTGATGCTGCCCCACACTTGCCCTGGTCATGGCATTATCCTCCAGGAGCACCCCAGACTGGTAGCACTTTTGGCTGAGGCTAAGCTGATCATGCAATAGTTTATGTTGTACTGAAAATTCCCAATTCCTTTGCCAGGACAAACCTTTAATGCACTGGTTCTCCTGTAGAGTAACTCAGCTTTGACTAATGAGATGCTGTCAGTCCACAAATCACTACAGAAATCAGGGTTCTGATGGAAGTGTCACCCTCCTCCATGCTGAGAGCTGCCTGTGTTTTGGAGTTAAACTAAACCCTTCTAGTTAAACAAGTGTAATTCAAGTGATAAAGATTCCTATCATAGGGAATTCCTAGGACAATCACAATTCAAAATTGAAATTAACTGCTATGTAGGTTTTGACCTTCCCATTCCTCCCCTTAGAGATATCCCATGGAGTTATCCAAGGGTACACAGATCCATTCATATCTTCTGTGTGCTATTTTTTCCTCAGATAATGTTTTCCAAGGGAATATATTATTTTTCCCTCACTTACTTTCTCTTATTAGAAAAACCTAAAATCCTCTTTCCAAGAACCTCCCTAATTTCCCGTTCTTATGTCTTCAAAATTGCTTAGTCTATAAACTTTCTGGTTTTCTTTTAGCAGTCATGTTTTGAAAAGCAATTTTGTAGAATTTTGAGTACTTTCTTGGACTTAGTATTGCCAGTGTAAGGGATTTATGCAGTGTAAGGGTAGGGAAATCTTATCTGTAGCTCCTCAAGGACATGGCTTCAGCTACGCAAGGTTTGGAATGTAAAAAGTGGCATTACTTAGTTTCCTTTGGAACTTAGACTAACTTAGAGATTTACTAATTTTATTTCTATTAATTTACTGATTCCAAGTTTTACACCACTCACTGAAGTTAAAACACTTGAAACTGAAGAGTGATATGGGAGATGATGGTACAAGGGCTCTATTTTCATCTTTGGATATTGTTATTATAATTTACTTTGTCTGGTATCACACTGTGTGCCTTTATAATTGGCTGTAAGGGAAATGTTGCCCTTTTACAGGTAGGGCCTTGATTTACTGTGAAGGCTAGAGCTGTGTCATTTGAGAATGTGTGTTTTGCAGCTGTAAATTATTGATTGATGATAACTGCTCTGAAGCCCTTAAAAACATTATTTTGGGTGGTAGGGGTGGAGATAAAGTCAGGAAACAGATGCTTTGGGGCAGCAATTCTCTAACCTCCAGGCATAAGCTATTTTCAAATGCAGAAGCAGGCAGAAGACGTTTTAAATGATTTTAAATAACAGCTCCTCTTTCCCTCTTCCCATCTCTTCCACTGCAACTCAAACCCTTTCAGCCACAGTAATTCTTGTGTCTTTGGGAGGGAATGTTGTGGTGAGGTAGGAATGCTCTGCTTGGGCAGGTGATCCCTTATCAGAGCTGATACTTGGCAGACCCAGGAACTTTCCTGCAGCTTTTCTGGATGCCTCTCTGACTGACATTTATGACTTTTTAATGACATGTTATCTGCTAACCTGTGTCTAATGATAGGTGAGGCAGGGAGAGGAATCACAGAAGCCCTATTGTGTACCTGATAGAAAATGCACAATAGCCTTGTAGAAAAGCTTTTTTTTTTTTTAATAGGGCCTGATCCAAAGCCTTTTAATGCTAATAAAGAGAACCAGCTTTGAATTAGGCACATGTTTCAGTGAATTAGATAATTCTGAAAGAATCTGAAGGGATGTACAACTGGCTGATGAAAGAAGAGGCATAGACTTGGAGGAGCTTGTTACAGTATTATCTCTGATATGCCCCATCTCTGGCTTTTGAATTTCAATGTGAAGTTGTCTATCTCTGTTAACACAAGTCTTTCAAATATACTGGCTCTAAAATAGTCAGGAGAATGTGATGTTTTCCTAAGGATATCTGGGGAGAAGGTGTACATCTCTGCAATTCTGGGGGGTCATTGCTGACACTTCATGACTGAAGAACATTGAAGCACTTTTGTGTGTCCTAATCTACATTTTCTTGTACCAAGAACTGTGGTGTGTGAAGTTGAAGTGTTTTACTTTAGATCCTGGTGCTGTGGTAATTTTATTTGTTTGTTTGCTTACACAATATCCCCTCAAAATAAAACCCCCAAAACCCTTGTATATAAGATTTGGATCCTTCTTTCACATGCTGTAATAATGCCATGGCCAGAAAAATGACCTGAGTATGGTCATGTGGAACAGACAGGCATCATTCTTGTTTTATACTGTCAATACAAATACAAAAGATTTATTTGTACAAGGTCTGGACCTTTGGCTGATATTCCATTCAGCAGCTCCAGGAACTTTTTGAGAGCAAACCACCTCGGGGCTTACACCTTTATAGGAAAGAAAAGGGTGTGTCCAAAGTAATAATTTGAAATCCTTGAGAAAGAGGATGGACTTAAACCCAAATCTCCTATGCCTTCACAAATCTGCCAGTAAATGTAGTCCCTTTTCTATTCAGTTTGTATGGGGTAAGTTGGTTTTGTAATTGGCTTAAGCAAAAAAAAAGGTCAGGCTTTATAAGGGATAATTAAACTGCTTTTTTTCAGAAAATGCCCTTAGAGCATCCCCTTTCCAAGCAGCATTATTTAATAGCAATTCTGAATTTGTTTCCTTCTGAATTCCTGTTGATCCATCCACCCTCCAACACCCTCAAATCAGAGAGATTTTCTTCTGCCAGCTGCGTTGCATAAAAAGTTCCACTCTCTATGTGGCCCCTGAAGTCCAAAATAAACACTCAGGGACATAAACTCGTTCACCCCAGAACTCAGCAGACTCCTCATCCCTCCAGCGGTCAACAGAAGGCAAAAAAGTGAAAACAAAAGCAACTAATTCCATCCCACTTGGTATCAGAGCCCCCTAAGACCCTGGCAGCCAGAAAGATCACTTCTTTTCTGCCAGGTCTTCCTTGCCAGAGGTAGGCTTGACTTGGGAACAGTCTCCCTTGGCTCAGGCCCCTCAGTTAGTCACCATAAATAGCTGGATACTCAACCTGTCAAGCTCTTCCCTGCCAGTCTAACACCTACTTCCTTCAGGTGCCACAGGGTGGGACATATTAGGAACTCAGCAGCCCATTAATTCTTTCCTGGTTTCTGTGGGAGGTCTTACCAGAAGTTCAAGATCTTCTTCAGGGGCAGAAAATTTGGGATTTGAATTCCACTCCCTGTAGCAAGCATGGACCATATATATTCACACTACTTGTCTTTTTATCAGGATTAAAATGCAGTTATGCTTTAAAAGTGAATGAAGGCAGTGGCCAGGAAAATGTTCTGGTGCAATGAAAAAGTGAGTTAAAGTACAGAATACTCTGTATTTTAGTTGTTCATAGGTATGTACAGCAGTGGCAACTAACCAGACACAGGCATAGGAAAAAGGGGCAAAGGTTTTTCAGCACGATCTGCAATGCCTGAAGCACTGGGGCATTGAATTTCAGGCACTTCAAAATCAACTCTCAGGGCTTAAGGGCTTGCTGAAGTGTTTCCAATTAGACATCTAGAAGTTATAGTCAATCACTCTGAGCTATTTCTGTAAATTTTACTAAGCAGCCTTTAATACCTTCCTCTTTTGAATCCTTTGCAACTTTGAAAGCACTGTTTTCTCAATGGAATGAATTACTTTGGGTTGGCTTCCCTCAAGCCACGTTACCTGGACAGAAAGAGTGAGGTGCTTGCCTCACTTCCAGTATGGAAGTGCAGTTCTTCCAGGTCAGATCTCCGCAGTTTCTGTGCAATTACAGATAAGAGGTTGCAAAATATATTTTATTTGGGCTGTCCATTAAAAGCTATTGAGCAGTGGTCAGCAAACAGGAATTGGGTGACGCAGGAGAACCACTCAGCATTGGTTTGCTTACATTTTAAGCAAAGCAGCAGAGGAGTGTATGTTCAAAGGAAGAGACAGACAGAGAAATCTGGAAATAAAGGATCTATATTACCACAAAGTGCTAGTCAGACCTTTGGTTTTGGGTACACACAACTTTTGTGAAGGTGTCTGTCTACCCCTCACCCACTTTTGTACTTCCTTTAAGACAGAGCTTGTTTTATCCAATGCTGAGAGGCGTCTTCTCTTTTTGGATCTTCCATTGCCTCTCCCATCTAAAGTATTTCCTGTGACCAGGAAATCCCTTGTTGTAGATGATTTTGGGAAGAGGGAACAGCCTTGCACTTCCATCTGTCCATCATTTTCTGACAGCAGTAGTTGTTAGGGAATATTTAGGATCCAAAGTTCTTTACTGAGCCTTTTACAACATTCACTTAAAACAACCTTTCCTTTGGAAGGAATAATCTATGAATTTGTGTCACAGATCTGCAGGACAAAGACCAGTTTTGATGTAATTTTGTGACACTGATGGAATCCCAGAACATTCAACAACTGTGAAAACTATTTAGTCGACAGTTTGTTACCTGGCAGGGTTGTAGAATATTGCAGAGTACTTTTCTGGTGACCTCAGAAAAGCCACTTCCCAGGTCTCCATGAGTTGCAGGTGAGCTAAAGGAATAAGAAGCCAGTGGGGAAGTGCAGAAGTGTCAGGCTGAAACCTATTGGTTTGCAGCACAGAGTGGATGTTTAAAGCAGTAAGAGGTGGCTGGGTGGGGATTCAGAAATGTAGTTCCTTTCCTATGACCCTGTAAGCATCTCCCAGTGGACTTGCCCCAGGTGCTCGACAGTTTAATCTGTTCTGGGTCAAATGGGTTGTTCGTGTGAAGAAATGTTACTCAGCAGGCTCGGGGGGAATTATCTGCCTCAGTGGGAATAGCCCAGTGAAGTCAGGAGAGAAAGCTCCCTTTTCTGCATGTGTTTGAACCAGCCAGGCCACCAGGGTACCTTTTGTGACAGAGTCTGTGCTACTCTCACCTGCCCACTGTGAGGATCTGTAGGGACTGTTGTGGTTCCATTGCATTTTCTCTGGGTATGTGTAGAAAAGAGTCTGTGTACACTTTCACCCAGACACTTGCTCCAGAAATCTTCCTTGTGCTGTTATCTCTGCAAAGTTTTTCCTTCAGCTCTAAGGGAAGTTTAATCTAAAAGAGATTCGGTTTAGGTCCCACTCGATCAAGCTGATTTTGAGTGCCTGATTACAAATTTAACATTTCCAGCATATAAAAACCCAGAGTTTAAACTGTCTTAACATTCAAAATGTTAAAACTTATAAATCCTCAAGTTTTATATGGATCTACACCCTAGGCAAGATGGATTTCTTGACTTCTTAGTGATCTACATACTCTGTCCCAAACAAAATTTCAATTCCAAATATGGTTTTGATATAAACTCCCATTTCTCAAATGCTGTAAAAATGTCATACTTTGCATTGTTTAAGAACACTTCCAAAAGTGAACTCTTACACCTAGGATAAACCCAATGCAGTTACCCCACAGTTTTAGTGCTTTAGGAAAGCATACCATGCATTCTGTAAACATTTATCATATAATATATTTCCTTTAGTAAATATTTAAGTAGCTATCTATCCTATTCCAACACAGATGTAGACTTCCCCACGACTGGGGGAAGAAGATGTTGCTAGGTGTTGCTGTACTAAGTGCTACACTAAGTGCACAACCTGCTTTTGCAATAGCAGTACATCTGTTATCTAGAATAAATACATGGGTTTGACTCTGTAAAAAGATTGTTTGTATGAACCAAAAACCCTCAGTGAGTGGAGGCTTATTATAATTGTACCTTTGTGCAGCCCTTGATCATGGTGGAAATCTCTTTCCTTTGGCTTTTCAGTAATAATAGTAATTCTCTGCTTAAGGAGAGAGCTGCCTGCACTAAAATACACCAGTGGGATTGGAAGGGCCAGATTTGCTGAACAGTGTGTGATTTGGACTCTCAAATCCCATGTTCCCAGGGCAGTATGTTATTGGCATTTTTGACATTTGTGTCAGCAATGTTGTGTGACTTCCTGGGTTTGACTGAATGTCTGTTCTCCCTCTCCTATGCTTCTGTTTCGCCTCATATGTGCAAATCCAGGATCTGATTTTCCTCAAATCGAGATACACGTATTGCATGAAACATGTTTATTGCTGAACTGGGCAGCCTTCAAAGGAAATTCAGAGAAGGTCAGTTCTTGTTAGCTGTGGAAGATGGGAGATCAGCTTTGCTTTCCCCTCTAGTCAAAATATTCCAGAGACCAGAGATCCCTTACAAAAATATGATGGATTTGCCTGCAGTTTTATCATGATGTCATTACAGGCTTGCAATAACAGCGCTCCAGTAAGACACAATAATAACACACATACACAGGGTCACACTCTGTTTAACTTTTCAGTTTATTCTGCTTTGGCCTCCAGCACAACTTCTGTCTGATGCTGTATGATTTGAAAGCATTCCCAAAGGGCGAGAGCAAAGCCTGGGGCTCTGGCATCTCTGGCGCTCCCTGTTCCCTTGCTGGCAGAGCCTCTTTAATGTGAAGCTAATCACTTTCTTTTGAACTGTTTATGCCAACAAATTGGATGTGAAATAATAAACATTGGCAGCTCTTTTCAGTATTAAAGGTATCCCAGAGCTGACACGAGGTCCTATCAGTTTCTTGAAGACAGGTTTTTCTGTGTAACCTTTTAAAGTAATTTGTCTGTGAGTGAGCACATTAAGGAATTCTCCTTGCGTCTTCCAGGGCTCTCAGGCTCCTTTACACATTAAAGGGAATGAGAACCTTTCCTTTATTTTTATTTTTTTATATATCTAGAAAATCTTTCAAAAAAAAGGTAAAATACCACCACTATGACTAATTGCTTGTTGTCTGGTTAACTGGGGCAGCACAGGAAAAGAATCTTCACTTTCAATTTTTCTTCAGTTTTGAAAGGGATTATTTCTTTCCTTTCCCTGCCGTGATAGTTACATAAGTTTGTTTTTAACTTACCCCCACACAATCCCACTCTGATAAGGTATGAAGAGCACTATCAATGCCTAATGAATATAAACAAAACAAAATCGATGTTATTTTTTCAAGGAAGAAATTTGGACTCTTAAACAGCTCGAAGGGCTTGTCTACCCTAGAAAGCTCTGTGGTGCTTAAGTAGCTGGAGAATGGGTTAATTCCAGGTTATTTCTTCCTTTTGCTTCCTAACTCATGTTTTCACAGTTCCTCTGAAGACGATAATTGAAAGAACTTGTTTTGAACATCTCCTGCTACCATTGCGTTGTAGTGAAACTGGGATATTGTTTAGCATAATTTAACTTCTGGTGTGTAAGCAAAGATTTTAAAGCAGGCAAATATTGTCTCACAAGGGGGGGTTGAGATGGCTGAAGATTTTGTTAAATACCAATTTTGGAAATGTGCCCCAAATTCTGATCTCATCCATACTGCTTGGGGGATTTTTTTTTTCCCCTCGCTATCATTTTTAACACATTTTAAATAATTCTCAAATCCAGATAATACAAGAGCATTTACAATAACTGTACAAACAGTACATCCTGCAATAACTGATTTAGGATTTTTAACCTTGAGGTCTAAAGTGACCTGAAGAGGCAGAATTATCAATTCCTGGATCTCTGGAGATTTGCAATGATAACTGGGTCTGTGAGAAGAGAGATGACTTGTGATACGTGATCCTGCTATGGAGAAGGAGGGCAGAAGGATGCAAAAGGAGCTTCATGAAGGCGTCTGCTGAGCTTACTCATTCTGTGCTGTGGGAAGTGGTGGCTATAAACATGTTTCTGCAGTAAGGATTGCAGGGTTGCTTCAAAGTCATCCCTGATTGCCACTGTTCTCACAGGTCCTGAGTCATTTCAGATTTGGAGAGTGATGGGCTGCCAGCACAAGAAAGGGTGGGCCATGACTGGGTGCTCAAGAGTATGCTTTGCAGAAGCCAAGATTGCTGCCAAAATCACGTGTGTGTGACCACAGTCTGTGGTCTGAGAGTACCAAGATTTTGGTGGCAAGCCTGGCTTGTGGCTCACTGTGAGCTCCTGCCTCTGTACCACAGCTCACTGTGACAATAAATCACTCACATAGCCAAGCTATAAACCCGGCCAGAGAATCCTAAAAAGACACTGCCAAGAGAAAGGGCCATGTGAAGGAGCTGCTGATTGGAAAGGTGACCTGCTCCTTTTAGCTGAGCTTGTAGGTCTCTGAGATAAAGTCCAACAGCAAAACTGGCTTGAAGTTTTTCATCTTGCTTCTTTGCCCACCTTATATATAGAGGTTTATACTCATTCTGTGCTGCTCTGTCCCCTCAGTTGTGTGTCATTCATGCAGCCAAACCTAGCAGCTGGAGTGAAGGCTTACTTAAAGCTCTGGAGGTAAAAAAAAACCCCAGAAATGAAATAAGCGAGCTGGCATTTGCAAATGGGTCTTCATTCAGTTCCTAAAAGGAGGCTACAAGAAAGCTGGAGAGAGACTTTTTGTAAGGGCATGTAGTGAGAGGACAGGGGGAATGGCTTTAAACTGAGAGCAGACTTAGATTAGATATAGGGAAGAAATTCCTTCCTATGAGGGTGGTGGGGCGCTGGGATAGGTTGGGCAGAGAAGCTGCAGCTGCCCCATCCCTGAAAGTGTCCAAGGCCAGCTTGGATGGGGCTCTGAGTGACCTGGGCTGGTGGAAGGTGTCTCTGCCCATGGCAGGGGATTGGAACTAGAAGATCTTGCCTTCCAGCTCAAGCTATTTTTTGATTCCATGATAAGCACATGGCAATTGGAGATCTTTGCCCTACTGGTCCGGACTGGGTGAAAAAACCAGTGAGTCAGGTATAGAGGAGACCATGGACTTACCCAGTTAGCACTCAGGGTGTGTCCTGCTTTTCTCCCACTGCCTTGAGTGGGGCAGCTCCCATGGGCAGCCTGGTACAGGTGAGGGTCCTACCCCCTGTGCCACACACTGCTCCATTCAATTGACCAGTTGAAAGTGCCCTGTTTTTCTCACTCCAGCTTTCCACCTCCAGTTTTATGCTTTCTCTGAAGGCAGTACCGCAGTCTGCCCCACACATTTCCAGGTTTATTCCTGGTTGTAGTTGGTCTCACCAAGTAGGAAAGTATGAATTTGCAACCTTGTGGTTATTTTTATATAAGAATGTCTTAATACATGGTGGATGTTTGAGTCTAGCTTTCGATGTTTTTCAAACGGTGTCTGTATTTTGATTTTTAATTTGCCTCTGAGCAAGACTGTCTACAAACACTGGCCAAATCTGCCTACCTGGGACCTGGAAGGGGTCTCTGGAGAAAGTATTTCAAGTCATTTATTCAGCACTGGCTGCTTTTACATTTGGCTTGAATTCTGACAACTTTCCACCAGACCTGCAGCATAGTAAAGCACATCCTCTCTGTGACAGCAGGAGAGCCAAGGAACTAGCAGGTTGCAGGAGTGAATGCTATAAAACAGATGTTATTAGTGGGCTTCACCAAGGGTGGGAGGCTGAGTACAGTAGCCCTATTACAGCCTCCAAGGTGGGCCACAAGATTGCTGTCTTATGAGCAAGCTGTGCCTGCAGTATTTGGCTCAGCATCGCATCCTGAAAATTCCAGTGCTGAGAAGCACTTTTGCGCTATGAGTAAACTGTAAGCTAGATTTGAAAGGAAAGATTTTGAATAAAATCAGCATTTCAGAGCCTTCAGCTGGCAGCCGGTGTGGTGTTAAGGATGGACATCATTGGAGACTCCTGCGGTAAAGAGGCCCCGTGTCGGAGTGTTTAAAACCAGGTTCCATCCAGTTGTGATGGTGGTTTTGAACAGTCAGAGGAAAAAAAACACTGCTGTGTATTTACACATAGGGACAGATTCTGCTCCCCTTAAAACCAATGGCAGAGTTCCCATTGATTTCCATGGGTGCCTGCCTCAAAATGTTTGAACAGTAAATATATTCTTCTGGGTGGGAAAGCAGGATAGAAATCCCTCTCACAGCCTGCTCCCAGCACTGCAAATGTCAGGGGTTTTCAGCATTAGGTGCAGAAATGCTACTTCTAATTTTAAAATCCTTTTAAACTTTAGCAACCGTATGTGGTCTTACTCCACAGCTGTCAATCAGAATCAACAGCCGACATTATATTTGTCTGTATTTACTTATGTTCCTCCTGTATGTAGAATTATTTCATTGATGTGAATATCTAATACATCTGAGTACTTGAGAAATGTAATATCAGATACAAGCATCTGCTCCTGGAGTGCTTCTAGTAATACATCTTGGTGTGCTTTAATTTCTTTGACACTAGATAAGCTGATCTGCTATGCAGTTTTTAGGGCTATGGCTTATGCTATATATGTATTTCCCAAAGTGTGTGTGTGGCTAAGAGCATGTATTTTTTGCCTTTCTCTCTATCTCTGTTTTGATTGAAAGCTTTAGAAGTTCATAGTAATTTGAGATTTTTAGGGCTACAGCATATAACATTTATAAAAAATTAATTTTATTTAAAAATCCCTAGCTTCTTCCTAGAAATGTGGGAAAAAAGCCTTTCTTCAACATCTCTGAAAGCTCCTTAATGCAAAGCATTCCCTCATAAACTGTTGGCTTTGCTTAAACCTGTAATGGATATATAGATTTCTGTTTCTAATAGTTTTCAGAGTTGTGGACAATCAACTCCAATTATACAGAGCCAAAACTCCTGGCAAATCATTGCTGTCAACCTGTACCAATAACAGTTGGTATCACTTGATGGGGGATCTACATCCAGGCTTTGGAAGTGAGTGTGGTGTCTGTGTGGTCAGTGGGCTGTGCATTGTCTGCTGCAGGCTGCTCCTCTCTGGCAGTCAGTGCTTCCCAAGGAAACATATCCCTGCATATCCTAAAATTCTTGGTCCAAATAAGCTATACATTTCTTCTGTGTTCTGAAATAGGCAGTAAGGGGGCACAACAACTGTCCAGAAAGGAAGGGGAAAGAGATGAGAAATGGTCTTTGATTACTGAGGTAATCAGAGAAAAACAAAACAAAACAAAAAAACCCCAACCAACCAAACATAAAACCAAACAAAGACAATGGAGAAGTGTATGTGTGTGTGTGGGGAATAAAGAGAAGATTAAAGAGAGGAAGAATCAGAGAAATTAAAAGAAAGCCCAAAAAGCAAGTTCAGTTGACATATCTGTGCCTCCAATACCACTCAGGGATCAACCCATTCTTAAGCCACACACACCTGATAATAAACTGCACCAACCTAGAAATGTTAACCTTGGAAACAGTTTTGAAAATGTTCCTCATTCATGTTTTTTTTGTGGTGCTAGTGGAATATTAAGCAAAGTTTTGAGCCTGTGCAGACATTCGTAACTGATCTACTCCCATTACTTGCAGAGTGAAGTCAAACACCTTCATAATGCCAAGAGTTCACAGGTCTTTCCTGTTTCGCTGTGATGAATTTGGCTTCTAGAACTTATGTCTGCTGGAGTCACTCTGTGGGATTGTTGAGGGCGTACCAACATTTAAAAGTTGTTGTTCTTCTCTTGTGAGAGAGGAAAGCCACTTACAATGGAAGTTATTAGCACTTATGCAAGCGTCCCAAAAGGGAAGAGTGCAGAAAAGAAGAAATGATAGCGGAGGAGCAGAGGCTTTCACTGCCCATTGTGCCTTCAAGGGCAGCTTTTGCTCCCATTGGGATGGCAGGGTGTTGTGTGAGGATGATGGCAGCCAAAGTGGAAATGGAGAAACCTCTGCCTCTCACAGCTTTTGGTGTCCTGAAAGGGAGAGGGTTCCTCCCGTGGGTTCTCACATCATCTTGTCCTCCAGAGAGACCAGTGACACTGCCACTGGCCCCGCTTGCTTTCTCAGCATAGACATGAAGGAAAACTCATCATCAGTTTCTCTGCAACTCCAGTGCTTCTACAATGAAATGGCGAAGTAAAAAAAGAGCTCACCTAATTTGCAATGCATATGCAATGACCTACTGAATCTGTACTTTTTGTTAGAGGTGGCTCTGTCTACAATTCAACTCATGAGAGTGGCATCTTCAAATGTTTTGCAATGGTTTGCAGGGCCACATTCAAATTCTCTTCCACCAGTAACTGCATGCAGTCAATAAAAATAACAAGATAACCTAGAAGGAAGAAAAGCTCACATTTATTTCCTTACTTTGGCACAAATTACTCACTAGTTAGAATTTTTGAATCTCTTCACCTTTCTGAGGTAAAGAAATTGAGTGCCATGCATCTTAATATATATGGATCTTTCATATAAGAGGTGAAAAACTGCATTGTGTAGATTATAGATCCATTGACGAGGGACCAGACTGGGAATTGGCTGAGTTGGGTTCTCCTGTAGGTTCTCTCTGTGAGTGGCTGTGTGGGGTTAAGGAAATCACTGCCCCCATTTGTGACAGCCCCTCTCCCAGTAAAGCCCTTGAGGCTGGAGAGGTGAAAGTCACCACATGTCCATGTCACATGTCCATGACTGAGAGACCTATCCTCCTATATCCCTGTGCTAAAAGGCAGGACTTTGGGTGTTTGTTTGGTTTCTACTTTACTTGATTTTACCCAGAACCCTCCTTTCCTCCACTGACCAGCATCTGTTAGTGTTGAACATGGAGGGTTTTTTAGTGGTGTCTCATCAGTGTATTGATTTACAAGTCTGCTGTACCAGTTTCCTGGTGTCCTTCTTACTGTGGGTGGTGCAACTTGGTGTGAGATCCACTGAGATGGCCGTCAGTGTATGAGGATGGAGCAGTCTGTTGCTGTTTTGTTAAGGGTTGACAATTTGATAGCTAAAAAAAAGTGTTAAGCTACACAAATAGTGGGGGCTTTGGTTAGTTGTAAGCCTGAAAATGTGATCCTGTTTTAGGTGTGCCTGAAATGTTTTATTTTAACGTCTTTTTATCAAATTCTGCATTTTTTTAACGTGAAAAATATAACTTTGAAATGTTTAAATTAGCATCAGTGCAAAACATTTCAGCTTTCCTACATTTTAATCTTTTTTTCCTTTTTGTCAGAAGTGATTGTGAAATCCAGAACAACTTCATTAATGGTTTCCGCTGCCCAGAACCACATAGTTCTGTGGATAAGCTATTTGCCAAAAAAGCAAAGAAATCAATCTACTCGGTTCTATTTATAAGCAAAAACTTTAAGAATTCAGCATTGTTTTGCAAAGCTTATTTTGCAGACCTGTCTCTTACTGAATAAATTGGATTAGCTTTCAGTCTTGCAGTGTCTGTTCCAAACAACAAAACCAAAAATTGTGACCGTTTCTCATAGTTTTGCATTTGTTTTCAGCTGTGGTAATGACACATTGTGCTGCTTGTTGTCTGTGTTGATGTGGACAATTTCCACACTTCTGTATGGTCCTCCTGAAGTGAGAGGGCTTTGGATTTATATAATAGAGCTTCAAATTTTTCTTCCCTGTGTTTCTCTCACAAACATTTAACTCTCCTGCCTCTGGCCACCAAATGGTGACAGGGCTGCAAGGTCACCAGGGAACACTAAAAAGAAAACCTCTCCTAGGGAAAGGCAATTGGATTAATACTATGGATTAGAATATATTTGTGCTTGACTGGTTTTCCAATATCTTCATTAACACTGTTGTTGATAACATAGCTTTTAATAGCTTTTATAACCACCAATGCAGCAAGGAATGAAGCAAATAGGTCATTAATCCCTTAAAAGTACAATTTAATGCAATGCTTCATGACAGGAAGTTAACAGGATAATAAAACCTTTACTGTTTTAAGCCACACTTAATATTTTTATGGCACAGTTGGTTTGACAAAATACTCTTTGTGAGTCATCACTTCAAAGGAAGGTCCTGGGGACCAATTAAAGCTGTGTCTGCAACCCCCATACATAACTGCATCTAAGAGCGAGGTATTTCAAAGTATCCTTCAAGTAAGAGTTGTACCAAGATGAATTAAAAGGAACCTTTTGCTTCAAGACTTTTAATTTCATATGCCCATGTGTGGAGACACCCCTGGGGAATGAGAAACTGATTTTCATTCTTTGCATGGATCCTCCAGTAATTTGCACTGTCAAAATAGTCCATGGAATTTGTCTGGCAAAAATTATATCCTTGACAGACAAACAATAGCAAGAGAGATTGTCCTTGATTTCAAGCTTTATCTTGAAACAGACAAAAATGCCCCTATTGTGGCTCATTAAAAAGTGAAGAGAGTAAAAGTAACTGCCTTCAATACAGTTTGGAATTCCTGGGCCAGTGGAACTGAGCGGATTAAGGACACAGTAAGGATCATCAAATTTTCTGTTCTAGTTTGGTCTATGCCATAATCTGCTGTTTGACCAGGCAAGGTGCTTAACCTCCTGTTGGTTGGTTCCAACTCTGAATGAACTGGAAATGTGTCTGTGTTCTTCTGGTGTTGCTGATATTGCCACACACCCAATGTGGAGGTTCTATCTGCATGCCATAGGGAGCATTTTTGTGTGAATTTTATAGGTTTCTGAAGAATCAGCTTGGATGGAAGCTCTTTATAAGTAACATGATGGCTTTCATACTGGAGCAAGTGACATCCACATTTTTGTTGTTGTTTGGGGATCATCTGGATAGAATCCCTTTAATTACTCTGCAAATAGCGAGTCTACCATAATTCATTGTTGGAGGAATGGGAAAGTCAATCTATTATTTTCATGTAAGTAGAGACTAAACATTAGATGAGCTGTGTTTTCTGACAGACACCATGTGTTTATGGAAAAAAACCTCCTTGCTATACTTGGATTTAATGTCTTCATTGTGCTTATTCTGCAAGAGATAATGTGTGCTTCAACAAGCTTATAATAAAATATTGATTGTTATTATAACAAATATTGCTGGCACACAAAAATGGGAGGTCATTAGGCAGAAAGTGATGTAATGAATCAGAAGTGAGAGCTAGATCTGTGTTTCCTGTATTGTAGTTTGCAGCTGTGTTTGCAGGACTGTAATATCTCAAGCACTGTGGTTTCTTTAAAGAAAATTCTACACTACCAGAAAAAAACCCTCCAAACAACAAAATACTGAATTGTTTCAGAATTCATCCACTTCTCCCCACCAGATAATAATTTCTCAGGCATTGTCATCTCTTCCTTTTTCTTTCAGAATTTCTTTGGATTATGATTGTGCAATTTGCTTGTGGGTTGGATTGGTGAATCAGGACTGCAGAGCTGACTTCCTACTGTAACAGATCATAGCATTTTTATGTGTTAGTACCCTGACAAGGTCATAAGAAATGTGCTGTGGAGAAGGAATAGAGGGATAAAGAAAAGGTATTGGCATGAGTGGTATAAATCTGAGATGCAGATGCACATGACAGAGTTCACATGAGAATATTTAGATTTCTGTTTTCTGTCTAAGAAACATTTTTGAAGGAGTGTTTTTGTGAACAACCAACTGTTTTTTCCCTCGTCTTCTCCTCACATTTCCTAATTATCTGTCACTTCCACCTCCTTATCCTGTATCTCCGTTTAGTGCCCTAGGAACATCATGGGAGCTTGAAAGCAGACAGCCTTGCTAAATGTTTAGCAATGGCTCATGTGCAGATCTCTGAATCCAAGGAGGTTCAACCCGTGGGAAAGTTTCAAGTCCCATCTTAGGACTAAGTTCCAAGTATTGTTAAATGGCTGAGGTTAGAAATAGTGGGAAAAGAGTAAATAGATGCAGAGCTGCAAGTCAAATCTTTACACCCTTTCTTTTCCCTCTCCCCACAACCTTGCCCCATGCACTGTGGTTATATGAGTCAGGCTGTTTCTCCCTCTGCAACACCCCTCTAAGTGGGAGAGTGGATCTATAAAAACTAATAGAAACGAGAGAGAAAAAAAACCCAAACCCAACCAACTCTTGATCTTCAGACTGAGAGACTTTGACTGAGAGCCAAATATTTCAAACAGCAGCCCTTTCATAAGCAGGAGAGCCTGTGCTAGATCTGCAGGGCATGCAGTGTGACCACATAACGCTCAGCACATGTCAACAGAGCTGATAACCAAGTTGTACCTCTCAGCCTCCCATACAGCACAGCCCTGGCAGGCTTTCAGTCTCTCAGTCCTAATTAACACGCTATGACTAGAAGGTTAAAAAGCCACAGCTTTATTTACTGCACAATTAACGGGTAAACATGACTTAATCATAACTTAAACATTCAGCATTTACGAGAAAATTTCAAAATCCTTTTAGGAGCCCTTTTGACCTCAAGCCTCCAAGCAGACCTCTTGTAATGTGGAGTTAACCGCCTGTGCCACCAAGGGACATCGGGGCTCTCTTTGACACTATAGATTTCCATCCCTGAACAAATTAAAACCAACTTCCACTTAATAGACATTCTTGTGTGTGTCAGGGTTAACCCATCCCGGTGTCAGGGTTATTCTGGGCTCAATCTGCATCTGATGGCATCTGAGCACTGGCTTCAGTGAAAAATCCCCAAGTATCAGGGTATCTCCTTATTGTTCTTGGATCTCAGGAAATCTGCTGTGGCCCAAACTGACCCCTTAGTTTTGACCAAAATGCAGCAGCTTAGTCCTGGCCCTGCAGAGACCTAGACCTGTGCTTAACTTAACATCTTGTGGGCTTGTTAACTTTAATAAACTAACCACTCAGAAAGTTTGGCATCCGTGTACTGTTTGTTTAACATGTTTGGAGCTTTAGATGACAGCTCACTTACTCAGTTTTAGTTTTTAAGTACTGTAGAAACCCACCAATATAAAGTGACTTCAGCAGCAAATTTCTTTTTGCTTAAGACAACTGGTGCCTCAGTACTCAGTTCATGGTTTGTCTCACACCCAAACAGACATATAATCCTTTCAATTAGACTAGATATTACACCAGGGGTGGGAACCAATCTTAATCTCTGGGAAGCCATCATAGTACAAGGGAATTGTGTTGTAGGATAGAATCATAAGATTGTTTAAGTTGGAAAAGACCTGTAACATCATCGAGTCCACTCTCTAAGCCAGCATTGCTAAACCGTGTCTCTGAGTGACACATTTACATGGTTTTTAAGTCTTCAGGGATGATGATGCCACCACTGCTGTGGGCAGCTGGTTCCAATGCCTGATCACCCTTTCAGTGAAGAGATGTCTCCCCATATCCAATCTAAACCTCCTCTGGTGCAACTTGAGGCAGTTTACTCTCATTCTGTCACTTGTTACCTGGGAGAAGAGGTCGATCCCCACCTCACTACAACCTCCTGTCAGGGAGTTGTAGAGAGTGAGAAGGTCCTCCCTAAGCCTCCTCTTCTCCAGGCTGAAACCCTCAGCTGCTCCTCATCAGGCTTGTCCTCCAGAGCCTTCCCCAGCTCCATTGCACTTCCCTGGACATGCTCCAGCACCTCTTGTAGTGAGGGACCCAAAACTGAACCCATGGTTTGAGGCATGGCCTCACCAGTAGCATGGTGGCCCATGACCTGCATCTGCTCCATGACAGGCCATTCCCATGCTCAGAGTTAGGCAATCATTCCTCATCTCCAGAGCAGAGTGGTTTGCACGTCACCAAGTGTACGAGCACCACATTTTGATAACACCCCACCAATGCCATCACTAAATGTACAGCCATCTGGCTGGTACCTGAATCCCTAGAAAGGATGGAAGGGGGAAAAAGCTTTCCTCTTCTGAAAGCAGAATGACTTCTGACAGATAAGTACTACCTACTGAAATGCATTCTTTTCAATATTATGCAGATTAACACTAGGCAATTGTTCACCATGAAAAATATTAACTCTCTTCCACCAGAACTCCTGGGTTTTTTAATAACATCATTGCTACCAGCACACTGTGTCTACCACTGCAGTAGATGCTGAGCTGGCAGTTTTATCTCTCCCAGCCCTGGTTCAGGCTGAAATATGGAGAATCTTTGGCAGGAAAGGAGGTGAAGTAAAGAAGGAGTGGCTGATCTCAATTGGAGTGGCTCAGTAAAGAAATTTGGACACCCATTTAGATATATTACTGCATTTTGCAACCTGTTCATTGCAACAGAAAATAAAACCAATCAAGAGAAAGAAAATTGTTCATAACTTGTTGCTGGAAAATGTTATTTCTTAGAAGTCTTGTTGCTAATACCCAATTTTTCATAGTATTATGTATTTCTTCCAGATACCAAAAATACAAAAAAAAAATCTGCTACCATGTAAAACTTATGTAAGGCCATATATGAATAGAAGCTTCCAGCATGCTGAGGGGAGACAGCAGAGTACAGTTATTGTGACTGGCAGATTTGAGCCCTGCATGTGAGGGGCATTCCTTCCCTTTCCTGATCCCAAGAGCTTCTCCCAACCCTTTGAGAGGCGTTTCCTCTTCCAATTCAGCCCCTGCTAGAAGCTGATATAGGGTGGGAGGAACTGCAGAATAAAGGAAGCTTTGTGGATCTGGGAGTGGCCAGTACACTGGCACAATTGCTATGCCCTCCTACTATTTCTGCAGCTGCCCATGGCATTCACCACCCGTTGGGTTTGCCCTGTGGTACGGGAGGTAACCATTGCACTGCTTCAGATCTGCATTCGTGCAGCCCTGTGAGGCTGCCTTGGGAAGGAGTGAAGATTTAGGAGTCTAATCTTCTATTCCAGCCCTGCCATTTACTTGCTTGCACTGAGAGGGAAACCAGTCACTCTGACTCTCATGCTCCTCACTTTTCTGCCTGTACAGTGGTGCTTATCAAGAAAACATCAGTGACTTGAAGTACTCGTTGTGTTTGGAGAAAGCTTTAGTTTCTTGGATTTGTGGTCCCATTGGAAGTGTCGACTATGTCTAATGTAGGAGAATATGGTGGTTTTTTGCTTCCTCTTAATGTGTTATTCACTTCTTGGCTTCAGGAGTAATGTGCACATCCTCATGTGTGTCTGTGCCAGTGCTCAGTTTTGTGTGTGCCAAGATAGGTTACAGTGTCTGTATTTACTATGTACAGCCTACATACCGCCTTTGTGAGTAAGTATGGCAGCAATGTAAGAGAGGAAGGGGGGGATATCCGTGTGTCTGTATATAAGATCATATATTTGTACAAAGTGTGTGTCTGTGGGCTTCAGAGACTGAAGGGAGTCTGTGGTTCAGACAGTCTGCCTGATTTTTTTTCTTTTCTTTCTTTTTTTTTTCTCTGAAGGCAGCAAAATATGTTGATATGGATTTTTTTATAGGAGGGTTTTGTGTTTTGAGTTAACACATTTCCCTCATATCAGATCTTGCCAAACATCATTTACTTACTAGTAGTCTGAAAGCAGGTAACCTGAAGGCAGCACCATTCCCTGTTGTTTGCTTCCAAACTGCTCAGAGACATAATGTAATAAGACTCCCAGTGAAAAACAACAGAATATCAGCATGAGCAGGAAAATTGAGCAAAAATGCCTGTGCTTATGCTGCGTGTGTGCTTAAATATTTAACTGAACTAGTGCCAGGGTTGTGAGTTTATACAGCAGAAATACTGCCACTGGTGTGCTCTGTGGAACTGTGACCCAGTAACTTCACGTGTGAATTATGTCCAGAGTGATATTTTTGTTCAGTATCCTCACTGGTAAAATGAGGCTTTAATCATGGTGCAGATGAGAGAAAGAGGGAAGCTTCATACAGACTCGTCTACAATGAACTACAGAATTTTCATTCATGAGAAAAATGTTTGTGTGTTTTTTTCTCCAAGAAATGAAATGCCTGCAGTAAAAAAGTACAATACAAAGGAAGTGAACTCTTCCTGACTGCTGGAGTTTGCAAGTAATGACCCCTTTTTTCTTTTTTGTTGTTACCAACTAGTAAGATTTCTCAGTGGAAATAAGCTATTTTGTCTATGGATAGATCGTTCATCAGAGGGATTGAAATACATTCTTCATAAGCATGCTGAACATACCCAGCCATTAATAACAACATTTTTAGTGGGGAATAAAACAAAGGATATTGCACGTTGCCAGCAGGGAAATTGATTTATCTTGCTTTGGTTTGGTCTGCATTAAAATGTCACACATATTCGAAGTGTTTTGCATAGCTATTTTCCTGTGTTTTGACACACCAAAATCTCTGCTAAACTCTGTTTTGGCATCTTTTTCTTGACCTCATGTAAGCAAGGAAACACTATTTTCCATGAAGTATGTTTAGCCAATTAACATATATACTTTTTCTATATCTATCTATCTATCTATCTATCTATCTATCTATCTATCTATCTATCTATCTATCTATCTCTGTCTGGCTAGTTATGCATGTGTTTATGTATTTTGATTAATTAGATCAAAAAAGTAGAGTGTGTATACACTGTATATAATCTTCAAGGATGATTTATGGACACATGGGAAGATTTGCTGCTTTTGAGCACAGGACTTCAAGGAACTTGCACATCTAGACTTTTATCTCTTCCCCTTGAAATCAGTGGCAATTAAAACTAGTTTTATGGACTTACAAGACAACCTGGGGGCTCGTGCAGCCAAAACACGGCCACTGCAAGTGGAATTCAGTTTGTGTGTGCCCACAGGGTTGGTTGGTGCATTCTCAGGGAAGTTTAACTCAAATTCATCCAAACCAATACGCAGTTCATTATATTTCCATACAGACAGGATATAAGGCATAGTGTGCCAATAGACTCTTTTAAAACATCTTTTCTGAGCTGTGTGAACGTATTCCATGAGCATTGTTAGGCTAATGGTGATGATACCACTCTAAGTATTTATAAATCTTCCCACCACTTCTTGAAAGACAAAATGTCCTTATGTTACATCCTGAAAATTAAATTTAAAAGACTAAATTTCTAATGTCCAGATTTGGCTTGAGGTTTTTGTGTTTGTTTACTCTTGGGTTTTTTTTTCCTAAACTTATTGAGGGTACATAAAAACAAAATTTGTAAAATCCTTACTGTGGCTGATTTTGAGTTCATTGAGCAGAAAATAACTGATCAGAACATACATGGAAATATTTTTGTGTGGCTTTTTTTGTTTTCAGTGCTAACACAAATAAACTGTTTAACTGATTTTGTATGAACTTTCCAAAAAAAATCTCAAGCACGGAAAATTTCATCCCAAACTGGAGTTTATTTGAGAAAATTACAAGCAACAGAAAAAGAGGGTTAGAATGGAAATCTGAACTCCTCATTAACGAGGGTTAAGCGCCAACTTAAATGCCAGGGGTTTTTTTTCTGTTAATATTTGGTTTAAAGTTACATACAGGTTTGGAAGAGCTTAGCTCTTTTTAACCCCTTTTTTATTGCTGTCACTGAATTAGTTTTGTTTCAAAGTGATGGCATGGGTTCAGGGCTCTATAGCTGTCTGTACCACAGCAGTAGGCATGTTTTTTAACTTCTTCTTTCAGACCATCACTTGAGACTGTCTTCACACAGCCTTAAATTCCACACAAATCCCTCTCCCTAATGTAAGCTAGATCTAAATGTTCAGTGGCACAAGCCAGTGGGGATCATTAGGTATAAGGCAGGCCTTAGGCTGCTGGATTATGGCTTCTGGTTTCCCTTACAGATCTGGAGAAGTGTGGGAGGACAGGAGGTCTCCCTGTCAGCCAAAAGGTGTGCACAAAACTCGGTGAGATACAAGGCAGCCAAAGCAACGATGTGCTTTGTTTTCAGCTGGGACAGAAACCTGCACAGCTTCATCTCAGAAAACTATGGCAAGTCATGCTTTGAGCATATGTCATACTTTTCATCTGGAGATCTCAGTGCCTTTAGAAGAGTGAGGAGATGGATGTTATTTGACTGCCTTTCCTCTTGGTCTAACTAAATATGGAGATTGCTGTGGTCTAATGGATAGGACCTGCATCTAACTCCTTAGCAAGCAGCTCACTCCATTCCTGGCTCTGCAGCAAATTCCCTATGTAACCTCTGGCAAACTTTATCTTCCTTTGCTCCTTCCTTTGGAAAATTCCTCTGAATTCAGGGGGGGCATTTTGTTGAGGGAAGGCAGGATGAGGAGTTGCTTTACCAGATTTGGAGTCTCTTTTGCTTTTTGAAGGTTAGCCAATTCAGTTCTGAGACCAACAGCGAATGTCTCTATTGCAGTTCTTAAGAGAATTGTCTCTTTTTCCAATGATGTAAATTTTGTTTACATTTTATGCTTTCTACTTTTAAAAACTTCCCTGGTCTGTCTTTGTTCCCAGTTTTTTTGGTCCAAAAGATCTTTATTAGATATACAGAAGAAGGGATCCAAGTATGTATTGAAAACAATTATAAGAACTTTTAATTTAAAAATTGCCTATTGCAAACATTCAGAAGGCATTGAAGTGGTCAGTGGTATTTCACTGAGTATGGGAGTGTGTGCATCTCTTATTTTTAGGTTATGAAAATGATTAAGTTTTCTATAACTGTGAGGAAGCCACTGACAACCCATGCACCAGCAGCTGGAAATGCAGCTCCACAACCCTGGAACTGCAGCTCTGAAACAGAGGTCCCTGACGCCTGAAAGAAGACAATTCAAAGAAGACTTCTGTCAGAAGTGTTTCTGTCAAGCACTGACAGTCTGCCAAACATGCATGCAAACCACATGGCAGGGTACCTGCACACTGAGGCCATCATCAGGAAGCCTGACCCCCACAGTGCCTGTACCCAATTTTTCCTATCAGTTGTTTTTCAAAATCCCCATTCCTAGTGTACTTCAGCCCTCTAAACCAAACTTCAGAGGCCTTCAGAGGTGCTTGGCTTTCTCCACTGAGTGAGCATAGGGGCAGAAGTGGGTTATAGGCTGCACCTCAAATCTCATGTTCAGTTTTGGGGTCCCTCGTGACAAGGATGACATTGAGGTGCTGGAAAATGTCCAGAGAAGAGCAGTGGAGCTGGGGAAGTCTGGAGCACAAGTGTTGTGACCTGAGGTAGCTGCAGAAAAGGAGGCTCAAGGGGATCTTCTCACTCTCTACAACTCCCTGACAGAAGTGTGTAGCCAGGTGGGGGGTCAGTCTCATCTCCTCGTCTCTCTCCTCCAGAAGAAATGGCTTCAAGTTGCACAAAGGGAGGTTTAGATTGGGTGTTAGTAAACATTTCTTCACTGAAAGGGTTGTCAAGCATTGGCACAGGCTGCCCTGGGAAATGGTTGGCTCACCATCCCTGGAGGTATTCAAAAAACATGTAGCTGTGGTCCTTAGGGTCATGATTTAGTGGTGAACAAGGTGGTGGTAGGTTAATGGTTGGACTTGATGATCTTATGGGTCTCTTCTAACCTAGATGATTCTATGATGCAATCTTCTGGGCCTAGTCGTGTTCCCACTCAATGGCATCAAATCCTTCACTCTCATCACTGAAAGCTGAAGTGGACTTTGGTCTGTCCACAGCAACAATAAGTTAGAATTTACAAGACCATAAGCTATTGATTGACATTTCTAATACGTTCAGATTCTTTAGCCAGACAACTCTGCCACTGTTTCAACATAATTCTAGATTTCTTAAAATGCTCTGAAAATTTCAGCCATTTCTTCACTAGCAAACTTCTCCTTTAATTACACAGAAAGTTTTAAAGTGTAACAAGCTGCATTTTGCTGTTTCCATTTTTCAGTAATATGGACAAAACTACAATCTAATGAGCAAAACATTTATTTTGGTACAGGATTCTTCCTGCTGCCTAATGCTGTTTCCTTCTGTGTTTTTTTTCTAGAGTGCATGGTTTTTCACATTGGCAGGATGTGTGTGGGCATGACCTGAATATATATTTAATCTTAAATTTGGTTACAAGCACTAAGTTATTAACACTTCATGAAGGCAGAACTATGACAGCTCAGTAGGGTCTTGTGATAAGGCAGACTGGGGCATGCTCTCAAACAAGCAGAGTTCAGCATTTTCTGAAGCAGCAACACCTCTGATACGAACTCTTAGTTTGTACAGACTCTACAAACTCAGCCTGTAGTCTTTCTTGTGAAGAACAGGCAACCACCACAATTAAAATACATCTTGGATGTATTTTTTCCCAAGTGACAGTAATTCCTTGAGTGTGCTCAGGGCTGTCATAGCTTAAAGTAACCCGTATGAGGAAATGAAGTGGCAACTCAGTGCTGTGGGACTTGTGCTGATTATGGTGGACCTGGAAGAGAAATAAAGATATAAATTCAGACACTGACATGGCCAATGGTAGTTCCCTTCCAGGTGCAGATACAAACCTTATGTTCCTTTTTTTATCCTGCAGGAAGCCCTCAGGCTAATATTTTTTAGGAGAGAGCTGTTTACAACTCAGGTAGATGTAGTGTCTGTGTGTGTGTCTGAGAAATACTCCCAAATTCCAGCTAGCACAATATTGTTCTGCGACTGGCACTACTTTATATCTGCATTTGTGGAATTTCCATGCTTTGACCAGAAAAATCCCAACTAAATCAAACTTTTGGTCTTCATGGAAGGACCCCTTGCAGAGGCACATCATCCACCTCGAGGTCCACCTGGACACACACTTTCTTTGGTGCCGATTTGTACGACCTGACATGTTTACACAGAGAGCTTCTTTTCTTTCTCACAATTTCTTCCTTTTTGCCCTCTAGGAGATACGAATGTTGTCTGTCAGCTTGGAGCTTTATGCTCCCATCAGTTTGTTACCAGTCCTGCTGCTACTTTACCCTTGAACAAACGGTGAGACCTTTTGTCACACTGACTGAAAGGCAGAAGGCAAAGAGCAGGAGCTCAAGAACGAGATGGGATCTGGCAATGAAACTCTGTGGGTGGTTTCAAGTTTGTAAGCTGGGGCTGGGCTCAGTGCTGTAGGTCAAGGAGCAGGAAATGTCTCATTGCCTCTTCTTTTTCTGTCATTCCCAGCCCTCTGCCCCAAAACTCTTCTGCTCTGAGAGGCCAAGGTGTTGGTTCCACTGCTTTTGGAAGTCATATTGTTCTTGACCACAAGTACTGCTGAGTTTTGAGGGTGAGAAGCCATGGTGACAGTGATTTGATCTTCACAAACTGTTTGCAACACACTTTTTGCTCATTCCATCATTGCCCTCTATCTTTCCCAGAAGAGTGGACATGCCCCAAGACACAATTACAGATGGTCTGCAGGGAAGGAACACAGTCAAACAGAAAACAAGAAGTAACCAAGCTCTTAGGGTTATTTAATGATATATTCTGGTTTTTAAACAGAACTAGATTTTTACAAGGTTTTGGATGATTAAAAATCTTTACAATCCTGGTAGGTGTCTGCCTGCTTATTCAGGTCCTCAATTTCTGTTCAAAATCTGGTTACCAGAGCTGTCTTTCCATACAGATTTTGGGGCAATTTTTGCTGTATTGGGACTGTCACCAGACATCATTTGGCTGTCACCTGTAAGAGAAGAATATGTCTGCTGCTCGTAAATGGCAGATAACCTTCCATAAAGCTTAAGAAAAGATGGAGAAAAATAATTATATATGGTTAGAACATGGTTGCAATATTGCTGTGAATGTGGGTGACCAAATGCCTGAAACCAAAATGTAAGATGCCTGTTTTTCCTAGTGAGGCTCTGAAGCTGATACTCCATCGGTGTAGGAATGAAGCCAAGTAATATGACAAGTGAAATGTTGTGGTTCTGGGAATTTCTAGCAGGCTTATGGCTCACATGTGCATTTCATGTGAAAGCATGTCATGTGTCTGTCCTGGCTGATCTTGTATACAGCTGTTGAACAAAAGTATGTGGAAGAAAGCTTGCATGCAAATCTCACTTCTGCGTGTGCCAAACTGAGGTGTTTCAGTCCAACAGATGTTAATTACAGGGGCTGGGCAAGGAAGCACTTCAAGCAAAGAACTTTTGCTCTGAGGAATGGCAGGTTTTCCCACTTAGAAAAATAAATTTTTAATATGTCTTTTGGTTCTGGAATTTACAGGACAATTTGTAGTGTATATTATTGCTAACGAGTACAGGGCTGCTACCAGAAAGGTAGGAACCAATAAAGCAAACGGCATCCTTTTCTAAGAGAAAGGAAGGCCAAAAGTTTTCTATGGTGCATTGGAATTTTTACTTGCATATATCACTTTAGCAGGGTAGAAAGAGGTAACAAAATGTTGTCTCCAGAAGATAAACAATTCAGCCTTTAACTTACAGAATCACAGAAGCCTTAAGGCTGGAAAAGACTTTCATGATTGAGTCCAGCATTTGACTCATCATCACCTTGTCAACCAGACCATAGCACTAAGTGCCATGCCCAGTCATTCCCTGGGTACCTTCAGGGATGGTGACTCCACCATCCCCCTGGGAAACCCATTCCAGTGCTTGACAACCCTTTTCATGAAGAAATTCTTCCTTATGTCCAACATGAACCTCCCCTGGCATAGTCTGGGGCCTTTTTCTCTTGTCCTGTTACTTGTTACCTGGAAGAAAAGCCAATCCCCACCTTTCTACAACCTCCTTTCAGATAGATGTGTATTGATGTACACCCTTTTTAATTGTCACAATGCACTTTCATTACCTAAAAATTTAGCATGCCAGTCATTGACATTCTGCTCCCTACCTGTAAACTTATTCTTTTCTCCAAAATTAACATTTCTCAGAAGTGAGTCACTGAAAATGGCAATGACACATTCAGACGCTTCAATTTATTGCTCACTTTGCCTATAAGGAGTCTTTGATCCTTGATGTGATATAGGTTATATATAGAATTGTAAATGTAGTATTTAAGAGGCAGCCAGAATTTCTGTGTCTGTGCAGCTTCAGACCATCAGTGTGCCCTGAACCCTTGAACTCTTAAGAGCAAAAGCATGAATCCTCTCAGAGCTAGACTTGCAATGAAGTAGTTTATGCTTCAAGGTTTTGTGCTGATTGTTTTAAAAAATGGTCTGAAAAAGATGGGAATAAAACACTCTCAAAGTGAGGACCACACTGTGAGTTTCTGCAGAAGGCATCAAGCCCATGGAGATTGGAACTATTGCTCGTCAATGATTTCAGGTAGAGCAGGCGACGTTTCAAAAACGTCTGTGTTTTCACTGGCTTCAAATGGTGACAAAGGGGTTGAGAGGCTGTTTATGTGGGAAGTTTGAGGAGGGAAGCTAGGATTAATGGATCGGGGAGAACATACCAGTAGATTTCATAGTTTGGTGACCTTCCTTAAACAATAAATAATCCCTCCTGATAATACTGAGCTGCTATCCTACTTAAAACCCAAAAGGATTCTTCCTTTGCCAGCTGAACACTGAGGAGCCTTTGTTTCTTAATTTAAATTGTTCCTTGACTTCTCACTTGTGAGAGTTTCCTGTTTTCTGAAGTCAAGAGATAAACATCATCCCCAAGTGGCTCAGCTGTACTGATCAGGGAGATGGATTAAGGTGATGCTTCTCTCAACCACCAGATGTGACAACCTATTTTTATATGGAGCCAGTTTTAAGAAGTCTTACTTAAGAAAACAGAAAGAACTGAAGAGGAGTTTCCTTCCTTTTCCTTCCTTCTCCCCCTAAATTTGTACTAAATGAATACTCCCTGAAATCATTGCTTGGAGTGACCTTGAATGGGTTCTCAAGCTTTGATAAATTGCTTTCAGGCTTTATTTCTGAGGAATTTGCACAATTAGAGAAAAAAAATATTCCTGGGGGATTCCCTGGGAAGATCTGTCTGTCTTGTTACAGGATACGTTCCTTATACTGTCACAAGATGAAACGAGGGGCTCCCCTGAAAAACATAAAAGTTATATGACAACCCATCTATTTTTAGATGATTTAAATCAGTCAAGAGGGAAAAACATTTGTTTCCAAGACTGTAATTTTCCAGATGACACCATTTTATTGCACGGTGCCATACCATGAGAAAGAGCATTCTTGTGGCTTTTGAACTGGAAATCCTGTAGGAATGCTATTTCTGGCATTTATTTGCTGTGAAGCCAGGCACACATGGGGAGCAGACAGACTGACCAGATACAGTTTGTGGTATTAAGGCATTCAGAAAAGTCCCTGCTGCGCAGCCCTTTTCCAGTATGCAAAGTGTTGAGTGAAGTTGAAAAATTATCAATGAAGTTCAAATCTGAAAGCCATGATCTGATCTGACAGCCAGACTTTCATGCTATTGATGTATTCCTTCCCCTTGCAAAAATGCTATTTTGAGAATCTAGCTTTTCTGTTTTCATACACTGATGCTTGTAAGATAATCCTTGGTAATGACCAAGATTTTGGTACAAAGTGGAAGTGAGGGTTGAATGCATATTTTAATGAGAAACCAAATGCTGTCACTTCATTTTAACTGGGAAGAATTATTTTATTTACCCAGGTACCATGTACAAACATGCAAAAAAAGATGTTGATTGAAGGATGAACACAAGAGTAGAGCGCTTAGGACCGCTCTTTGGTCACCTTCTGAAACTGGTAGGGATAGTGAGTTCAGTGTCACTTCCCGTGCAAGGAGAGTTTTTGCATGGCTAAGGGCTTATGAGAGGTGGCCCTCTATAGCTTGAGAATTTGTACATCAGATGCTTTCTGTAGTAAATTAAATTGAGCAGGCTGGAATTTTTCTTTTTCATTAAAAAAAAATTGAAGAAGAACTAGGCTCTGAAATTTTCTTGAATATAGTTGTGCCTCTCCACAGCCTCTCTCACAGGAACAGCTCCAAAATGATAGTCTGCCTGAATGGAGCAAAAACCCTAATAAATATGGTGCATTCCTCTTTAAAAAGTATATTTATTTAGTAAGTTTAGAAACCACTCTGAGGTTAGGTTACAGCTATTGGGATTAGAGGGCGTCTCGTGGGCAGTTCAGACATCAAGCTATAGGTCCGTGGAGTGAAGCTGAGCTGTTTCTAGCCTGATGTCTGAATTATGAATTAGGTTCATTCTAATTCCAATGGGGTAAACCTCAGAGCAGTTTATATACTTATGGCTAAGTGCTCCTAAAATACAGGCTATTTATTTAAAACATACATGTAAAATGTAATATCTAAAAAAGATGTCTGGCCTAGCGATATTGGAGCACAGCAACCCAGCCAAATAAAATCTGAATCCTGTCTTTGGAGCCCTTGGAAGGGGATGGCACAGCTGGCTTTATGCCACACGCTGATACTCCCAGCTAGGTCAGATCCCTGCTTGGCTCAGGGTGAACTGGAACAGCCACAAGACTAAATTAATTTGCCTCAGCTATGGCACTTGCCTGTTCCCCAGCCATGCCTGTCATGCCAGAGCTGGGAGAGCCTTGGGTCACGATGCCCTCCCTTGAGGATTCAGGAAAGTTCTGAATGCTCTGAAAGGCCAAGAATACTCTGCAGGGTTGGCTCCTCTCTCTTTATTGCTGGAGTTGTGCATAGAAGCCTGAATCTACTTTTTAGTCTAGCTGGATATTTGGGGAGCAGAATGGAGCTGCAGGGTTGGACAGAAAGCACAGGATTTATTAATAGCATCAGCAACTCCTTCCATCTGGAGCCACCCTGTTCTCTGAGCTCATTCTAGCAGCAGTGCCAGCTGGTGAACCTCTCACCTTAATCATGTGTCTCTGACCCCTGCTGCTGCAGTCAGGTAGCTGTGCCAAGCTGTGAAAAAGCAGCTGGCTTTTTCACAGGGCGCTTCTGCCTGCCTGCCTCATGGGGAAGAGCACGCAGAGAAGGCTCCTGCAGGAGGCTAAGCCATCCCTTCTTCTATTCCTTTTGCTCAGGCTACCAGAGAATCTAAAGGAGAGGCAGCATCTGATGTTATTCTCCTGGGATGGGAGTGGAACAGAAACTACCCTCTATTTTAGGACATCTGAGCTGGCTCCATCACTATACCAAAAAAAAATGAGTCAGTTTACACTCTCGTTCTCCCTTCCCTCCTCACCATGCTCCTTTAATTTCCATTCCAGGAAATAAATGTGGCAAAATACCTCTCAAGTAATTACTCCTGTCTTGGCATTGAGGGAGATGTAGAGAAATCTTCTGGAAACTACCATTGCCTGGTTTGCTCAGAAGGTGAAGATCTGTTGCAGACGCAGAAGCAGCAGATGGTGTAGTGGACACAAAGGGCAGATTTCTTTGGACACTGAAGAATTGTTACAGGGCTGAAGGAGTGCATAATTAATTCATGCGGGGCTCCTGGGGCCAAAGATCACTCTTTACAAATTTCTAGGAGTTGGCAAAACTAAATGTCACAAGCAAGCAAGTGGGAGTTCAGAACTGAACATGGACAAAACTCACTGTTACCGTTTTCTGTTTTCAAAGGAACTAAATCTCAACATTTTGTGTGGCAGCAGAGTGCTTACTCATGGTTTTGGGATGCCTGAGGCTGACCATGTGGCACTAAATATGTGTGAGTGTAATGAGACTATTGAAATAATTCTTCTCCCTCAGATGCCTAAATCCATTCAGAGACACTTGTGAGGCAGGACTTCATCTGGCGTAAGTGAATTTTGGGCTGGGCTCTGCTTGGTACAGGAATGAGAAGCTGAGTGCTTTCAGGGGTGTTGGGCTATCAGCAAACTTCCCACATCATTGGCAAGCATGAAGGTAACTAATTAAGGGTTCTGGACAGTGAGATAAAAGTAATGAAAAAATCTGAATATTGGATCTCCATCTAGTCCTGTTGCGGTCCTTTGATCCTAGGTATCCATGATTCTAGCTATCATCCCTCTCTGGGCATTGTCAAATAATAACAACAACCTTTCCCTGGGCTGTAGCATTCATATACATGTGCATATATATGCATATATCTTTTATTCAGATACACTTCAAATGTGAGAGAAAGGTCCCACCTACAATTGATTGACATTTTTGTGCTCTACACCAAGACTATTTAGGCAATAAGATTTGGTCAGATGAATGTTCCTGCTTCACTCTGCTTTGACAGGCTACCCACCTGTTCCCAGAGCTGTCTGGATTAACATCCAGGCTACCTCGGACAAGGTAGAACAGGTCTTGGAGGAATGGTGGCACAACAGAGCAGAGAGGGCTTGGTAAGGACTCAGATGTGCCTGCAATGTGTTAGAACCAGCTGCATGCCTGGAATGTTATTTTCTTTTCCTGATGACCAATGCATATGGCCAGAGGAAAATTCTCCAAGGAGGTGTCATCGGGGAATATGTATCAGTGAGTAGAAGCAGAATTGCAGGGGGAAAAAAAATTCCTGTTCTAACAGATGAAGTACCTATCAAGTGACAACAACAGTTTATTTTCCTCAAGGAAAAGTAATAGATATACTTGATCTAATCCTACCCTCGAGTGTTCTAATTCTGATGGAACTTCTTATTAAGGAGAGACATCAAAATGAAAAAGTACACACTCTAATGGGAACAAATGTCATAAAGTTGACAGCATTTCTACAAGGTAGATTGACACCTAAATTAGCTAAGAAGGCTTCAAACGTGACAGAAAAAAAATAAAATTAAAAAGAAAGAAAATTATTTGGTATGAGTCAGTGTTTTTGTTATTTGATGAGTGTTTTCAGCCTGTGTTTTCACAGCTAATTAAGATACAAAGGGTAAGAGGATTAAGTCTTTGTTTTGTTCTATTTTCCCTGTTTGTTGACTGGCTAATCAAGAAAGCTCCACGCCCAGCTGGGAGTTCATATCCACTTATGATTTCTCTTTGCCTCCATTTTTAATTGAAAATGTACGTTGTTAAACTTGAAACTCATCCTATACCCTTGAAACAAAAAGAAAAATGCAATGGGTTCAAGATTCCCTGTCTCTTGGCCTCTTGATGTTGACATTGGAGGCATAGCTTATCTGTGCAGAACAGAGGATATGCCAATACTATTATTTATTCCATGAAATGACCAAAATCACGCAGCAGGCTGATCTATAGACAAAGTTGATATGACCAGACTTGCTTGCATATCTCCTTAATATCATTTGTAAGGAGGTAATTTTTTTTCATCAAATATTTGTGGTTTATTAAAATTGCCCAGCAGGCTAATGAGCCCTACAGTGTGTGTATACGATCCTCAGTATATTTTCTCAACTTAAGCAAAACCAAAGTTGTGTAACTCCAGGAGCACCTGAGGGGGAAAATAGCATGCTTTAAAAAGCATAGTTCCTGTTGTGTTGTATTTTTGCTCCTGCTGGAGCTAGTATCACATTTGTACTAGCCCAAAGAATATATATATATATAGAGAGAGAGAGACTATATAGAATATATAGAATCATGATATCACAGAATGGTTTGAGTTGGAAGGGACACTGAAGATCATCTCATTCCAACCAAATCCCCCCTGCCATGGCCAGGGACACCTTCCACTAGCCCAGGCTGCTCAGAGCTCCATCCAACCTGGCCTTGGACATTCCCAGGGATGGGACAAATAACTTCACAACCTCCATGCAGAATATGGCATTGCATAAAGAAAGCTGCCTATGTGCAAACTGAATTTTTGGTCCATCATAAGTCAGTTAGGCTGCATTATATTACAAGTCTATGGTTTAATAAAACAAGAGAGTTCAAGGCTGGCAATGGAGATCATTCTGGAGAGCTCAGCTTAAGTTCCTAACATGTAATTTTCCTTCTCTACTTATGAGGAAGTTTCTTTGCCCAGCACAAGGAGTATGATTTGGTTCTCTGTCTTCAAGAAAGGGGGAGGAAGTAGTATGGAAGAACTAGAGATGGACATTCACACACACAAAGACACAGAAACACCATAAAAAGGCATAACTATGAGCATGTTGGTTGGAATGAAGTCCCTTCAGATTCTCTCATGACGTTCAGACTTTCAGTCTCCATTCAGAAACTCAACATGACAGGTAGACCAAGATGGTATAGTTTTGGGGTGATGAATCTAAGATTGAAACCACCTCTCTAAGAAGTAACAGAAAACCTCTCTGATATCTCTGTCAGCATGTCTGATGCTTTGAGACAGTCCTGAAGACATTTCATAAAACAAGCTTCCATGGCTCATTGCTTTAGGTTGATTACTCATATTTTCCCTTTGTAGTAATGTTTTCATAAATGCATTTCATTCAACACAGTGTTTCTCTGGCAACACATGGCAGCTCATTGTTGAATAGCTAGCATTACTTGGATGATTTCAGGACTTCAGTGCCCATTTGCATAGCAGAATCCTCTACAGATCTAATACAGCCAGTTCCTCGAGTTGAAATTTTCAGAAGGTTGAACTTTGAAAGTGCACAGCTTTCAACAGGAGAAAGATGAGTGCTTCATTCCACAGAATTGTTTGAGGTTCAAGAAGGGTTCTTGTACAGTGGTGAGGCCAATGAAAACTAAAAGACCTTGCAAAATATTTTCACACACACGTGCAAAGACACCTTGGGACAGCTAAGAGTTGTCTACTCAGGGCACTTTTGTGGGTTGGCAGAGATTGACTTAGCAGAGGTTTAAATCCAGTTATTTATATCCCAGCTGACAGCCCAAATCAGTAGGATATCATCTACACTGACGTTTTTTGGTCAGCCTCTCCTGTCTCACATCAATGTGGTCCATGGTTTTCCCTCTTCCCAGGCAGCCTAATCTCTGATATATGGTAAGAGAATTTCCATGTTCATTTTCTTTTTGCACAAAGTAAAAAAGTTCTACCAAGATTTAAAACTCACTTATTCTAATCTGTTTCATGGTCCTCCAAGGTACTGAATATACAGTGTCTGGCTAGGCCTAATACTTCACTGGATTTCCACTGGATTTTCTTGTGCTACTTTATTGAATCATATATACAGTTTATTTGATGATGGCTGGCTGTGAGTCTGTTGGCAGATCTGTAGCTTAGTCTTACTGTCATTGCAGAGCTATCTCATTTATTTAAATAAAAATTTTTTGAATGAAACAAGGTTCTGACCTATATTCCAAGGTGAGTGTCATATCACTGAAGCTAAACTTTACCGAAAATTCCATTTGAAATTTAGAAGCAATTTTGTCAGTCAAGGTAATGCTAAATTAACACATTCCCGTTAAGAATTCTGGTTTTATGGAAATGGTATCTTTTACATTAAAATATATGGCCAAAAGGAAAATGGTGCATGTTTCTGTTTTTCTGCAGACAAACATGAGGTGAACTTCCCAACCTGAGCAAAGAAGGGGCAGGAGTTGTTGTACTGAAGAACTTGACATGCTCATTCCAAGCTTTTAAACCACCATTGCAATGCTCCTTCTTAGATAATTAAGTCCAGCTATACTGATATCCTGGGAGCTCTTTTCTTTTCTCAAAGAAAAATACATTTAGGAGAGTATCTTAACTTGATTTTGATAGAGGTAATAAACTCCTGGATTTCAAGTGTTAATTAAAGTGAGGATTCATCCAACACATCATTTTGCTCCCACTAAACCATGTCAAGAAATTTCTCTGGGAACAAACTTTAGAAAAGCTGGCCTCACATTCCCATAATTTCTTACATCCACTCAGGATGGTTGGAACCTCAACCCTTACCTCCTTAGTTTAAGAACACCCTTGCCATTAGGAGCTCTGATTACCTGGCCAGCTCTTATTCTGCTGGGATGAGAGCTGGCTGGGTGTAATTAACTGGACACTTCCATTTATCTCTTCATGCTGGATCAACATGGTAAAATGAAGAACACGTGTTTAAAGCACTTGAAAGGCAGTAAACCTTAAAGTGGCATTTAATCAACCTGTGGAATTTTTTGCTGTGGGACATGGAGGCAAATAGTTTTGGAAGTCAGGGTAGGATTAAGCACTTGAATAGGAATAATACCTGCAGTTAACTTTGGAGGTTAAAGTATTATGAGGTTTATCAGTTCTTTTGCTTCTGGGCATAAACTGCCAGCTCAGCTTGTGAAAGAACTCGTTTCTGTTCTTGCTTATTGCTCGGAGCCCTTTGTGGGATGTTTTCACAGGGTGTGGGACACCTGAGTAAGTTGGTGCCCGAGGGGAGGACAGCAAACTGGAATGGCCAATAGCCCTTCTGTGGAGCAGGGGCTGCCACACTGGCTTTGCTTCCCCTTCTGCTGAGGGATTCCACAGCCCATGTGGGAGGAAAGCAGCATAGCCAGTGGGCTGCCTTATATTAAATTTTGTTTGCAAAAAATTGTCAAAGCTGGGAAGTGATTTGTCATCCAGGCACTGCCTGACCACTTTTCCATACAAAATAGAAGCCCTCCATTATGTATGTGTGTCTTCTGACACTTGGATATCTTAAAAGGAATGAAATCCTCTCACCGTTTGTTCTGAGATCTCACTTGTCTGCACATTCTCTTCCTGTCATTTTGGTAAAGAAAAGCTAGAAGAAAGTGGCTTGGACATTCTTGCCTCTTTAAAACTTTCCGTACTGTCTCTTCACAGGCAGATTATACACATGCATGTTATGGCTAGAAGTAAATGCACAGGCATTAACTACAGCAGCAGGTGTTTGGGGGATTGTTCACCTCTAGAATTTTTGCACAACACCAGTTAAACAATTAGCTGTTTGCCCTCAAGGACTGGGGTTTATGAAATGGAACACTTTACAGCAAGGGTGGTTCTGACTGGAGGTGGCACCAGTTAGATGAGAAGTTTTGTTCTCAGACTGGAAGATTAAGATTAAAACTTTAAGTGGTTGTCCCAAAGTGGAACTTTGGGTTTAGACTGCAAAGCCATGTTTAGGCTTCAGGAGAGCAGAAAGATGGTACTGTTGGTAAAGATGTTACATTAGGAAACAAGGCTAAGAGTGGCTCTCTTCAGGCAGACACACAGTGCCTTCAGACAGGCTTGCAGGGATGTCTGATGGCCTTATCTCACAGAGATTAAAAAAAGGGAGGACACTCTGACTGCTTCAAATGATTAACAAAATCACAGTGGTCTGGCTGAACCCAAACAAAAGCAAGTGATGCTTTTCCTCCACTTGGCTTCAAGGAGCCAGTCAAGGTGTTAGATATGCTGATCTCAAAAACCTGAATAAAGGGATGAGGAGCCCAATATAAAGGCTTCTTTTATTTCTGTACTCCATTCAGAACTTTATTCCTATAGAGGGCAAGGTGCTGGAGATGCCATGAAATGTGCTGTATCTCTCAGTTGATCTGTGTGTCCTTGGGTGCAGCCAGCTGGACAAGAACTAGTTATCTGCATGGCAACTACTATCTGGAAATGTAATATATAGATCTATGGACCTTACCCATTCCATGAGGGACCATCTCTCTAAGACCCTGTGTCTGAGATGAGTTAAGCAATAGGGCACTGCCAGATTAGTAAAGGACAGTCATTCCCTCATGTTACAAGCTCTGCCACCAAGTTACAGTGGTCAGAGCCTTCAGTGCACCAAAAGACTTTGGTTGCCTTGACCAGACTTACCCAGGGCCCCCATCCCTTCAGGCCCTGCCCATCAGGCTGTCCATGAGCTCCATTAAGCTCAGCCCTTGGCTCCCAGAGAGCCTGAGAGGTGTTGCCTCTGTCTTGCTGTCCTGATTTGCTGCCTGGATTTCCAGGAGGGACATCAGCCTGTGTTCTAGCCCTGCTTCTGATCCTGTCTCTGGTCTGAGCTGCAGCACTGGTACTCTTCTCTCTTCTCTCTGCTTCTGCCTCCTGTCTTGACTAGATGGCTTTACTCACTGCAGGGACCTCAGACAGTGTAGGTAGCCTTGTCTCCAGCTCTGTCTCCAGGGACTCCTGTGTTATGCAGTAAACACAGAATAATCCAAAGTACATTTGGCATTGCGCTGTGGCTGTGAGGATATTACCTGGCAAAGTCGAAGCCAGAGAGAATTGCAGCTGTGGTGATGTGCTGGTTAATACTCTGTGGGCTAATTTACTCGCTGTGAACCACCTAATGGCATCCAGCTTCATTGTGCCTATTCCTCTAGTTCAGACATGCAGCTAAACAATGTCCTGATTAGTTCTGTGCCAGAAGGGCAGCTTATAAACCCTCCTCAGACAACGTACAACCTCCTTTTTCCTTCCCGTGAAACCTCCTGGGGCTTGACATGTGCGGGGGTGGTGGAAAAAGGGAGGGAGAAGAGGAGAAAGGGTGAGAGGAGCAAATATTCCTTGCCAGCCGTTCCCGATGGAGAAAAAGGTTGTGATGGTAAATGATGCATTTTATGGCAGAGAGGAAATGCCTTCATCCCATGAGCTGTGGCCGCTTATGAGCTCTCAGGCTACCTGAGGAGGAGGGGGTAGGTCCCTGGCTGTCTTGGCCAGATGAGAAGTCTGCGAGTTGGGAGGTGTTGTCCCTGGTGGATGTAAAATACTTACAGGTGCTTCCTGCTCCGGATCCAGCTCCATGGAGGGAGGTGGGAGGGCTGGGAGCAGATGATGTAGCTGTGTCTGGAAGTTCTCAGGTGGCAGATCACCCCTCAGAGACCGTCAGGGCAAGTGTGGATCAGCACGGCGAGATGAGTCCAGAGCTGTGGAAGACTGGGAATTACAACAGGCCGTACTTTCCTGCCCTGGAGAAAGGACGCAGGCAAGGAATGGTAGCAGGTTTTAGTTTGTGGAGGTTTTTGACATTGTTGTTTCATTTTATCTGAAATGCACTTTGACCCTTCTACAGAAATGAAATTTTTTGACACCTGTTTTGTGTCATGCCCAAGAGATGGTCAAAAAACCTCACAGGAAAGATCTGTGTCATGAAGTCCCAAGAAAAAGAGGCTTATGCCAGGTCTAGCAGTTTGTAAGCAGAGCTTTAACCCTTTTGCAAGGAAGAACATTTTCTTACAGACATGAGGGCTTTTTTTTTCTCTTTTCCTCAGTTTTTTTCTTCTTCATTCTATTTATAGCCTGCTCTAGTTTAATTTTTCTTGGCCATCCGACAAGAAAGTAAGATTTTTCTCTGCTGATCTTATGGCAGAGTTTGTTTATACATATACAAAATCTCTAATTACCTAGCAGTGTGATTCCCCACGAAACATCCCCTAACCTTCACTCCCCAAATTCATACAGGACTTCTTTTCTGCAAGGCCAAACACACTTTTAGAGTTTACAGACAAAGCTGTTTTGTGTATATATGATTTCCCCTCCTGTCTCAACCCTTCCCTCACAAAAAGAAAAAGGAGTGGAACAGAAAAAAAGGAGACAAGGCAGCTGGGAAATCTTAGACTAAAGAGCAGATCACATTTCAAAACATTGTGATCTAAAAATAAGAATTCTCCTTCCTCCTTGCCTCTCTTTTTCTCCCCCTTGCCCTTCTTCTCAATGCAATTCATTTTCTCTAAAGAAAATTCCCATCCTGGGAATATATGAACCATATAACACTGCAGTGAGGTTGATTTGATTTGCAAGAGCCAGTGAGGATTCTATGAATTGGAAGTGGGCAAAGAGCAAGCCTGAGACTATTGTGACTTGTGCAATGTTAAGTAACACTGCACATACATGTACAGACTTGTGTGTGTGTGTGGTGTAACAGGAGTACTGAGGCTGGAATTCATGGCCATTTCAGTTTATGCCAGGATTCAGATGTTTTTATGGATTTCACATTAATTATTAAATATCTTGCCTTTGTGGACTTGCTTCTGTCTCTCAAAGGACTCTTCCTACTGAATTTTGTGCGTCTACCCTTTTTGTGTGAAGATCAGAGGTTTTCAGTTTTGTGAATTAGATTGGAGGATTTGGGTTGTTGGTTTGGTTTTGGTGTGTTAGGTATTTTTTTTCAAACTTTCATTGGTGTTTTCAAAAGCAAAGAAGAATTTTACACCTTTTTGAGTGCCACTCTGCTGCAGGTAAAGAATGTAACAGCTTGTGAGAGTGCAGCTAGAGCCAACAATAATTTGACTGACATGTCCTGGCACTAAAATGCCTATTAAAACTCACTCTGTTCTTTCAAGGTGGAGATTTTAATGCTGGGCACTTGTTTGAGCTGAAAATTCACTCTCTTTATAGATTCAAAGAGCCTACATCCATGAAAGATTCTCGGAAGGATCTAGCATTGCTATTGATGATAGAATAAATCCTTCAGTGTCGCGAAGTTTCCAAACCATGGAAGTTTCCAAGCTCAGTACATGTTTCCATATGTAACGCTCACTTTTCCATAGAGGATCCCAAAGACTTCTTGGAAAACTGCAGAGGTCAGTAGACTACGATAACCTGGGAACAGTTTTAGGAAAAAAGAATATTTATTTTTAAGAATTTGTAAGGAATACAGCAATTCTCAGGAGGGGTTAACTGTGGATTCTAGGAATAGTAAAGCTCATCAGAGGAACAAATAACTCTGGATATTTGATGCACATGATTTCAATGGCAAATAAGCCATCTTTATTTGGAAAAGTTTGACAATGTATATACTCTCGTTTCACAGAAAGGCAACTTCTTGATTTTATGTAAGATATGCACACTTTTCAAGTCAGTTCCAAGGTAAAATCACTGATATTCTTTCCATGGATTTCAGAGAGTTCCAGTAGGTGGGAGGTTAGCTCTCCTACCTACACTGCCAGTAACCAGAAGAGGTTTTTTAAAGAGCTGTTTATTACATGGTATGGCAGAACAAAATTTTTCAATACAACCCCCTGTCTCCTGCAGCTTGCAATGCTAACACAGGTTTGTAGTGCCTGCTGGAAGCTACCTGGGTTTTTGAGGCAGAATTTTAAAATCTCTATGTTTTTTTTCCTTCTTTACACACCATGCAATAAAAGCTTGCATTAGCATCTAGAAAATTCTGCATGTGGGAGAGACCATGACATTTGTTTGATACAGACTCCTGGGTTGATTTTAGCAGAATTAAAGATGATCTCTTACAGAAAGTACTGTACTTGTGTGGGTGAATGTCCATTATAGAGATTGACAGAACAGGTACTCTTGGTGCTTTCTTTCTGCTCTGTGGCTGTAGCTTTTTGCCTCTAATTGAGCATCATCATCATCTTAATGGTGATTTTCAAGGTTTCTACAAGTGGTGTCTAATCCAATATCAGCAAGGATTAATAAATAAATTAATCTTGGTATTTGTATAGATTTTTTTTTTTCCCAGAACCAGAGATCTGAAAATCTCAGAAAATCCAATATTTTTAATATAGAAATTTGGGGTGAGATCTTGCCTTCCTGGATTACTCTCTGCCACAAACCCTGTGAAATAGAGATGAAACAGCACTATGGTGAATGGTCAGGTCCTTGCAGATCAGCAGAAAACTGGCACCTTGCAGCTGTGCAACACCTTTTATTCCTCTGTTTGCTGAGAAGCCAAATGAAATTTAGGAGGGTCCAGTTGCAGGAACTGATCCAACTGATCTAAGTTAGCTGTCCCTGGATTCCTTGCATGGACAAGAGGGACAGGATTCCCCCAAGGCCAATACAAAGGGGATACAACTCCTCCAGCAGCACCTGTGAAAGGAGCTCAGGGGAACTGGGTAGTCCAATGGCTGCTACAGGTGCCAAAATCCCGTGTATTTATGTCCCTTCTCCTTGATCCTTTCTGGACCCCACTGAGGACTTTGCTAACAATGGGAGATTCTGTTGGGGTGTCTGTAATTCTGAATCATAAATGATCAGGCATAAAAGGCAGCACAGACAGACCTTGTTGACTGGAGAACCTGGCTTTTCTACAGTCCCCCAACCTGTGAAAACCCAAGTTTATGGAGTAGAGAAGAGCAATTGTTGTCCCACAACAACAGCAGTGGGCAAATACAAGCTCCCTCACTGCTCTGCAATTTGATTAAAACTTGATTAATCTTTCACATAGTTTTCGTTCTAGTTGCATTCTGACATTTCTGTATGTTTGTGCCACAAGCAGAAATATTCTTTCTTTTACTTTTTCCTAAAGCAATAATAAATTCTGAAATCCGCTGCACCTAAATAAGCCTTTCCTGAGGAACATTATTGTACTTTTCCATTCCAAGACACAGTTTAACAAATATTTACAAGCTAGTATGTATACTGTAAACTGTACAGATTTATTTAGACTAGAAATCCTACTTATTAGGCATGTAGATTTTAAAATCCTTCTTTGAATGAGCAAAAAGTGAACTTCTATGAGGAAAGGAGGAAAATGTAATATAATAAAAGTTAGGCTGAATTAGGGGAAAAAAAGTTTTAAGATGCCACAGATAATACAAAGCTCATGATTTCTTTCAAAGAAGCCAGGCCAGATTGTTCCTAAAACAACCTGATTTGTCCTTGTGGAGGTCTGTGGGGTCTCAGGTGTTCCAATTCAGTCACCCCATAGTGTTTATAAGTGTCCTGCTGATCCTTCCTGACAGTTTCACAGGGTGGGTGAGGATATATGCCCATGTATATTTTCAGAAAAGATTCTAGATACCCTTAGCATAATGTTGTCTTGCTGCATGACAATTAGTTTCCATTGGTTGTGTTGGGAGCACAGCCTGTCTCTGAGTTTGGATGGGTGTGAATGAGGGCAAAACTTGGGCTTCATCATTAATGAAACTCCAGTTGCCTCTTACTTAGCTTAACAACCAAGTTAGTAGAAGATGTTTGAGCCTTCAGCCAGCACATGTCCCTTACTTCAAGTGTGAAAGGGTGAGCTCCTCCCTGTGTCCCTGGCTGCGGCACCAAAGACCATATCTGAACTGGTTACGCTGGGCTTCATTCACAGTCAGGATCAAATCAGGATAATTAATGATGCCTAGAGCATAATCTATCTCACAAGGAGCTACACAACTAAAATGGGTCTCTCTGAAAGTGCCACTTTCTCTTCACTGTTTATCAAGGGACCTCAGCGTGGCTCATTCAGCTGTAGAACGAAATCTACTGTGTAAGGATTGAAAGTGAGAGGAGATGAGCCATTGTCAGTCACAGCAAACATGAATTGCAAAATTCAGCTTCTATGTGTCTCCCTAATATAGAGCAGATGTTAGCAAAAATAGAGTGGGTGGCATTTATTGTGACAGCTGATGTGGATGATTTGACTTCTTCCATAAAATAGATGACTAATCTATGGTTTGGTTTTTTTATTGCCTTGATTATGTGCACCTAAACTCCTTTGGGGATTTTAATTCTGCATTTCATCAGGGCAAGGAAAAGGGCAGGCATGTTGAGCACATGAAGATACAAAAAGGAAACCTGCAGGCTTTGTGAAACACAGAATCAGGTGCCTCCAAAAATGATACTCTTCCTTGGTGTCAGGGATCTGTTTTCTAAAGCAGCAGCAGAAATATGCAGGTGGCACATTCCTGTGCCAGGAGAAGCAGCTACAGACTTAGTCTGTTGGGATCACTTCCTTCCTGGGAAAAGAAAGAGGATGTGTGCTTTCTGATAAGATCAAGTGGTAGACTTTCTTAAGCCATCCCAATTCTAGGATCAGAAATCTGCAGGGAAACTCAGCAAATGACAGCCAGCATGCAAACCTGTATCTCTGTTTAAACACCTGTTGGTTATTCACACATGAACTGTATCCTGGGTGCTGAGTTCTCCTCAGGATTATTTCTGTGGTTTCAAAAATTTCACCTTTCCTGCTGCAGTGTGTGCTAAAGATTGGAGCACATCTTTCCACTGTCTCTCCAGAGACATACCTCTCTTCAGGGGAAAAAAAAGGAGAAGAAAAACACTGAACCTTCTTTCTACCACACTAAAAGACCTTTGTCCCAAACCACACATGTGGATTTTAAACAGAAAATAATATGAAAGCACAGTGCTTCCTTTATAGCAGACCTTATGTGCCTTATGCAGCTTTCTGAGTTCCTGTGTCCATGGATTTATGATGTGCTCTACACTTTCCACATTCTCAGTGTTGTTTTCCCACATTTGAAGGAGAAATGATCAAGAGATTTGTGCTGGAGTGAAATTTATTCTGTCTTAAGCTGTGTAGAGGTTCCAAATTCACCACAGCATGGAAAATAGAAATGTTGTAAGCATCTTGGGCCCTTCCCAGGCATGCAGACACCGTGCCTTCTGTAGAAATGAACATTACATTCTTGTAATTACTGTTCTTGTCAGAACTGCTTTTGCCTCTAATAGATCAGGTAAATATGAACTGAGAATATGTTACAATGCCCAAGGGGTCATTTCTGCATGGGAAAATAGCCCCCAACTCAATGGAAATTTTCGCTGCTCTGCAGAGGAGGGAACTTGTGTGGCCTTTCTGGCCATTTAGAGTGAACTGCGGGGCTGAACCTCCAAGGGGATCCCTTGTTTTGGGGTAAGAAGCTGTAATTTAATGGTTTTTAAAATGCTTTAAAAACCATTTCAGGGCTGCGGTAAACAGGGTTGTGCTGTCCAGTTTTCCTCTGCGTGTGCAAGGAAACTCTGAGTGACCATCAGGGCTCAGGTGCTGAAACCACTGTCCTGCTTTGAGGACAAGCTGGTATTGCCACCCCTCCACACCAGCTCCTGAAGGCAGAGTGGCCTCCACGCTGCTGAACACAGAACCACCCACCCAGTCCCTGGAAATATTGGTCATTCCAGCCATGGCCCTGTCCCCCCAGTGAGAAAAACCCTAATCCTGCTGAAATGCCTCAGTGGTTTGCCAGCTGTCCTTCCACGGAACAAAGGAAAACACCCAAACCAAGCAAGAGTAAAGATTAAATTTCTTCTTACTCTAAGATTAAAAAAACAGATACAAAAATGAAATGAAACCACGCTTGCAATTACCACTTCCTTAGATCACGTATTAAGCAGCTCTCAAGACACTTACGTAGCTAGGATCAACCCTTACTCAAGATTCCTGGGCATTACTTATGTAGAAAGGAATTAAGACTCCATGAGGAACTTCTCCTTATATATCTATTTGTTCCTTAAGCAAGTAGTTCCAGCTTGAAAAGCCTTTTGTAATTCATAACTTAATTAGGTTGCCAATTTTTAACAGTGCTATTAAAAGATGACTGACCTCCCCTGACTAATTTTAGAAATATCAATGTTGTTTTGGCATGTCTAGGTAGATCTATTTTCTGATCAGAGAATAAACATAACTCGTTAGTGACTGTGCTAGTGCTTAAGAGGCTACAAATCTATTTATAGTAATGAAGGAAACCTTCCTGCCTGGAGCTGTCAAACATGCACTAATGCTCAAACATTTGTACATGACCAGTGTACCAAAAGCCCTACAACTGAAAGAAATTTATAAATAGATAACCATGCTTCATTATCTTTTCTGTGTTTGCATATTATTCATATAATAATTCATTATTACCTCTCAAATCTGGTCGGAACATGACAGTAATCAATCAAATCTGAGGTGAGAACTGGTCTGGGGAATAAACATGCCTTACTTTGGCTCGAAGGGATATTGTGATTTGCAGCCTAATATTTTCCCCATTCCATTTCATTGCTTTTCCTTTTTGTTATTCTATGGGGATTTTTCAACTACAGTTGCTGGCAGCTGCATGAAGAGCACTCAGTTTAATTCAGTTCAGTCAGATTCTAGGCAAGCACGGTGTAAGTGCCTCTCTGGCTACAGACTCCATGGTCAGAGATGAAGCTCCCTTCTGCTTACCCATCAGAACAATGCAGGACAGAATAATTGCCTGAGTGCAGTGGATTTTGAGGATATCAAATATTCATTTTTTAGTGTTGTTTTAATTCTAGCACATGTTACAGCTAGCAGACTGTTGACACACTGAAGAAACTTTCGTTCCAGTTGTTGGCTTGCATCATCTGTTGGTGGTAGTGTAAGTGATGAATATTTCTTCCTCTGTCTCACTGCGCCCTGAAGTTTCCCTCAAACAAAAACTAAGCCTGAAAACCAGGGCTCAAAACCACAGTGTTAACCCGAGGCCTCTACAACCCACTCACAAGCCACTGGGATTCCAAATTTTACCTTAATGGAACAAGTCATGGAGTCAAAGGAAAAAAACATCACTCCAGTGCACCTTTGTTGCTTTGATCCTTGGTAGGCAATGTGCTGTGCCAGACTGTGCCCAAAGTGTCAGTCAACACAGGCTCTGCTCTCCTGCTCTCAGAATGAGCAGGGGTGTATTTCTCTCTCCTCTCCTCCTGCTTCCAAGGCCAGCAGAAGCTGCAGAGACAGCACTTTGGGCTCCCTCCGGAAGGATGTTAATGCTTTGTTTGGTTTGAATGTCTCACCTCGCCCTCTGGCCACCGAACAATCATCATGGGCAGAGTCTGAAGGGAATTTTCTCGAGGTCTTTTTGAAGGAAGGATGATGCCAGAGATCTGTCAAAGGGAAGGAGTCATACCTCAGAAACCAGCATGGCTTTACCACACCTACCCACAAAAAAACCCCCAAAACTAATAGCATGAATGGCAAAGTTAGGGTTGGAAATAAATAGTGTAGTGCTGATACCACAAGTACAGCACAAAAGAGAGCCAGAGGAACTGGCACGAGAACAAAATGTGCTGGGATCTGCAGAGAAGCAAAGAGACCTTGGAACAAGTCAGGATAGTAAGATCAAGTGGAAAAACCATGGTGCATTATCAGTTATTCTAGTACCTCGCAGTAGATGGCACTGTGGAATTCCCATGGGCCACTGTGTTATTGGACTGACAGAGTGAAAATTGAAAAACCATAATTTTCCTCTTCAGGGATGTGATCAAGGATATTAGAGGTAAAAATTAGCCTAATAAGAATTGATAGAAAATATGACAGAAAATGTATCATTCAAAAAAAAAAAAAACAGCAACACACACACACAGCCATACAAACCCAGAAAACATTAGAGGGAAACAGTCTTAAAGAAGAGAATCAATGGGAGGCAGGTTTTTTGTCTATCACATAGGCACTAAAGGGTCTAAAGGAGTCTTAACTACTTGTATATGGAACAGAAAACTAATGTTCTGTAATCCATATCAAAAGATAAGTAATAGATCCAGAAAGCAGCATAAATCCCCCCAACCTTTCTTTATTATGACTAAAGTTTCTTGAATGACAGAGGCAGGCAAAGCTGGGCAAAACCGGGCAAAACCATTGTGGATTTCCAGCTGGATCACAATGCTGCAGACTCAGGCTCATGGAGTTCTGAAGTCCAAGGAAACATCACCTGCAAGGCAGTGGGACTTTGTAAAGCCTAGTATGGAAAGTGCAGGTTGGAAAGCTAAGGCAGCATTACCTGTGGCTGTTTGACCCCACTTGTGGTGGGCTTTGAATTTATTGAACTGCAATAATTTCAGCTGATGTCTTCCACCCCACAGGTCTTGCTCAATGCACGTGATTATTTCTGCATTGTATGGTATCCACAGGGAATAGCAGATACAGGGAATAGCAGATACAGGCAATAGCAGATCCAGGCAATAAGGAAACTGTGTGAGGTTGGCTAAATCATGACATCCAATGCCCTACTGAGTGCCTTATTTTGCTTTGCCATTGCAATAACTCCTGTTACAATTATTCCCTCTTATGTATGAACACCATGATTGTGCATGCAAATGAAGGATACATAATTGCCCTGACATCTTCAAACACTAGGTTGCAATGCAGAATTTTAATTTGTTCAGTGTAATCCGTCTGGGTTTAAAAGCCTGTGGAACAGATTTCCCTGCAATCTTGGTCAGTGTCTTTTTTGCAGCTTCTTGGTTTTGGTATTTTCTTTTTTGATTGCCATGACTTTTTCATTACCTGTGATTATGAAAATAAAATATCACCTCGAGGAAAAACAGAGGAATTTTGTTTCGTTTCTGTCTGGTTTGACATCCCAATTGATATGTTTGCTAGTGGAGAACATAATCCCTACCACAAGGAACTTAACATGTTAGAACAAACAACATACACTTCTCTACAGATGCATATGCACAGGATTTCACTTGTGACAAAATGGGAAGACATTGCAAGGAAGATACGAGGCCCTTTTTACTAGTCTTATGATAAATGAATGACCTATGGTGGTAAGACTTTTCAGAGCTGGAGTTTTCAAAAGTGTGCAGTTGATTGAGCACACCCCAACTCCTGCTATTTGGTTTGTAGCACGGAAGATGAAGGAGGAACAGCAGGTCCTAAGACTTTTGGCTGAATCAAATTAGCCTCGTGTGCCCTGGCTGAGGAAAAGTCAATGACCCTTTGCAAAACTCATCTTCTACTTGAGCAAGTGCAGTTGGAAAAGGATGAATAGACTGATCACTGCTTTTTAAGGAAACCATCATCTGTCTGTCTGAAATCCGTCTCCATGCTGTCATAGCTATTAACAGCATCTCTTACTGTAAACACTATTTTCCCATCATTATTTCTCATTCATATATTTTGTATATATAGAAGTTCTGGTGTATAATTATCTCTTGTGTATCCTGAGATACTCAACCACTTTTTCATACCGGTTATGGGACCAAGCAATTGATGGAGCAATAGAAAGATTTCTTTCTCTCCTTTTTTTTCTTTTTTTTTTTTGAGGAATGTTCACCACAGGACGAAGGGCAACTCCTTTGGCACATTTGCCTGTGCTTTCTGAATATTTATTTAGTATCATTGTTTAGTACTGAGTTTTCTGATTAATCTTCACTGACAGTAACTCCAAGAAAAAATTACACAGCTTCAGAAAGTGTGTGGGCAAATTCATGGCAGAAAAATCTACTCAGGCTATTAAATGCAAAACCAGAAAGTCCCTAAACTGCAAATTGCTGGAAGTTGGAAGAGTGTTCCAAGGAAGTATCACTGTATCTTTTGCTTATAATTTTCCCTGGGCATCTGCTTTTGGCCAGCATTGGAGACAGGGTACTGAGCCAGGCGGATCTTTGGTCTGACTCACTGCTGTTCCAATTTTACGGAAGTGTCATGAGAGAGTCGTGACAGATGCAGGGATGCAGGTGAAAAAGAATTTTATCTTTTTTTTTGTTATAAATAACACATTTTTTCTTTCTCTTTCTTTTGTTTTTTCTTTCTTTTTCTCTCCTCCCTGCCTCCCCCCAAGTAATTAATATGCTGCGTTTTGCTGTGAGGAGCCATTTAGCTTCAGTCATTGTTTGGCCAGAGATGGCCTTTGCAAATTCAACCTAACTGCAGATATTGTGGGGAAGGAGAAATCTCTCTATCCCTGGAGGAATTAAAGCTCTCAGAGAGAATTCACTGGTCTGATCCTTTGTGTAACCACAGTGTTGTTGCTGAGCTCCTGCTCTCTATTAGCCTCCCGTGCAGTCTAGGGTTTAACTTGGCAGAACTCAAGGTTTTCAGAGAAATTGGTTCAGCTCTTTAACCATCACGTTTACCAGCCCACATGCAAAATCCCTAAATATCAAAAGTCACGGATACTTTGAAAGCACATGAAAATCCATGACTCACATGACAGCTGGGACAAAAATGCAGTCCTTCTTATTGCCTTTTTGTTTATGGTCCTTCAGCCAATTTCCAGTGTAGAAGTTCAAGTCAGTTTTCAAATAAATGAGTAAAGTTTAATAGCAATACTTTGAAATCTTTGCTAAAACTCAGATAGTTTTCTCCATGTTTACTTCATCCATAGCACTTTTAAACTACAGAATAATATTAATAAAAATACACTATGCTTGAAAAGTCTTTATTTTCATGTTTATTTTATTTCATTAGTTTTTAGGCGTTCTTTTTGCATGTCTGGTACTCAGTCACTTGTACATACATATTTTAACACCTTTTAAAATACATTAATATGATTGTAAGCCACTGCTAAAAGTTTAAAGTCTTCAATCAGTTGTGTGTCTTTGATCATATGTGATGGTGGAGCAAAAGAAAATTGCAAGGGCTGTCAAGATATATATGTCAGTCCACCAAAAAAATTCAACAATCACAGGTTTTGAGATCTCACCCACACATTGAAGGGTCATTTTAATTTGGCATAAATCTATATAGCCAAAAGTGGTATCTCTGCCACAGTCTCCTCCATCACACTCTTAACTACTGCTCTTTCCTGCCTCTCCTGTGCTGGCACCAGTGTTATCCTTCAGCCTGATCTTTCTGCCACATGGTTGTATGATCTCTAGCAGTGGAACAAGGATGATTGAGGGCTGGACTGTTCCTCTGATGCAGCACAAGCCACTGTCTCATCAAAGCAGGCAGCTCCTACGTCAAGCACTGTGTGCTGAACAGTTTACCTTCATTGGTTCAGCTGTGGAAGGTTAAACAGTGCAGGAGACACTCTTCAAAATATGAATGGGAACCAACCTCTTAGTACCTGCCCCAAGCTGGGGTTGAGCTGAATTCTCCAGCTGCTCCCCCAGACTGCACGATGCTGTGGAGCACACACATCACAAGCACACTGCACGTCTGTGCTGATGGCATCACCAAAGCAAGCCACTTGCTGATATCTGCAGCCAGTCAAGTCCTTAAAAGGCTGCCAAGAATAATTACCTCCTCACTAATCTGAGCCTGACAAGGCCAGTTGCAGCTGTTATCTGGAAAGGGGATGAGGGCAGAAAGGGAAGGTCTCCTGGTACGTGCTGTACTGGAAGGTTATAGCTGTGGGCTCTGGCCTTTTCTCCTTTCTTCTCTTCACCCTGAGTTCTGCTAATAAATAAATAAAGAAATGGTGACCTCCTGGGAGGTTTATCAGCCACAGGAAAGCAAGGAGTATGAGGAAAAGAAGGCCAATCTAGACACAGGTGATAGGTCAGGATCCAGTGTGAGTAGAGCAGGAATGCTCCTTCTGTCGGCTCCTTGAACCAAACCAACGTCCAGTTTCTCCCAAAAGAAAGGTGAGACATGGCTCCTGGTGGCAAGTCCTAATATCTCCACCTGTGTCATCCCCAGGTTGGGCTAACACCTTTTCCTTTGAACTCCTTATCTGGAAGCAGGGACTAAATCTTACCCAGAAACAGTAGTCTGATATACTGGGCATTCAAATAAGCCCAAAGCATTGTAGAAGCCTGCCTTAGCTCACACAAACACATATATTAAAAAATTAAGAAATGGGTGGTCAAATGAAAGCCTACATGCTCCTGTGAAATAGGTCTGTGCAGGGGGGAGGAGTCACCCAAGCACATGGAGGATTCAATTACTCTCTTGAGCTCAGTTAGGAACAATAGTAAGTCATGATGAACCCCTGGCTCTGAACAGGGGCTGGTTAGTACAATCTCATGAGCAGGGGCACAGAAAGCAGTTCTGACTGTGGAGGCATGAACATGCTCTACAACAGGCTTTCAGCACGGCAAGTGATGGAATCCATCTGGACAAAGGGGTTCATTAATATGTGATGGTTTAGAAGGTATAAAAACAGCTTTGCCTTTCAAGGGAAATGCTTGACATCAGAAGGTACCCAGCCAGAAACTAACTAGCAGCTAAAGTCTTACTCCTGACTCATCTATCAGCCCCTAAATGCCGAAGATGCTTTTCTAAATATTTTCAGTTTTGTATTAAGAAATTGTATTTCCTAACTGTTAACTTCCTTCCTTCCTCCCTCCCTCCCTCCCTCCCTCTCTCTCTCCGTTTAAATAGCACTATTGATTTTATATGTTTTCCATTACTTCTCTTAATTACTTCAAAATACAGATATTAGCAATTCAGCCAATATCTGAATTTAGCAATTCCTTCTCTAACCAATAATGGCTGCTGTGTGGTGGCTTTCAGGGACACAGGATGGGTAAGTTTTCTTGTCATTTCTATATTTACACTTGCTTTTTGCCATAGTTTCCAACTTTTCCATTTACTTGTCATATTCTTACTAAAGGCAGGCTTGAAATGTCATTTTAGATGTTTCACCTCCAATGCTGCTTAACTTTTTAAAATATATGTCCTTTTCTTGAATTGATATCATTTTCTTCCTCTTATGACTTTTTTCCCCTCATTTCATGTCTTACTGAAATGTTCCTATCTGCAAGAGAAATGAGCGCAATTTTCTTGTTTCTATTGCTATATATTTTAGAATCACATCTTCGAAAAATCCCTCCTGAAGATCTGTTGCCCAGTTTCTGGCTTTGACTTTTTTTTTTTGGAGAAATTGTAACCTGTTGGACCTTAATTATAATGACTCCAAGATTCTCCAGCTGCCTTGGATTTTACTATTTCCTTTTGCTATATTTCTTCCACTACTCCACCTCTTCTTTGCCTCCAACTCTTCTGCTCTTCTTCTGATGAACGGAATTAAAACTTTCACTAGTAGAAATTATGGTGTGCAGCTGTGCACACCATTTGCTGATTCCAGATTCTATCCCTCTGTTTATGCTTTCCACACAGATTGTTGCTGCCACTGGAAAAACAAATTAAATAAAACTGGCACCCAGCTTACTGGTGAGACTAGCTGTAAACAAGCTGGGGAATGTTGGAGCTGTGAGATAGCCTTGAGAAACTGAAATGAAATAAAAAGCCCAGCTGCAAAGGACCATTTAGCACAAATGCCTAGAAAGTATCATGAAGGTGAGGTTCCCAAAGGGGGATGACTTCAGGTTGATTTTTATTGAGCCTAATAAGTTTTGGTGTCTTTCTCCAGGTTAGGGAGGTAACAGGTTGACTTGGAGGCCCTGGGAAGGATGAAAGGCCTTTTTCTAAAAGACCAGGACTTCTAGTAAAAGTTTTATTTCTATTCTCCTATTCTCAGCAAAATGTTTTTCTTACTTATTAGTTAATGGGTACGGAGAATAAGGGGAAAGTTTCCCCACTCTGCTTGAAGATATACATATGGGTCTGTTGAGATATTTCAAGTCTGGAACCTGACTGGCAAAATGTTGGGTATCTTCCAATGTGTGTCGCCAGCTGCATGTGAATATGCATCCCTGAAATGCTAGCACTTGGCAGCCATCAGCATCTGCAAATATTAAAGTATTCATTCTTGGATCTACCTATATGTTTATAACTTGCCTTCCCTGACTGTGTGTGAGAGTCCAAAACCAAAGAATCCCCAAATACCCTTTATATGCTCTCTGGCTCTCACTCCCACACACACTCGTACGTGCATGTGCATGTATGCATAGTTATTAGTCAAAAAGACATACACAAAAAACAAGGCAAAAAGGAAAGCTGCCCTTGAAGGGACATCATTCACAAGGTGTAGCATTTGCTGCCTTATTTTCCTTCTTTTATTTGAAAGCAGATTATTTCACTCTTCCTCTTCTTTCATAAGGTATTCTGAGCTGAATATGAGGTTACCAGAACCTCGTGGAGGGCAATGGGGTGGATAAAGGGCACATCAGAAACTGGTCTGAGAGATGGATTATGGGATGGAAAGGAAGATGCATGCTAAGCAGAGGGGCTCTAAAGGGCAAGAAAAGAGAGCCTGTGTAGATTTTTGAGTTCTTATTCCAAATGAACTTGCAAACCTCTTCTCCTGTGGGTCCAGACAAGTGATTTCAGCCATTGCAAGTGATGATTGCTGAGCATTCCTCTGTCGAAGAGGCAGCAGGCATCGCTGGAGAAACGTGGGATTTAACAGCTGGCAGGGGGAAGGGTGGAAAAGCAGAAAAGGACCCCCTACCTTTGAAAGGTGTGATGTTTCTTGCCTTGTCCCCCTCGCCCCCACAGCGCTTCCTTTCCTCCCTCCTACACACACATTAATAAAGTGAATAAGGATTTCAGGCTATGCAGTTCTTGGAAATAGGTTGGAGATCCAGCGGCGCTGTAACCAATGTGTGATTCTCCTCTCAGGAAGGAGCCAGTCCCATGCCCTGTGTGCAGTGCTGGGACACAAAAGCCTTTCTGCCATCTGGAGAAGAGGCCAAGCCTTTGGTGAAAGTTCCCTCAGTGCTGGGAAAAACAGTATTTCTGAAAGGGGGTTGGTATTATATATGTAAGATATAACCTAACTTTGTTTCTTACAAAGGCTCCTATTCAGCCCTGAACGGAGCTGGGAGACTCTGAACAGGGCAGGACACTTCACAGTCAGACTGAAGATGGTAAACACATACAGGAGATAAAAGTTTGACTCTTTGGAGGAAAACCTGGTCAGAAGTCAAGCTTTTGATGTGGACACGAGCCTCGTCTCCTGCCTTGCTTCTGCAGCCAGTGACTCCAAATTCCAGCAAAGTCAGACTGGGATGCAGTCTCTCCTCTCACCCTTTCAGCCCCGTCGCCACCACCACCACCTCAAACGGGTGGTTGGTGCATTGGAGGTCCTGCTTTCATCTGACTCATTCTCCTTTTCTGTCACAGTGACCTCCAGTGGTTCTCTTCATTTATGTCCTTCATGTGGTGTCCCTCTAAAGAAACCGGGCTATTTTTTTCGCTTTTTTCATTTTTCTTTTAAACATCCACAGAGCAAAACGCATTGAAGAGAAGAAATCAGAATGCATCAGTCCTTTAATCAGATTATTATTGTTGCTTGTGTGGGCACTGGATTCCTCCTTGCTGAACGTGCAGGAAAGGCATGCATCTGTGAGACTGGTGAAATAATTAGCTGGTGAAACAGAACCATTATTTGTGACTATTAAATGAATGAGTAAAACTGTTCTGAAATCTGCCAAAATGCTCACATAGAAAAATCAGACTGCTCAAGGGGAGGGAAGGGGTGAGAGGCTTGGAAAAACTGATTTGCTGAAGTTTCAAGCAGGTCAGGGAAGACTGGGGGAGGGGAAGGGACTAACTTCATCTCTGAGGTGGTCCCACTTTCAAGAACTTTTTGAGCCCTCTTTCTGGAAGTGGTTCTCTTTATACATTCAGACTTGGCTGGCAGCAGTCACCTTGCTTGGCCTTCCCTTATTTAAAGAAACAGCTGCATATGTCAGTGTTTTTGTTGCTATAACTTTGTAGCCTGTGCCAGAAGCTCTGAAGTTATAAGCCTGCTCACCTTATATGTACAGCTTATAAATCTGTACTCAAAAGAGAGCTGATGGGACAGCCCTGGAGGATGGGAATGAAAGGGAAGGTCATCAGAGGCTAGGACTGAGACACCTCTGCAGGCAAAGAAGAGACAGATCATTATAGACTGGAAGAGGAACTGTGTTGAAAACAAGTCAGATACTGTCAAACTCTAAAGGTCTCTTGATTATACTTTTCATTCAGGCAAAACTATCAGAGAACCCAGTGGGAGGTTTCCATGATTAAGGGCCATTGAATACTGCCCTAGTATTCAAAGTATTGAAGAAACTGCAAAGTTTCTTCACCCAAAAGGTGGTTGGATGCTAGAACAGGCACGCCATGGAAGTGGTCCCAGCACCAAGCCTGAGAGAGGTCAAGAGGTGTTTGAATGATGCTCTTGGGCACATGCTGTCACTCTTGGGGATTGTCCTGTGTGGGGTTAGGAGCTGGACTTGATGATCCTTGTGGGTCTCTCCAACTTGGCATATTCTGTGATTCTGTGATTCTCCCGCCAAGCCCAACAATATCAACAACAAAAAGCAGAAGTCTGAGCATAAAGAAAGTTACCACAAATTAATTTGTGGTCTATTGTTGAAAACTGTATCAGGGGAAATTTACACATGAATTTCCCTGCTTGGAAAGGCCTGCACTGTTTGCTTTTGCTCAGAGTTGTGTCTCATCTGCTGTGATCTTCCTCATTCCTGATAGCCCTGTCTAGTGGCAGAAGGGAAAATACTGGTGAAATGCAGGATGACTCCCAAGAATCCAGTGTGAGATCAACCCCTGGTTTCTGGGCTAGCTACTGGTATTTTTTTTCCAGCTGGATGAGGAGCCTGCCCTGAGCTGAGCCTGCCTGTGCACAGGAGATGATGGGCGGGTGAGCAGAGCCTGCAGCGCCCGCTGCCTGTGTGCCAGTCCCAGGGATAGCTCCTGCTAACATCAACAAAGGCTCGGCAGGGTGTTTATAGTGCACCCAGACAAGCATTCCTTTCACCATACCTAACAGACATTGTACATACCACTGCAGATTGTTCCATATAACCCTACCTAGGCTCTGACAAATAGGACCCCATCACAAACTACTCCTTCCCAGCTTCAGGCAACTTGCCACAGTGCTCTCTTTCCTTTTCATGTGTTAAAATCACCTAAGATGAGCCACAAGTTTTCCTGAGGTCTTTTGTTCAGAATCTTTTCATTAGATCCTTGGACATGTTTTTCATTATTGCATGCATACGCTCTTACTACAATGCTGCTTAAATAATCACATGCACAGCAAAATGTTCTTGTGAGTGTGTTCTAAATTTACTGGTGATTTTGGACTGTAAGACTAACTCTTGTTACGGACAGATCTGTTGGTCTCTGGCTGCTGGCTTTTTTTATAAGTGTAGCTATTAATGGTCCCAGTGGGTTGATCTTTGTCTGATAAAAACGTCTCTTAAATGGATTAAATATAAATGATGGATCATCTGTTGTTAGAGCTGCTCTTAACTCCAAGTATTTACCCCATGTCATCTTATCATTATCTGAGTAACTCAAATACAGTCATAGTGATTGTGATATATTTATTTAAAGTTTTAAGTCTTCTGCCAATACTGAGCCTCTGGAACTGAGCGAAGCTGAGCTCTGGATCTGCTTAGCCCTGTAGAGTCCTGATGTCAGAGTAAGTGCAATGCAAAAGTAAAATTAAAAATCAGTGGATATCAGCTGCATTTCATTAATATAGATAACATTTTTGCTATCTTATTTCATGATCTGGTGTTCCAAATATAAACAAATCAACTCTGTCCTGTAAGGAACTTCCTGTAGCCATTGCACAACAGAGAGGCTACTTGAGAAGAGGCCTTTTAAAAGAGCAGCTTCTCTGTATCTTTCACACTTCATAATCCCAAGCTTTTGTCAAGTTTTTCTACTGATGTCAGTTCCTCGCAGAATATCATTTGGAACTGAGTGTCCTTCAAGCCACTGTCAGCAAAGCTGTCCTGTGCTGCCCACTGTACTGAGAGATGAGCCCACAGATCTCCCCAGACCCTGCTGGTCGTTCTACCCCTGCTCTTCCCTTCTTCTTCTTCCCCCTTCTTTACAGAGTCTGTGCATTGTCAGGGTTCTGCTCTGTGTGACTGATAGCTTCTATATCCAGAAAACACATAGGACTTCTCTGTGGTCCGTGCTTTCAACACTGAGCACTTGTGCATGCAATCAACCTCTGTGGGGACAAGGAGATCATGCAACCCGTGCTTATTTATGGATAAGCAATGATGTGGGACTCATGGTGGTGTGTGTTAGACTCAAACTACTTGAGGTTGTGAAGCAAACCTGCCAACCCAAGGTACATTTCTCAGTATAGTTAGTGAGTTACAGGGAGACTCGTCCTTCACCCTTTGTGATTTCATGTGTGCTAGTGGAATGTCATCACTACACAATAAGAAGACTCATCATCATCCCCAAAAGCGTGATAAGCTCACTGGGTCTTATGAAAAAAATTTATTAAGTCCATGTGCTTTCCTGGTAAATCTCTCTTGGTTATTATTGGAACAGGCACTGGAGCGATGCAAAAGGTAGAAAGGAAAAGAATCTATTTACAGGCACTTCTTGCCTGCTGGCATTGAAAGCTGTAGATATCTTAAGTGGGTACAGCAAAGCCCTAAATCTTCCCTGTTTTGTCTCAGAATTCCAAAAACAGACTGGCCTGAAAACCTGACTGAGAAATTGTTTGCTAAAGCCCCCAGTTCTCATGTTGATGGGTCACCACCCCTGTGATCCGTGGCTGGGAGGAGAGAAACCCTGGGGCAGTTTTCACACTGAGGGTTGATCTGGTTGCAGAAATGAAGCACAAAATATTATACAGCCACTTTTCTTCTTATTGGGAAAAGACTTGATCTTATTTGGACCAGAGTTTAGAGTTTAGTCTGCACTCGGTGCTTGTGTGTTTCCATGTCCTTTCAGCTCTTAGAGGGTAAAAGAGAGGAAGAATAAGTTTATGAAAACAGGATGATGAAGTATCTAACAGCTTGAAAACTTGAACTGTATCAGAATGGGTCTTCTTCACTCTTTGAGTGCAGTGACAAAATGGATATATACTGGAAAAGTCAGGTTATAAGGTGGGATAATTTTGCCTTTTGTTGTGCCCTAGTTTTCTGCTTAAGTGATCCAGATCTTATAAAATATATTTCTAGTGGCATTAATCCACACAAATCCCTCCTGCCTCTATCATGTTTGTACATGCACAGTCATGGCAAGAAAGGCAGTTCCAATGGATTGCTGCTAACAAAGGATTTTGGTTAGTGCAGAGTTTCTCTGGTAATTCCACGGGGAGAAAAAAACCCCAAAACTCTTCAAATTTTCAAGAGTTTTTATAAAGGGGACTTCATCCACAATATGCTGAGTGGCCTTAAACATGCTTCCTGAAGTTCAAGTCTGTATTTCAGCATAGCACTGCATCCCATAATGTGCAGAGGATGCTCCCTTGCATTGCCAGGGAACAGAATCCAGCTGTTGGAAAAGCATGGTCTATGGCATATGCATTGCAAACCACTCTGTTGGATCACTAACCCGTTTGGAGAGAAAGGCATGGAGAGGGTTAGATCATAGACATTTTCCACAGAAAATTAGTTAACATTAACTATAGGAAAAAATTATTTGTGAGGAGAACAGTCCAGGAAACCAATTAAAGAGGAGGAATCTAGGGGGTACGTATTCAGAGAATTGTGAGGGAAGTTGTGTGCAAAGTGAAGTCAATGTCTAGAGGGGCATTGTGGTGGATGGGCAATGAGAAGCTGTCTTTAATCATGGTCACCTTTATCTGGGTGAATACTGAGACCTATGACTTACTAGGTAATGACTGAGTTCACAGCCTGATTAAAAAAATGGGATAACCAACCAGGGAAAAACAAAACAAAAACCAAGCCAAGCAAAACCAATGACAACAAAACCACAATCAAATAAAACCCCCAAACAATCCAGTGAGGGCGAGGAGGGCAGGCTACATGTCCATGCTTTGCCTTTCTGCACCAAGCTTTCTGCAGAGCTCAGAACACTTCAGAAAAGCAGGCAAATCTCACCTCATTTTGAATAATAACTGGGACAAAGAAGTAAAATGACTTCACCAAGGAGTCCCAGTGCTTCCCCCCTTAAAATCAGGGATGAATGCATGTGTCTCTTTCCCGATTTTGTTTTAGAAGCCCTTAGCAGAAACTAGTGGTGATCTCAACAGAGCACAAAATGTAATTTTTAATGAGTTTGTTGCTCAGGTGACCTGACTCCTCACTCTGATGGTTTCTATTTTATTATGGGAGGTATTGTGGTGTGGTGCCTAAAGGTAGCTTGTGCTGCCTCTGCTAATATCTATTTTGCAAATGAAAAAATAGCCCTTCAGACTTCACAGAAACTCTTATGGCACCTTTTCTCTGCAGTAAATTATGACCAAATAACAAAATGTTTTAAACTCTCAAAGACTGTAACTAAATACGGGCAGCATTCCCCTACTTTCTGAATTACTGCAAGAAAGCCAAATTCTCTGTGGTGGCTCAGCAGATCAAGGGCACTTACTCATAAGTGAACACTCATGCTTATGGCACTGTAGGTGCATTGTATTGGGAATAGTGCTGTCCACATTTTGGGATGGCGAATGCTTAAAACTAAGCCAAACAGTTCCTGTGCCTGAAATCCCTTCCTTGAGAGCACAGAGCCATCCCAGAGTACAGGCATAAACTGCACTGGCTGGTTATTTGTGTGTGTGTCTTGAATGCCAAATGAATGTCTGTATTTACAAAGGACCAGGAAACAAACTCTGAGTGGAACTCCACTGTTAGAGAGCTCCCACTGCCAAGTGCAGGGAGCCTGAAAAGATCTGTGATTGAGGTCCAGCACAGGGGAGCTGCTGTGAAGAGCTGTCATCATTTGATGTCTCTTAACCACTTTTAAGCTCTGTAGTAAACACGGTGACTGCTTTAAAACCAGAGCAGCAGTGAGGTGCCAAATGCATGTTCCCCTCGAAGGTCTTGAGCAGCAACAAGGTTTCTGACTATGTTGGTTGGATCTGAGAGGCAGGACTGCTATTCAGAGCCCTGGTGAAGTAGCCCACCATCTCCTAGTATGACACCCTGGCTTTATTTCTTTGTAATTCTGACTTGTATTTGACCTCTCAAGCTGAACCCTCAAAAACTGTCTTTTAGAAAATTTCAACCAAAACAGTCGTACCATTATTAAATGGGAAACGAGGAAAATCAACTCCATCATTCATGTTAAAAATCCAGATTTTTTTCTGAGAAGATCCAGCACCTCTGTGGCTTACAGAGACAAAAAATGGAAATTTGGAAGTGCACCCTCTGCATTGGGAATTGCTCTTTTATCACCTCGAAGAGCACATGGCCATGTTGCAATGCTCTGAATAATCACACTGATTTAGTGAAATCTCCTTTATCAGCAAAAGCCTCCATCACAGTTCAAGTCCTGCTCATGACTGGACATTCAGAGAATATCCCTTACCAAACAAGCCAAGGGTACCCCACCACTCTCCAGCTCTCATTGCCTTCAAGAGTGCAGACCTTGACATTTGAGCATCTCCCATGCTCAGACACTATGAGGGCAAAGGAAGGCTTTTTCCACACCTCCTGTCTGTCCAGGAGATTGGGAAAAGGCACTGGCATAGGGCAGTGTAAAGCAACAGTGGGGAAGGAGCCTTCCTGGTCCATTCTGATTGTTTTCCTGCCAGCAGGTGCTCAGACCAGGAGGAACCTGGTGGGGCTACTGAAGAAAGAACACAACCCACCAGTAGAATGTCTGGGATGAAGGGCTTGGAGAAACACAAGATCAGTGACCGTGAGCCGGGATGTGGAGAAAGAATTTGCTGAGACAGGAGATTGGTGACGGAATCTGATGTGGATGAGGTGAGGTCTGGGATTAGCTGGCCAAAGAGGAGGGAAGATGGAGTGTTCCTGGGGATGGGAGAAACAGAGCTGGAAGGACATGAATGTGAAAGTGCAGTCTTTCCAGAAGTTACACAATGAGGTTCAATTATTTTTTCTCCTCTAACATTTGACATCATGTACATCAGAAGATAGCTGGATAAATCCTAATTACTGCAGGGGTCATTGAGAGTAGTTGTACCATTTGGGTTGGACTGTCTGAGAAACTGAAATCTCTGGAAGACTTTAGCCCTCCACAGTTAGGAAGGCAAAGCTGCTCTAGTTTGTCTCAGAAATTGGGATCTTCAAGATATGTTTTCCTGCAAAGATGGGAGCTCAAAAATACTTGCATTCAGCTTTGTGGAGTCTGCAGCAGTGACTTTCAACCAGACTGTAAACCACAGGATGCCTAGAAAGCTTTCATTAAGGACTGTATCTGTAAGAAAAACTGGACTTTTGCTTAAATTCTCTACAGTCACGAATTTTACATGTGGAAACTAGAAAAAAAAATATTACAGGTACTTAGTGGACGTTGTAAAGATAGAGGGGAGATGAGAAACACTTGAAAATCAGTTTTCCTCTTACGAGGAGGCCAGTTCTGTGGAGCCAAGGTTAAGCATTTGGGTGTATGGTTTTGTTTTATGCTCTTTGGGCCCCCTGTCTGCCAAGGATCAACCTTTCTGACGAAGATAAATTGCCTCTGCCCACCACAGCTTTCAGTTTTAGTTCCAGCTGGTAATCCTGAGATACAAAATAGTCTTCTGAATATATTACAGTTAACTTCAGTTGTATAAATCCAAGCATTCGTTGGATACTATAAATAGGCAGGATGTGCAAGGAGGCCAAGTTGAAAATGTGCAGAAACCATGCCTTTTTTCTGTAGTGCAATGCTTCATCATGTATAATATTTTTCATCTGAAAAGGAAAGAGCATGCATGTGCTTTGTGGCTGTAGTAATTAACTGGACATAATGAAGCATTGAATTTCACACTTTGGAGAAGTAGATTAGAAAGGATGGGTAATTTTTTCTCAAGTTTTCTTGCTTTTAGTACTTTCTTGGAGGTAGTTTTCAGCCAGATTGGGTAGAGAGCAGAAATACATCTGGTTTGTATTACATGATGGCTGTACTTTGGCAATGGGAAAAGATGGCACTTAAAAAAAAAGGAAAGAAGAATAAAAAAGAAAAGTTTGGCAACGACGGAATAGAGCAACAATTACAAGAACTATCTTAAAATTCCCAGGATTTGTAATTTGTTTTTCCATGCTTGCATTTTTCTGATGTTGCTGATGTTAGAGGAGTGAGACAGAGGAGATTCGGTAGGATTTGGCAAAGTACAGATATCTCCGTGAAACAATCCCCTTTATTCAGGTTGCCCCCACAGCAGCTGCTGTGATTAACACGTGGGTGGCAGGGAAAGGGATAGGAAACAGGGCTCATGTGTTCACTTCAGAAAAAGTGATAGATAGGAATTCTTTTCTCATGTTTTCTTCAACCTGTGGCCATGAAGAACCAAAGGTGGTCTCTCCCTCAACTGTTATTATCTATGGGTATAAGGCAGAAGCAAAATTAATGCAGATGTTTTAGGGAACAGAGCCACATGAGGCCTTGTGGTGGGAAGGGAAAAGTTATTCAAGCCGTGCAACAGCACCTCGGGATGTGTCACCTACTGCAGTTCCCATTTTCTCTTTCCTTCATGTATTCCCCCAGGAAACAGATCTCACATTAACATGAGGTGGCTGCAAAGCACAAAGAGCTGAGACTCTACTCATGGGGCAGATATTTGCACCTTTGAGTGGAGGTGTTGGGAGCCAAGAAGGACACTGAGCATCTGTCTGGTTTTGGGAGTGTGACCTGTGAGCACCTTCCAAGAGTGCAGCGAGTGATGCATCCCCTGGGGCAGCTTTTCACAGGCTCCAGTTTGGAGAGTTCAGCCTTTGCAGGGCTGGGGACTGGAAAGGTTGGGAATCTGCTTTGCCTGTGGTGGGGTGTGAGCTACATGGCTGTGCCCCCAGGTTGTTCAGCTGACTTGAAACAAAGCACTGGAACAAAATACGTTCTGAGTGATTTTTAAGTAAAAACTAATGTGAAAATGTGGGAGTTTAAACCAATGTAAACACATTAAATTTAAAATGATTTTCAAATGTAGTAAATAAAAAAATAGCGTTCCTGCTCTTGAAGTTCCTAAAGGACACATTTTTCCTTCTGAGTCATGATTTAATTAGATTATATTTTATTAGACATTCTTTACAAATTTTAAAATACTGCTATTATACATGCACAGAGGAAAATCAGTTTGAACAACTGTATGTAGGCATTCATTGAAATCAACCACAAAACAGGAACATTTTATGTCAGTTATCAATGTACTCAATATGTATATCTAAAGTGCATTATGTTACAAAAATTATAGAAAGTCAGCAGCACCAAGATACGTTCACAAAATAAATACACCAGTCAACAAAATAAATTATGGTAAATGTGACAATAATAATTGTCTTAGCCTTAGCCAAAAAAAAAAAAATGGAAATAAAGGAAAATTCACAATAACCAAATGTGCAGTTTCAGAGAGCAATGGGGGCGGGGGGAAAGGTTTTATTCTGAGCATTTACAATATTTACAGGTAATAAATATTTTAATACTTCCCATATGTTCACTATTACAGAATACTGCAATATGTCTTCCAAAAATCTCTTGCTGAAAATGTCAGCGCCTCCTGCAAAAAAAAAAAAGGACAGAAAAGATAGAAAAATTAGTTTTCACTTCAAATACATGTACACAAAATTAATATCACGACTACACAGACTGTAATATATGCCTTGCTAGTAAACATTTGCAATAATGGAGCCTGTTTAACAATGTTACAGCTGTAGATACCTTTTCAAGACCTCTACTATGTTTTCTTCAATGCAACTCATCTGGCAGAATGATGACCTACAGCTGGCCACGACACTGAGCCCATCTATTGCACAGAGAAACAGAAAGGGGCTCTAGTTTTCTTTAGAGCCTTATTCCAGAAGATTCCTAAGTGCTGTAGGTAGAAGAATTGTATCACAATATGATAAATATGGCAAGTGCTAAAAAGAAAAAAAATATAGATGGAGAAAAGAGAGATTAATTTTGAAGATATGAAAAAGAAATTCTGTGGCAATCTTGCCCCTGTTGTGTTAAATGTTTGAGTGTGAGGCCAGGCTTGGGTGTGATTAAAACAGTGCCATGGGGCTTATTGGGTCTCTTTTGCTCACTGATAGACCATCTCTTAGACAAGGATCTATAAATTTCTGTGGTGTCACATATGCCAGTATATGTAGGAAAGGCTGCTCAGGTCTTGGAGTGAACAGACCCTTAAAAGTGTCTCTTTGAGTGCTTGGATGAGTGAGAAGGCTATAATTCTAAAACTTTCCCTCTGTAAGCCAAACACCTTGGTCTTGAAAGAAAATGAGCACCTTGTCATGTTAAGTTCTAACTCCTGTCACATTCGGTGCAAGCTGAAGCAATCAGCTGCATACAGTCCTAGGATTTGGGAGTTTTGAAGGGTTGCTGGCAGTCTGGAGTGAGTTTTCTACTCCTGCCTTCCTCACGGAGGCATGAGAACAAAAGCAGAGCCTGCTCCTGTCCTGCCAGTATATTATTTATACTGTAAAATTAAGTTGCTTAGTGGTGCTGCAGGAAATGCTGGAGGGCCGGGGGTTTTCCCTTCTGTCCCTGTGAACAGCACATTTTTGTGATGGTTTCCTGGGAAACAGCTATAGGGTGGAATGCAAAGCCATAGGATGGAGTGGGATTTGCTCTGCTGCTGGACTGATCACCAAGGGCTGTGGGTAGCATTCCACAGGGTAGAAGTGTGTGGGTGTGAGGCACAAATTAAATCAAATCCTGGAGAGTTTAAGAGGGTTTTTTATGGGCACATTGAAAGTGAGACTACACTTAACATTGGAGAGTTTGCTCATTTGAAAAGTTTCTTTGGAAATTAGGTAAGGGCAACTTAATTGAATTGAAATGGGAGAATAGATGGAATGTCCATGAGAAATAATTTTGAAGTGCCTGGAATGGAAATGCAAGCTCCTTAATAACTAACTGGTAATATCAGGATGCATTCGGGCTATATTACAGTAGGTATAACAATGGCACATAATTCACACAGCATGGCTGTGGGTGAATGTGTGTCTGCACTACTCAGGCCTATTTCTAAGAGGGTGACATTTTCGATTTGGCCTGGATTTTACCCTTTGTTTTAGAATTTTAGCTAAGCCACATCTTAACAATGGGCTTTGTACTAATGATAACTTGCAAGCTGCCTTCTGTTATTTGGTCCTAGATTTTGCAAGACTGGCTTCTTTCATGAGATACTTATTGTAGCAAGTCAAAAGATCTAGAGATGACATAATTTTTGTCCTTTTTTTTTCCTGAGCTAAACCCATAATTTTGTTATCAAGATTGAGCTGAAAGAATTGGCCTGAGGATTTTAATTTGGGGTGTTGGGTATAAAAGAAGCACTGAGGTACAGTGAAGAACACACTTAAAGTTTATCTTAGCATTTCCTTGACATTTACCCTGCTGCATTATGCATATCCACTTCCTTTCTGTAAAGTAATGATGCTGTTCCTAAGCTGCAGTTGGACTGAGGGATGCTACAAAAGCAGATTCTACTGGTGGAGCATATGGAAATCTTGCCTGCACACACTGTCCTTGCCCCCCACCAGGAAGCAGGGGAGAAGTTCCTGATTCAGCTGATGAATCAAACTCACTCAGACATGCCCATCCCTTCTTCTAAACTGCATTTGCCCACCTTGTGCCAACAACTGCTTAGACAACTGCATTGGACCTGACTCCTCCATCCAAGAAAAGCATGTCAGGAAGCTGGGACTTGCTTTCATCTAAAGTTTAGAAATTATATCTTTTACCACCTTACTGGGATAAATAAAAGCTGTGTACTAACAGTTTCTTAGGAGCTAAACCAATGTCTTATGTGTACTTGTGAAGGAGTAATTCTGTGTTCGTTGTTTAATGGATTCTCTTTGTTTAATCATCTTCAACTAAGTATCTAAAATATAGGTTCTCTATAAGGAGCTGCTTCTTGTCATGAAGAAATACTGCATCTTGGCTGATAATATCACTAAGGTGAAGCTGGACTGCCTTCAGCAGCCTGGACTCCCCAGTAAAACTGAGAGCCTTCAGCCACCCAACCATATTTCAAACAGAAAGGCTGAACTAGGAAAATCAACAGCGTTGTACCTGTAGCTCTTTTATATATCCTATTGAATAGACAACCAAAGACAGCATAGTAAGAAAAAGAACTAAACAGTTGAAATTCCCCGGGATGCTTTTCCCCTTCATTCAAGATTTCTTTGTGCTGAAGACAGGTGTTATTGCCTGGCCAACACAGTTCCTTGGCATCTCCTGAGGGGAGTCCTGAAGTGTGCCTTTCTTTCCTAAGGTGCTGAGACAAGCCAGCCTGTCTTACTTCACTCCTACCTGCTCCAGCCCTGCCAACTGACTTATGGTCGAGGACACTGAGTGCCTAGCCCCAAATTCCTAGAACTCCTGTAGATGCCAACAGGAGCTGAGGAGATGGAGCACATGGCAAACTGTGGCCTGTAAAGCTTAACCCAAAACTGGATGTTAGCAAATCCCACAGCTGGTGTCTCTTTATAAGGGATTTACTGTGAGCAAATGGCACTTCATTTATGTCTCTATTCTGCCAAAATAAAGGGCAGGAGGAGAGAAAAGGGTGGGGGTTTTGCTGTTGAAAATGCAAAAATTTGAGGAGAACTGAGGAGCGGACTCCTTGGCTTTGTCTGCAAATGTACAGACTTCCACTTGAGCTGAGATGACTGCAAGTGGGTGAGTCATTTGGGACACCTACGCTGATCTCTCCAGCTCACCACTGCATTGAAAACCTTCATTGTCATATACGAGGGAAGCACATCTTTCTCCGAGAGCAATGATAAATATTTTTCAGCGTCAACGTAATTGTTTCATGAGCTGACAAAAAGATGGAGCTGAATTAAAAAGTCCTAATGGCAGGGAAAAGTTCATGGTGAAAGGCTGGTCTGTGTTGTTTGCAGATATTGCTAAGAGAGACATTTTCCGTGTTCTCCCCTAAGGTTAAACAGTAAAATGAAAAACTGTAAAGTAAGGGTAGGAAAGTTGCCAAAAAGGGGAAGTGTTGAGAGGGAAGAAAGAAAACTTCACCATTTTATAGATGCAAAGCCTTAAATAAAAGTCAAAGCTTTCAATCTGCTGAGGCCCAAGTGTGGGACTAAGATATGATGTGAGAGACACTATGGTTAAAGCAGGAAAGGAAATTTTAATGGCTGTGGTGTGCTTTCTTTTTGCAGAAATAACTTTGTCTTACTACTCAGCACATTTTGACATAAAGTGGTTTACTTGAGTTGTGTCATAGGAAAAAAGGACTTTGTCATCCTGCAAAGTGGAAGGGGCACTTACCTTCAAGAAAACCCTGTGAGACTGTGCAGTGCTTGAAAAGCTCCCCCCATTTATGAGTATAAAGACCTGCTGTTACTCCAAGTGTGGCCTCTCCCACCAAAGGACAACAATTCCAGTAAATATATGGTATGTTCCCCGAAAGGATATAGCAGAATTACCTTAAAGTGTGATTATGTGTAGTTACAGAGTTGTCCAAGAGTGGACTCTCAGTCACGACGTCTCCATATGTGTCAGGATTTAGCCAAGCTGAGCGGGTTCGCCTCTTTTTCTTCTCTTGTTCCTTACGTTTTCCAGGCTTTGCTTTCTTTTTCTTCCCTGATACCTTCAGGGGCTGCTCCTTGTAGGTCTGTGATTTGTTTGTCTCCTGAGTTAGGTATCTGCCCTCATCTTCACTGCCAAATCGGACAGGGTAGTTCTTCGTGTTGGTAGCAGGCTTAGGGTTAGGTGACACCTCCGACGTTGCACGGATTTCTGCAGTGTTGACACCTTCAATTAAATTTTGAAGGAATATTCTTCTTCGTAAATCTTGGATTGACTTGCCCTTGTCATGCAGTAGCTGGTGCTCTGATACAGCTCGTTTGCTAAAGGAAGAGAAAAGAGGAGGGGGAGAAATAGTTTAGGATTTAGTTATTGCCCAGTACTTGGCAGAGCTCCTCTCTCCTCTGACCGTGGTGGCCACAGTGACTGTGTACCAGCTCTCAGCTTTGGAGACATCCTGTTAAGTCAGACTGCTGGAGCAAGTCCTGCCTCTCAGAGTAGCTGCTCCTTACAGAGAAGGGAAAGACCTAAGCGGGTAATAATTCTCAGCTGACCGGTCACACACCGCTGGACCTGGAGTTGGATTAGTCACTGCTCCGTTCTAGGAAAGCATTATGACTCTTAATATATCACACTTCAGGCAGTAAAAGCAGGAAGGCAGTTGTCAGAGACAGAAAAACTAAAGGGTTGGATTATGGAGCACTGCAGTCGAGCAAGTCAAGCAGTGTTTATACAGCATCATCCTAATAATTCTCTTCTGCTCAGTTATGTGCTTCAAAATGCAAATAAATACACAAAAGTGCATTTCATTGCTAAATTTAAATAAGTGCAAGTGCAGGAGCATAACAGAAGAATATTTGAATTGGGATGCCTAAAGCATGGGCACTTCAGGCCGTAATGAGCTATCCAGAGAGGCAGCTGAGCATGGGCAGAGATGAACCTCAGCCACTCATGCTGATTTCACTGTTTGGCCACTTGCGTCTAATTATGGGCTGAGGTGCCTTCCTAATATTGCTCTAAGCATGAACTTTTGGGGCCAAATTTCTTGTCTGCTGTGCTGTTGGAGTTTTTTCTGGCCCTCTTCAGGAGCATCCTGGTTTGTTTGAGTGGTTTTTCCAGAGTTCATCATGACCTTTTAGTACACTGAGCTTGGTCTTGTTTTCGAGGAACTGGGAGATGACTAGCTATTTGTCTTTTAGAGATGTTGTGCTGGCAAAGAATGTATTAAACATCTGAGGGAAGAAGATACAAGTGGCACCTGGTTAATAAATAACTGTGAGAAAATACATGTCTTTCCCTTGATGTGAAATAGATGCACAGCTGCACTGTGAACCACAGAAAGAGCACAAGCTGGGATTTTAGCTGTGTTCCCATGAATGCTATAATACAGTTTATCCTTCCAATTGCCCTGTTTCAGCATGCAGAGATTGGCTACATATTCTCTCCTCTTGCATCAGGGTACTGCATGTGACTGGATTCTTACTGGCCAAAGAAAATCCATTCACTGCCTTGCCTATCCTATAATCTTTTGGTCAGTTAGTTGTCTGCATGTGGGTGAACAGGAAGAATATTGTGAGTGAATATTCTTTCCTTCCATCCCATACTTCATTTTCCTGCTATGTTACCAGGTTTCAAAATGCTAAATGTTTGGGGGTGCACTGGAGTTTCTCTTTCTCAGTCCCTTTAGCCAAATTCTTTAGATTTAACCAACATTGGAGCTATTTGAAATTGGCAACTTCAAGTAGCATTGGTTTAAGAGCATCCCCTTCAATTTTTGTCTTTGTAGGATGGCACTATTGGAGTATTGGATTCAAGTGATGGGCTCCAGTGATACTACCTCTCCACTACTCAGTGAAAAATTCAAACAGCAGGTTTCCCCAGTTCCACAGGAGACTGGAAGATGACTGTCAAAATCTTACTCAAAATCAGGTCTACAAATACGGAGGTTTGTGAGCACACATGTAATCAAACATTGTCTGTGTTTTAAGTGTCCCAAAATCAGTTTGGAATGACTTTAGTCTTTATTTTATGCTCTTCACCTCAATGTCCCAAAGCAAAAATGCAAGGTGATAATACTAAGTTGAACCCATATGGTGTCTTTCTCTTCAGTGCAGCTGTGACCATTAAGACAAGCTCATGATCTCCCTCAGAAGGCTTCTTCTAACCAGTGAAGCTCTCAATAGCCATCTCTACTGACCTTCTCATTAAGGTCAGTCTGACTGGCAAGTATATAACTAGCACCTTGGACTCCTCTGAGTGGTGTTCCTCTGTGCTGCTTCTCAGATTGTCCATCGTGGCTCATGCTACATTCCTAACTTCAGTAATCCATTTTCCCAGGAAATTTGCATGGGAAATGCAGTCCTACTTTCACTCTTCTAGCTTACAGAAAGCACATAAAATCTCAGTGCTTTACTGAGTCTAAAACAGTATGTCTCATGTGATGAGCAAAGCTTTCCTACCGCCTCTTGTAAACTACCAAGGATAATTCCTTCTACCACAGACAACCTAAAGCTGCCTTAATCCTGTAATGTGTATTTGGTCAGTTTACCCACTGTGACAAAATCTTGAATCTCCAAAGCCTGTTATTAAAATCCTCTTGATTGAAAACCTATTCCATCTTACAGAACTGAAACCTAAACATTTGGTTCCAGTACACACAAGGCAGTCACAGAGCATTACAAGATCTACATCTTGAGTGAGTGTGCATTTTTAAAATAATGCAGGGATTGACGTGTGAGGGGTTAGTGTGCCAAAGAGGGTAGGTTTCTGTTTAAATGTCTGTATGATATTTAGCATCAAGTCTGGCCCCAAATAACATTCTGTTATTCCAGATGATTGTATAACATTATGTAGTGTTCCATTTCACATGACTTTTATTACTCAACCAAACTTAAGGATTACATTTTGCCTACCAGCTTCCTTTGTATGCTCTACATCAAAAATCTCCTTGAAACAAAGAAGATGTGATAGATGTCTATCTCTTTGACCTTCTGCCTCCTTCTACCTCAGTTATTCAAACAACTCCTATGTTTGTAAATCATGCAGAAATACTTGCCCAAGAAGACTGATGTAAGATGGAGATATCAACAATATCTCACTCACACACACAGAATAGGAAGGCAGTGGAAACTAGAGTGATTGTATTCACATATTGGCAAGATATAAAAAAAATATATCTGGCTGTTAGGGTTAAGATGACCCACTAGAGGTCCCTTCCATCCTTCTCTAAAACACACTTCTCATCCAAGGAAAAAGTCTCTGTACCCAAACCAAGTGCAGTAAATGCTAAGCTTACATGTGGCAGGCACTTTTGAGAGAAGGATGTTGTTGGTTTGTATTTGACCAGAGCATTCAAACTAATTACTGTATCCAAGAATGCTGTGTACAAATGAGACTTAATGTCTCATTGTGGGGAAAACAATAGAAATCCACAGCTTGTGACTATCCTGACTTCATGTACTTCCAGATAAGCTGTTCTGTTCAGTCACATTACTCCCTCATTTTTTTCCCCCAAGATATCTAACGTTACTAAGAGGCAACATTCTTCAATCAACAACTTTGTATCTCAGAGAGTTGCTCTTATTTGACTGTTATTATCCTTGACTGTCCATGTTAGGTCTGACCATAAACTCAGCAAAATAACTGGAGAGAATTCAGTCAGCTCTCTGTCTGGATTTTGAAGACTGAGTGCCCTTGCCACTGACTCCAAAGGGAGGGAAATCTGCTCAACCTATCTCAGGGTGAGGAAAAATATTTTGAACAGATCTGGGGACATGATGCTGCAATGTCTGGGCACGCTGATAAAAATATCTAATTTCACTTTGAGGCATTACTGGGTTTCTCAGAAGTTCTTTAGCAGCTAAAGCATTCCTCTAACAAATAATATGTCTGGAAATCTTTTCTCGGGACAATTTGCTATTGCTTTCCGTGGGAGATTTGCCTCAGTAAAGTCTGTAGAACCAGGCCTATGTAATTTTGATTATTTTTGCATGTCTGTAATAATGTGCTTTAGTATTTTCATCCATTACTGGTTTAAGCCTTTGGCTGAAAAAAAAAATACATCTAGGCTTAAGTGAGTTATTAACCATTAACTCTAGGAATGGTTTGTGGTGATATTAAAACAGGACACATGTTTGAGTGTGGTGTCTGTGTTTGTGCTGTGCCCACAAACAAAACTACGTGAATGCCACTAACTGACAGCTAACTGCTTTCGTGTGTGTGTTTTACATGCCATAGCAAAGAGGGAGCATTTTCACTGATTAGTTTCCACTTTTCTTCCCCCTGTCAGGACAGAATGGGGATGTTGGGAAGACCTCTAATCCTGACCTTTAAAAATGAGTGTTACAACATTGTTAACTTTGAAAAGAGAAAGAGTATTTCTTAGCAAATCTGATTTTTTTTCCTAAAAACAGCTAAATTTGGCTTATATCCAGTTCAGAGTTTCCTATCCAAGAAAATAACAGCATTTGACTGCACTTCAATTATTTTCTTTTATTTCTGAAACTGAAGTTTAGTTCCTCTGTACCCAAAGAAGAAAATTGTCTCAAATGAAAGAAATAGTTCAAGAATAGCTTGCAGGAGTATAAAACAGTGAAGCATTAATGGATTGAGAAGAATACACTGTGACATTATCAGCAATAACATGTTCTACACAATTTGCTGTAGGAGATTTGTAATAGCTGTCTGCCTGGTGCCAAACTTTAGGTGTGTCTGAAGTCTCTTCACCTGGGGAAATTTTGGGTTGGCTTCTTTTTTTTTTCTCTTTTTTCTTTTTTTTTTTTCTTAAATGGCAGAGGAAGTGCTATTTGGAGATCTTGTCCTTATGTATGTAATAAAACATTTACAAGGAAACCCATCTGAATTTGTTTGCTGTGTCATGTTTCCCTGCAAGCTGTGATCGGATTTTCCAACACTCTTCCTCCAACTTGGCTTCCTTTTGAACTGAGTAACAATACAGCCCTCCACAGTATGACTGAGGTGTTTCTTCCTTAGAAAATCTGATGCAAGTCCAGAGAAAGCCAGCGAGTTAGATGTGTGAGACAGCTGCTCCTACATCAGCCCAGTGACTTCTCCTGCACTTTGCATATGGGTATTAGTATAAACCATGCTGATTATTTTGGAAGGAGCAAAAAGGTCATTTCCTGAACAGACTGTCTTAAGTTACACTATCATTTATCAAAAAATATTCTTCTGCCTCCAAGTAAGATACTGGACTCCCTTTGCGTTTTTTTTTCTTTTTTTCTGAAGTGGCAGAAATCCAAAGAAATTGTTCAGCACTTCAGTGCCCTGATGGCCCTCAGTCCTCCCTGTTTCCCCTACCCTTATCAATATTGGCTCCATGCCAGCGCCGAAGAACTATAGGTTATTCAATGTAACATACAGCAGCTCGATAAAGCGGGATGCTCCCTGCGAGGATCGCCCCAGCACTCCGAAAGGTACGCGGGCGATCGCACAACACGCACACAGCTGCGCTGCCGCTCCCCTCGGAAGAGGAGACCCTCGGTTTCCACACCCCCTTCCCCAAAGCTTTGTAAGGCCAGGCAGCTGCAGAGCGCCCTTTCCCTGCCCCAAATCCCCCCGCCTAAGGCCGAGGCAGCGCCGGGAGCACCTGGAGCAGGTAAGGCCGGGAGCGCTGCCGGGGGCTGCGGATCCCCCCGGGCTGCCCCGGCCACCTCCCTCCCTCCCCACCCGCACAGACACCGCAGCAGGCAGAAAAAAGGGGGAAAAAGTAAAAAAAGAGAAACTCACAGTCTGCGGCTGATCCCTTCCACTGATCTCCCGTAAGAGGGCACAGAATAACTCAGCAGAAACACTGCGAAACTCCACTGCTGGAAGAGTTTAGCGAACATTGTATCCTCCGGGGCTTAAAACCTGCAAGGAAAGGGAGGTCAGTCCCGAGGGACACATGCGGCAGCTCCGTCCTCGGGCAGTCCCCGCTTCTCTACCAGCTCCGAGGCTCCGAAGGGAAAACAAACTTTCTGAGCTCTCGGCTCACTCCTTCCAAACTTCGCTCTGTCTCTCTCCCTTCTTTGCTGTCTGCCTCTCCCTCCCTCCCTCGTTCCCTCCCTCCCTCTTTCTCTGTCTCTCGCTGCCCGCAGGCAAGATCTCTCTAGATATTAGTTAAAGAAGCATCTAGCTCACATTTGAACCGTGTTAGAGAGCAAGTCCATTTGACTCCCTGAGCCCTGCTCAATTCTAGTCCGCTAAGCCACTTTGAGGTCTTTACGCTACAGGAGAAGCTCTCCCTGAAGATAAGGCAAGATTCCCAAAAATCAGCTCAGCTGCCCACTTCTCTGTAAACACACTCGCAGAGGCGCGCACACACACACACACACACACACACACTGACACGGGGGATGCATCTATAACATCTGCCTTCTAGTATACCTCTTAAAAAAAAAAAAAAAGTCAGGTTCACGTCCTCAGCTTCCGGAAAGTTTGGTCCACCAACTCTGACAAGCAGAGGGAACTCAAGCAGAGGTCGCTGCCTAGCTGGAGAGCCCGAGAGGTCTGAGAGGAGCGCTAGCCCGGGGAGGCTCAGGGGCTGGGAATCATGCTTGGCTCGGCAGGTTGGACTGGGCTGGAGCCTGTGATGTTCACACGCTCCGAGGCAGCCTCTGGGAGACCTGCGGACGGACGGAGGGTTTTGCAAAGAGATGGCGCCCTAGGAACATGTGCGGAGAAAGCGAGAGCCCGGGCGGGATACCCACAGCCAAAACGGAGACCAGAAATAAGCGCTTCCCGGGACCGGAATCAAAAAGGAGCGAAGAAAGGGAAACACCCGACAGCACATGCACGCAGCGGACCCTAAGGACTCCAGCCAAGCTCTTCACATCTTCTGCAGCTCCTCTCTCTCTTTCTCTCTCTCCCCTTCCAGCTCTCCTTTTTTGTGTTTACCCCCAGCGCCTCCCCTGCCGCAACAGGGCGATCCTGCCATCGGTGAGGGCATTTTGGGGCTCAAGCCCCAAACCCCTGCCCGGGACTGTTGCTGCCTTTCTTTTCTCGCACCTACCGTCGTTCGTCGCCGTTCCCCTATTAGCTGGAGGGTCGATTGCTAATGATGCTAATTGTGCGCTAGTGAGGGGTGCGGGGGCAAAGGGGGAGGGCTGGGGGAAGGACTCGCAGTCCATGAACACGGGCGTTCCCGGCCAAAAAAGTAAACTAGTGGAAAGTTTTCTCCTCCTCTCCCTCTTTTTTCCTCCACTTCGCCCTCCTTCAGCCCGGACAGGGCGCTGCAAACCCGTGTGTCAAGTTGCGCTCCCGTGCGCGGCGGGGACAGAAGGGACAGCGGGGACAGCGGGGACAGCAGTGCCCGGAGCTGCGGGGACTGAGGGGACAGCGGCGACAGCAGTGCCCAGAGCTGCGGGAGGGCAACCGGTCACCCCCCGCATCCCGTCAGGGACCCTCCGGCGACAGCCCCGCACCCCCCCGACGGAGGGACCCGATTTTTCCATCCCAGGAGAACACTTCTGTAAAAACCGAAGGTAACACAATCCGCCCCTTTCTCCAGCCTGTTTGAGCAAGAAGTTGCCCCCGGCTCTTACAGCTCAGGCACCGGGAGAGAGCCCGGGAAGGAGGCTGGAGCGCCCCTTGCCCCCACCCCTCGGCGGCTCTTCCAAAATGAAATGCCCTGCACTCCGATCTCCTCCTGCTCGACGGCAGGGGCCGGGCTCCGCACGCCGTGCCAGCCAACACCTGGGGACACCGACTCCGTCCCGGCAGCATCCCGGGACCCCTCAGCCCTCCCCGAGAGACCTTCCCGCTGCCCCAGGCCCAGAGGGGTCGCTGGTTGCTGCCGCTGACAGCCTGATTTACAGGGAATGCTTTCCCAACACCCTCGCAAGCCGCAACAAAACACTGAGGCGTGCCGGCTGGTCGCTCCTTCTCATCCTCTTCCCGAATTAAGAAAGGCTCTCTGGAGAAAGTTTGGGTGCAAAGCAAAGCATTTTCCTACCCGCAGGTTCTTTTATGTTAAACGACACTTGCTGCACAATTTTAAAGCCCAGCTCCCTAGCCAAATACCACACCACACAGGCAAATAAAACCAACAACACAAGACCTGAAATAGAAATCATGGTGAAAATATTAAATCGTTTATGCTGTAAATAAATTCCCTGAACACCTGGTAGGCTATAAATTAAAATGTATAGCTAACAGGCTTCTTTGATTTACACTTTGCCCTTTCGAGCAATTAAAAATAATTTTGAGATCCCCTGAAAACAGTCCCCACACACTCATAAGTCTATTGCTCTTTAAAAGGTAAAACGTCCATCAAATATTTTTAGAATTTCCTTTCCCCCAGAAATTGAAAATTAAAAAAAAAAACAACCTCCAAAAACCAAAACATACCAACCCTCACAGACTCAGGAAAATAAATAGCCTTTATAAACTCAGAATACTGAAGTTTCTTCACAATTTATTACTTCACCTTTTCCTTGAGTTACAGCTGTCTGTGGCTCTCAGAGATCACCCTGGCCAACAGTGGTTGATCTTCTCAGCAATCGCTTCCAAAGCTATTTCTATGCTTAAGAAAAAGTGGAGGGGGAAAAAAAAGCAGCTAAATGAAAGAAAAAAAATGTAATATTTTTAAAAATAAATCCAGACCTACAGAGTTTTTATTCTGCCTGCAACAGGTTAGGGCGAAATAAAGGGTGTTAAAAGCAGGTGCTTTTCCCCCTTGCTGCTCTTTTTATTAT
>WBMV01008070.1:312643-490629 GCA_013396655.1 Campylorhamphus procurvoides
GCCCCCTCTGCCCCCCCGCCCCCCCGCTGAAGACTGTCATCTGCAACACCCGGCGCGGCCCTTTTTCACCTGCCACCTACACAAATGCTTAACCCGTGAGCAAACTCCTGGTACCAAGCCTCACCGCAAGCCTGAGCCCTTCTCTGTGGCAGGATGGGGAGAAGAATCCCCTCGCCTGGGGTTTAAACCCTCCCTGCCCCGCAGGACGGCGCCGGGGATGCGGCGGGGGATGCGCACCCGGGTCAGCGGCTCCCGGGTGGGACCCGCCGCCACCTGCAGCATCTCATCCCACCGGCCCGGCCGCTCCGCCCTGGCAGCTCCGGGTGTCCCCTGGCCTCGGAGGGGTGCGGGAAGATGAGGCTGGACGAGAGGAAGGACCGGCGGAGCGATGCTTTGGCATGATTCCCATCCCCACACCTGCGCCAAAGCATCGCTTCGCGCACGGGGCACCCACGGGCACGGCTGGCCCCGTGTCTCGGCGAGGGGAAAAGCCACACTTTTGTTCGGGTTTCACCTGCCGGGGCCTCGGTTACAGCAGGGCTTGTCGCCAAGGCGAGGAGTTTGCGGCCGCTGGTTGTTTACCCAGCCGGGACGCACGGAGGGAACCGATGGTTTTGTTGGACCTGAAAAAGGCTTCAGTCGCGGGGAGGTGAGGCAAAACTCTGTGTTTGCCTTTCTGGTCAAGCCCTCTCTGCAGCAACAACGCGAACCTTATCATTTTAGTTTTTTTGCCTCCACTTTCTCCCGTCTTCCCGCCTCAAAGACAATGAGATTTTGGAGAGATGCCGTGCTTGGCTTCTGCCTCCTTTTTCCATACGTATAAACAGGCATAAATCAGCTTTCCTACGAGGAAATCGACCTGGGAGTTTGGCTAGGAGGATAAGTCCCTGTTCCAGGTTTGGCACGTAATTCCCGAGCGGGGAATAGGGCCAGAGGCTGCGGTCGGGTGTGTGACCGGGTTCCCCCCAGAAGCCTCTTAGGAGAGAAACGTTCCCTTGAAACAAAAGCCAACGAGCGGGACAGGTTCAGCTCCCTGGGGAGGAGATGCCCTTGCAGCCTCAGGGAGACAGAGGGAAATAATGACTAAACCCCCACCCGGTGCTTAGAGACGGGGTAAATCCTCAGCTCTGCAAACTTCCCATCCTTCACCTCTGTGAAGTTCCGCCTCTCCCTCCTCCCTCTTGTTTTATTCACAATAAAGCATTTTCGTCATTTCCCCTCCCGGATTTCTATAACCTCAGTTGCACTCGTCCAGGGCTTCGGTTCAGACAGGGAGTTTAACCTCCCCAGTCTTCCCAGGGTGGAAAAAATGGTGTTCAGAAAAAAAAAAAAAAAAACCAAAACACAGGCGTGCTGACTGCTGGAGAGTCTGGCGGGGAAGGGAAGGGAGCGGCACATCAGTGATTGCTGGACTCGTCCTACGAGGACCAGAAATCCCCTGAGACTTGCACAACCCCTCTGATCCAACAAGGTTCAAAACCAGCGAGTGCAGCTCTCTACAGACGAGGTGTGAAGCCGTCGAGTTTTTCCAAGGCTGCCAGGGTGGGCTAGAGGGCAAGGCTGCTGTGCAGCTGGTAGCAGACACGCTCGCTTGCACAGCGAGGCAGACTTTCTAGCACATCCTCATCCGTGCCCGCAACCTAGCCCTGTCGCACTCCGCTGTCCCCAGCTCTCATAAGGGTTGCTTTCCTCTCCTCTGACTCTCCGGTGGCTGTCAGGGATGAGAAACTCCTTAGTCCACGTCTGACGCGGGGCAATCTTCTTACCGAGTGAAAAGATTGCTCGGGGAGAAAGAGAAGCCCGTTTTTTCCCCTTCCCATCAGCAAGACCCAGACGTTCCGTGGCACTCCATCTGCGCACTAATCTCCCTTATTAAACAATGATAGAGTGGCTCAGCAGAGCCGCCTCTCCCACCCGAGGGGCAGCCGGAGTCCCCCCAGCTCACCTACTGACACAGTGCTCCGTTTATTTAGACAATATGCATTTAATTTAACGCACTGGAGAAAGGGCGGGGGAGCAAAAGAGAAAAGAAAAAAAAAAAGGGGAAAGAAAAGCTGTGTGGAACTGAGAGTTTCGCCAAATCTCTCTGGCTCCTGGAATCCAGCGGACACCGAAAGGAGCGATTCTCAGGTGTGAGGGCAGGGAGGCGGTGGTGGCTCCGTGCGGGCTCCGTGTCACCCCGCGGAGCGTGGCTGGGCTCCGGCGGCGGGGCCGGGCGGCCCCAGTGAGCTGTCCATGGTGGAGCGGCCCCGGGAGCGGCTCTGCTCTGCCCGGCACGGCCGGACACCTGCCCAGGGACAGGGACAGGGACACGGACACCTCCCCAGGGACACGGGCACGGACACGTGCCCAGGGACACGGACAGGAACAGGGACACGGACACCTGCCCAGGGACAGGGACACGGACACGGACACGCAGCTCCGGCTCCGGCTGGGTGAGGAGGCCCCGCTCCCCGACCCTCCCTTCTCCAGTCCATCCCACAGCGATNCGGACAAGGGCACGGGCACGGACACCTGCCCAGGGACAGGGACACCTGCCCAGGGACACGGACAGGGACAGGGACAGGGGCACCTGCCTAGGGATAGGGACAGGGACACGGACACCTGCCTAGGGATAGGGACAGGGACAGGGACATGGACACCTGCCCAGGGACACGGACAGGGAGCGGGACAGGGACACGGACACGGACACGGACACCTGCCCAGGGNAGACAGGGACAGGGACACGGACAAGGGCACGGGCACGGACACCTGCCCAGGGACAGGGACAGGGACACGGACACCTCCCCAGGGACACGGGCACGGACACGTGCCCAGGGACACGGACAGGAACAGGGACACGGACACCTGCCCAGGGACAGGGACACGGACACGGACACGCAGCTCCGGCTCCGGCTGGGTGAGGAGTCCCCGCTCCCCGACCCTCCCTTCTCCAGTCCATCCCACAGCGATCCATCCCACCTGTGCCGTTTCTACCACAGAGCCCCGTCTCGACTCCCAACCCGTAAGGAGGACACCTGAAAGCAACAGGCAGCTGTTTCAGAGCCCCGCTGAAGGGAGACTGGCAAACACACTCCCCTCCAAATGTTCATGGCACTCGAACTGCTAGCAGGCACCCTGCTTTCAATGATACTTGTATTTGCGTTTAGTGCTCTGAAACCTTGAGCTCTTACACTGCCTCTCTAGGTCTGATCCTGACTTCAGCTTTAAATATATCTTAATATTTAGTTCCTTTTTTTTTCTTTTTGTGACCAAATGTCTATTAAATACCAACAGGAAAAAATGTGTCTGGTCTATTTAACTTACACAAAACTATTACCAAGCTGGGCTGGCTGGAGAACAAGAATTCAATTTAAAGAGTTGGGGGGGCAAGCTTTGCAATTTGTTTTTGCGCTATGTTGGAACAAAACCCAGCCCTTTAGACAATTTTCTAAGAGGAGACAGACTCACCTCCTGCCTTGGAATAGCTTAGTGGTTAATGTACTCATCTGGGATGTGGGACACCAGAGTTCAAGTCCTTCCCTTCTCTGATTCAGACTCTTAATCCCCAGACCGTCAGCTTCTTTCAGTTCCATCCCAACCCATATCTAAAAAAACCCTTTCCAATTACATTTGTGATGAATTGATATTTTCCAATGGGTGAAAAATGAATGTTTAGTTAGGATAAATTCCCATCTAACAGTTATTCTGAGCAGCCTTGGTTAAACAAGGAGAAGTTCTGGCAGCCATGATACAACAATGGAAGGGAATTGCAAGTTGTGAAAAGAAAGGGTGAGCTAGGGAAAAGGAAGAAGTTTCCTTCTCTGGTGGCACACAGGGATAGTCTGGTTAAGATATACCTTCTTTAGCTTTAGGTTTGCAATTATTTGAAAAAAAGGGGGATTCTCTCCTTCCCCATAGGCACATTGGGACTGGTATCATTAATGTATGCTTTCCTGAGATATAATTTTGTTTGATCTTTTCTGTTTCTCTAGTTTATGGGACACAACAGAAAGTTGCACTTAGGACTGTATTCAGTATCATTTGACTCCCCAGCTCAGAAGACAGGCTGCCTTTCCACACCTAGGCTGATGGAAAGAACCTGTTTGTGTGGAGCTTGAAGTCACACCGGTGACTCTGGACAGCAAGGTACCATAACATGCTCTACCAAGAGCTTAGCCTGTATTTGCTAACATTTCTGAAATACACATCTTTGTTTTATGCCTTTTTGTTGTTGTTGTTGATCTCATTATTTTTTTATAATCTCCAGTCTGCCTTCCAGGACCTTTGCTGCTTCTTGCTGTTTTTGTTTTTATTTAAAAAAAAGGTAGAGATGACTGGAACTGTTACATGCATCCTCTGCTTTGACTCAGATGTGCTTTGTTCCTTCCTTTGTTCCTATGCAAGTAAAATGATCCTGTATTCTCGTCTTTCATTCCACATTAATTATCCATTTTCATATCCCTAATTCCCAGTGAACAAAGTGCATCTTTAAGCTCTTCCCAGAAGTCATGGGATCTGCTCCAGCTCTCACAGAAGCCAAACTGGTTCCCTTCATTCACTTAATTTGGATGATGGTCATGATCTTACACAGACAACTCTTCTCCAAACTCTGAAGGTTCTCTAATCTCAGTGTGGTTTCTCTTCCAGACATAATATCCCATGGGTTGTGAATCTTAAGATGCAATAAGGAAAGTGGAATGACCACCTGGCTTGCTTTAATCAGGCCATGCATAGTGAAATGTAGCCTGTAGAGCTGCCCATGACACAGTGCATAATAAGCTTGGGCAGCAGGAGATGTGAGCAAGCACATTTTTTAGGAGTTTCAATTAACCCTTACAGGTGAGGGTTCTAAATTGACTAGATTATCAAATGTGAAATTCAATTAACCTGAAGAAATAAATAAGGATAAACTGTAAAAGTTATTTGTTTTTATTTGTGTCACCCAAGATGATGAAACAGTTTCTTATAACTTGCCTTAAACTGAGATTAAGTTAATTGCTCCTTCACCTCCAGATTTCATCTCTCTTAAAATGAGAAATATTACTCTGTGTGTTTGATCTGACCCATAAATTGTGTCCTCTAAAAGCTGGTTTTTGTTTCTTAGAAATATTGACTCCTTTATTTCTGCCAGATGCTTGAAGCAATTTCAGTGGCTGTGGGAGATGGAAGAGTTTTGGCTCTGGACAGGACTAGACATTGACAGTCAGAGTTTCTGGGTTCTGCTGCTCTTATTGAAATCACTCCATCTTCTGAGCCCCGGAGATAGTTGAGGGAATGACACATGGGAGTTTTCTGAGAGCAGCCCATATGACTCAGGGGTGGCCTCTGTAGTCATAAGGCATGTGAAAACAAAGCAGTCTGTGCTTAGTGCAGGCTGAGGACAGCTCCAGGAAGGATGTGTAGGTTGCTGTGCTGGCAGGACTGAGATCCCAGGTTGTAATACCCAGCCTTGACATCAGGAGGCTGTAGTTATCACTTCAACCTGTAGATCAGAGTAACAGCAAGGGGTTGGCTTATTTTGTATTGGAAGTATTTCAATTTTTCCATTGCTTTGCAGGCTACCAGGTTGGAAACAAAATAAGAAATTTTCCCACCTTTGTCCTGTTGAAGTCTTGCACTTTGCCTGACTAACTTGAATTATGCTCTTGAATAAGCCTTGCCTCTGCAGCAGGACAAGCAGGCCTGAAGTAACAAAAGGTGCCTGCTTGATGTTGCTTTCAGCAAAGGGCCAGTAACTGGGCATGGAAATGCAGTAAAATCTTGCAGGAAAGGCTCCTGGGCTTCCCATAAAGAGTCCAGTCACTCAGGGCATGTGGTTACTCCAGTCCTTTACAGAGAATCTTTCAGATCCCAGTCATTGCAGAAATTCCTCACATGTGCTCACACCTGACAGAGCTCTTCCTCACTTTGTTATTTCCCATCTTTGAAAGCACAGAACTGAAACTGCTTCAAGAACCTTGTACGAGGAACAGTGGATGAGAAAAAACTGACACCAAATTTGAGGGGTCCCATTTGTATAGAGATAAAGAGCTTGCAGGACTCAGGGTGGGGGGATGTCAGACCTGATTACATCTGTATGGGCTTTTGTTAACAATGCATGGAGTCAAAGGCATGAATAGGCGAAAATTGTGCAACAGGGGGTGAAGTTTACCAGATGGTTGCCTATCACTAATCAGCCCTGGGATGCCCCTGTCTTCTTTTCACCAAATATCACTATTTTAGCAATATCAGGCCAAAAGGCACAAAGGCAGGGTCTGTTAGACTCAACCCTTCTGTCATTGCAGTCACTGTCAAGCTGTGTCAGACTCTGCCTCAGCCACCTCTTTGAAGGCACACTCATAAACTCCTTTCGTAAAACCAACCAGCATGAAGGGTTGGGTCTGTGTGTGGGAGGAAGGGAAGCAAGCTTTACTTCAGTGACTAGAGGTATCAGAAATATCAACAAGCCATGCTGTGAGGGCCACCTGCACACTGTGCAATCTGCCTCCCCAGCAGCTTCAGAGCAGGTGGTTTTTAATCAAGGTCTCCAGGTGCTTGTTTGTGAAACACTTTGTTTCGAGGGACACATGCGCAGTGCGAGGAGGAGTGTGATATCTGGAATCCTGGACTCATTAGTAAGGAGTGATGATGTGCTTGTCAACACCTATAGGAAAGCCAATTTGTACTAAATTATTTAAACCTTACTCAAACAATGATGATCTTATTTGAGTTGCAGGTGCTCAGCTTCAGGCTCAGGCTTGTGTAAGCTGTTTACTTGTTATGCCTCAAAATACACTTACTGACAAAAAAGAAAAAAAACTATGTAAGAATGCACAAAACACAATCTTTGTTGAATTTTAGGGCCTTTTCTCATCAACACACAAAAGCTGAAGTAAGACAGTTGTGTTAAGTATTGCCAAGTACTGGGGCCTTCAAGATCCCATGGATATTCTCTGGAGCTCTTGCACAAGAGGGAACATCTTCAGGCTCCAAGTGAGCCAAAGGGCTCTGCCACACTTGGTGCTGGAGATTCCTGTGGTACAAAAATAGCTTCTGCTTTGCAATCCAGTTTAAGGACAAGTTGCAACAGAGGAACAAAACAAGCAAATAGGGAGAGGGCAAATGGGATAACGATAAATCCAAACCCATTGCAGTTTAGCCTTGTATCTACAAATCAAAGCAGATAAAGCTTCAGGTGTGTAAGGAAACAGCTTAATGGCATAAGGGATACAAGGAGAGAAAGCACAGGGGGATGTGAGGTAAATGTGGATGAACAGGCAGGCAAAGTAGGAATTGTTAGTAGCAAGAAGATGGGCATATGGCAAGAATTGAACAGACAGGTAAAATGAAGTTCAGTTGTGAAAGGATCTAAAAGGAGGAATAAAAGGGCAGGGTTGTTTGGTTTAGGTTGGATTTGTTTGTTTATTTGCTTGTTTGTCATTTTAGGAAAGAAGAGGGAGGAAGCAGAAGGCCACAAATGGTATAAATTACAATTGACTAAAAAAAAATAACAAAGAGGATGATTTGGGCAATTCTTTGAACAGACCAGGTGATAAACAGTTTGCAATGGCAGGGGTGAAGCACTCGGGTGAAAGCTTTAGTATTCAGGGCTCCTTCTGAAGATGTTGAAAGAGGAAAATATTTGAGGATAAAACAAGTGTTGGAAGCATCAAAATGTCTCGATCCACACACATCCCCCACAAAAAAGATAAGTTCAGAGCCCAACAGACTGTGTGGACACAACAGACTGTGTTTGAAAAGTCTTACCATCAGGGAGAAAGAGTAAAGGAAGTGTGTGGATTTGGAGCTCAGCTGAGATGTTTATCGTGTTAAACTTAAGTTCAAACCTACACAAGTGACAAATGGAATGAAGACTGGAATTAGATGGAGGCAATCTCGTGTATCATCATTCTAAAGGTAGTTTGAGAGTGAATCAGTGTTCTGTGTTTAGGAGGCCTCATGCTGTCAGTCTCAGTCCATAGTTAAGCTCTTGGCTGGTGTGGTAATGCAAACACGTAATAACCACAAAGAAAGGGTGAAGGACAGCCCAGTGGAAAGCCCAAGGAAAGCGAATGGAGGAAAAGAGGAGAGATGATTTGGATAAGGGTCTAAATGGCCAAGTAAGGAAAGGAAAGCTAATGAAACACAGTGCCCAACGCAACGTGGAATTTCAACAGGGTGTTGCCGAACAGAAGGAATGAGCAGTTTATGAGGATGTGGATAGAGGAGGAGATTTGGGACTTAGCCAAGAGAAAGAGGTTGGAAACTTATCTGAGTGCTGCATTAGCCAAAAGAAGAGGCTAGAAGTCAAACTGGAGACAGCTGTGAATAGCATCAGCGAGAAAGATTCTAGGGTGGTGGGCTTTTTTTCTTGGTGTTGGAAAAGGCACACAACCTTCTTTGAGGGGTCGAAAGAAAATGGGAATGTTGTCAAGTATGGGTTGCTTAAAGACAGGAGGAACTACAGTATGTTTAAAACGATGTTGTGACTTTCTCTGTCTTATTTCATCCCACTGGTGTAGGACAGAAATATTTTGCCAAGTACAAAGTTCACAGGTATGTCACTTTGCCTGTATACTGTAACTCTCATAATGAGCTTCAATCAGCTTCGGTTGGGTTACAACACAGCACATTTCAGTCTTCCTGTTCCTGAACTTTGACCTAAGTATGAAAAATAGGTATTTTCTCTCCCTTTTTTTTTTTAAATCCCTCAAGTCTATCATTGCCCTTTGTGGATGTCTCACTTTTGTAATAAGTTTACCTCCTACAGTTGGTTTATCCCAGCTTCTTTATTTTTGTGTACAGTTTGGTCATACCCCTCTGCTATCACAGTTACTTTAGAAACATCTGAAGTTTTACATTACCTGTTTAAGTAATTCATATGGAAGGTGCTGAGTCTTTCAAGTTGCTCCGGAGAACCCAACCAGCCAGTTCACTGACCTGAAACCATTCTCACAAAGCCCAGTTAAAGCTCATTTAGCCTCTGTGCTGCAAGGTTCCCTAAGAACACTGTCAAAGGGACAAATATAAAGCTTCTCTGTTGTCATTTCCAGGGTCTTCTTGGAAACACTTTATAAATTATGTAATCACACCTCTAAGTCTAAAAATTCACTATATGAAGTTCCATGAAAACACTGCTGTGTGAAGGAATACTGGGATTTTTTTCCCCCCCAGTCTCTTTTGCAAAGTTTCCTTATAGGTTTCATTATCTTGTGACAGGGCATGTGAGTACAGTGCTTGGTCATAAACAAAATAACAGAAAGAGCGTAGTTTTTATTTATTTATATCACCTTGTTTATTTTGAATTATCTGCCATGTTTTTTATTCTTTTTGTGCCATCACAGAACAGACAAGCTCCATTTTCAATCTTGTGGGAAAGACAACAAATTACTGTTTACTGAAACAAGCAGTACCAGTGGAGTTGGCCTTTCTAGAATAAAGAATTACATGATGTATTTTATGTGGAAGATCAACAAAACCAGTCTGAACGTCAGTCTTTGCTTTACTTCAAAAGTTCTCTCTCTCCCTAAGTTTTCTACAGCACAGACAGCATTGTCGTAGCTCTGTGATTAGAAACAGTTTCCATCAAGACTTCATTTGATTTTAGCAGTTGAAATCTGGTTTTATTTATCATATATAAACCCTCATTTCTATAATGTAGGCTGTTTTAAAAGATGAAGCTGTGTATACTTAAATCGTGAAAGATAAATAGTTTAATTGTTATTTATAGTATTGTCAACAGGTTGACTATCTAATCAAAACAGCTATTTAGTAATCATAGGAAATATAGCAAGGGTCACAGTAAGGTACAGTAAATGCTTGGCTATAAAGAAAGGAGTCTATTGACATGGTTTCTTTGCTAATCAGGAGCATGGCCAATTTTCAGGCTCAGGAAGTTCATTTATGTTGCAACAAGGCAATACTGTATGGATATATTGTTCAGTTTAATTTTTTTTCCACAAGCAATAACAGAATCTTCAGTCACAGTATGGAGGAATAAGAGGATGAGAGAAAATGACTGTTCCAATGCCTGCAACCAGAAATCTACTAATGATTAGAATTTATGAATGTAGAATTTAGGAATACATTTTTTTCTAAGATTTCTGTGACTACCCCTTTGCAAAGTAATGTAAAGTGTTTGGAGATGTATCGTTTGAGCTGCTGACATAATTAATGATTTCATTAAGAGCATGAAAGGAGGCTCTTGTATTTCCCTGGCTTTAGAAAGCCAAGTTCATGTCCGAACTCTAATAACCAAAGTCACTTTTGCCGATCTAGACTGTTGGTCCTCTTGTTGCAAAATAAAAATTTGCAAGGCAAATATTATACTGGGCTGTGATACTTCCCAAATGTCACGAGTGTGACATGTTTTAAATATGAGCAGCTACTATGGATCACAGGCTGGCAGGTATTATGGATTACAGGCTGGCAGAAAACTTACCACCATTTCACATAACAATGCAAATGGGAAGATTGTAAACACAATAACGTGCTTCCAGAAGTTCAAAGGAAGCCAATTCAAAAATTGACACTTATCACTCCCAGTTTTCATATAAGACCCTTGCTTAGGTAGTCTGCACTCAAAAAGCAATGTTGTTCCTTGAAAAATTATGGCAATCCTAAGGAAACTGCAGTAGGATTTTTTTGGAATGATTTACGAGTTTGGGACAGTGCCCTTCCAGTTATGCCCTGACTGACTTTTCATCTCATGAGACTTGGGCTAACATCCTGAATTAGTTGCCATGAGTTTGGTTTCTTCATCTTGATACCTAATGAATAATAAAGATCCCGCTGCTACAAATCTGTACTTTTAAGTAAAGGGAAGAAGGGGAACAGAAAGTGTGCTGAAAGCCAGATTTGTGCACCAGACCTGCAAGAAAACAAAGCATGTAGGAAGTACAAATACCCAATTTCGTGGAGACTACCCAGGTGCTCGACTTAAGGAAGGGCTGCTGAGCTTTTCTGGTTGAGAACCAAGCACAACAGGGGCTAACATATTAAAAAGGCTGGAACCCATGTCAGGATTGAAAGGCATTGAAGGATTACATGGAAAACTTCTGGTGCTTGTCTGGCCTCAGACAGGATTAGCTTCTTCAACAAACATTGAAGTCACACAATGCCCTGCATCACTCTGCAACACATATTCCTTTATTTTATAAAAAATTAGATGAAATCAATGGTACAACCCATTCTGAGCATAGGCCTAGCATTAAGCCTGCAAGTAGTCCTTTTAAAATGGGAATTCACACATTAAAACAGGTGCACATACCAAAAGTAAAGGAACTGTGGAACTCTGTAGAGGTAAGGGAACAAATGACCGTGTATCACATGTCTTTTGCTGATTCATGTTAACATGTAAGGTCTCTTCATCTGTGCATCAATTTATGGATATTACATTGCAATGAAAATGAAAGGCAAATGTCATAGTTCTCTGTGTATGTTTATTATTTCATAGGATCTACACTTACACATGCCTAGGTATCTAAAGGCTTCAGAGGATGTAAGAATAACCATCTTAAATCAGAATCAGGGTGCAGCTGACCCACTGGATTGCCTGTGGGGCCAGAAGCAGACACAGAGGTTAATATGAAGTGAATCATCTCCAGTTAAATTCTCCTGTCTCTCAGTAATTGCTGATTTAAAGAGTGACTGGCAGACACATTTTGAATAACCACCAATAAATCTATTCTTCCTGAGTTTCACTAAAACCTTTTCTGAGCTTGGTTATGGCGCTGGACTCCACAGCATCCTGTGGTGAACTTTCACAGCTTAATTATTATGTTGTCCAAAAAAGTACTTCCTTTTGTTTGTTTTTAATACTGAGGGAACTGAATTCTCCCTAATTTTTTATGTTATGGGAAATAGAGAATAGCAATTTTCTGCTCATCTTCTGTTTGCCATTCACAATTTTGTAGATGCTATTATATATCTTCTCTGTCATCTGCTTTTTTTTCCAGCAGGGAGGTTGTAGTTCATTTCCTTTCTCTTTCTGTGCAAACCTTGCTTTAATTTATTTTTCTCAGAATAATTATGCTCTCTATCTTTTCCAGTTGTACTGTGTCATTATTAACAAAGGGCAATCAGAATTAGGAAATTATCCAAGAGAGTGCAAATACACCATGCAAGGATACACAGAACTCAGATGGCTTTTCCTCACACTTCTATAGGATTTTATTTCCATGGCAATGTCCAGCTACTCACTGCTGTTCTTCAGGTTTTGTATGCAGCTCTAATTCTTCTTGAATGGTTTCTGCATATTCTGTCCTGGGGGACTATTTATAAAAAATATATCAGATTGCTTTTCCCCTCTAAGTAATCCAAAGAGAAGACAAATATGGACTTTTAACTTATTTGCCTGTTAGATTCAAGTAAGAGAAGGAAAAGAAAAAAATATAAAATAAGTCTTCAAATTCTTCATGTAATTTTCAAAGCTCTAGAAGATCCATTGTCAGGCATTACTTTTAGAAAGGAACTTTGATTCCAAAATCTGTGTTTAGTTACTTGTCCTTGGAAGTCTTGCTTCTAAAGGTCTGTCTTTTAGCTTTCGTTTGGCTGTGTGGTTGCTTGTGCATATGTGTGCTAGTGTGTGTGTGTGTGTGTGTGTGTGTGTGTGTGAGAGCTCATTCACTTTGTGCTTGGGTTAATAAGATATGAGGTCATTCTTTCTTGAGAAAGGGTTTTGTGGTCTGGCCAGAGGAAAAAAAAAAAGCCATGTTCAGCATTTTAAACTGCCTCTTGCTGGGGAAAAGCTCAACTTTCTTGTGAAGCCCACTTATCACAGAGAGATCTGGGCATGGAAGGGAATGCTATACTTTTGGTTCTTTCAGCTCAGTCCTAATCCTCTCAATTTATGGGACCAAAACATAAAAAAGGAAAATGTGATTATTCATATATACCTGTGTCTAGACAGGTTGTGATTTATATGTAACAGCAAAATGATGTTTAATACATATTTTACATGCATATACATGTGTACATGTGCCTATACTTGAAATATGTGTTATATATATGTATATATAGATCTATTTGCAAACAGTAGTAAGTCTGGGGAGTAAGAGGAAGCTCTTCTGTCTAGAGACATTCTCTTTGAAGAAAACAATCGAGGTATAGTGTTCATGTTCACTCCATTTTTGAGAACATGACAGAAATTCCCATATGCCTTAACGTATGTCATTCTTTTATTCCCGGCTTCGGTCCCATTAGGGTGGATATCAGTTACACCATTTACTTGAGATGCCCTTGGAAATTTGTAACTGTAATTGTCGCCATAATTCTATTATTTCATAGCATTATTCCTGTCACTAAGTGACTCAGGACCATTTCCCTGTGACCACATGCAAAAGGTACAGCTTTGCTTGTGATTTTTAGCTGTGCGAGTGCAAGACCTTACTTGGGGCATATGGGAGGCATGTGATTTGAGAGTGCAGATATACATAAATGAGATTTGGTCAGACTGAAAAATAAGCTAAGGATGGAATTCTCTTCTGGTAGAAAGTGGGCACAGGGTGTGTCAGCCAAAGTCGATTGGTTTGGGGTATTTTTAAGCAACTGAAAATCCAAGATAAAAAATGTGTGTAGAAGGAAAGGACTCAGGACTGATCTGGTTAGTGAGAAAGGGTTGGCAAGGGGTTATGAAACCTCATGTCTGGGACTGCATCTTGTGGTGGGGAAACATTTACCACAGCAACCAATGTGTACTGGAGGGAGCTGAAAGTCCTTTCTCTCAGTCAATCCACTTGAAATGAACTTCAGCTTTTACGATCCAAAATGCTGAACCGTGCTTGTGTAAACTGCACGTCTGCACCTAGAAAGCATCCATTGTGAGCTTTCCCTGCCTTCTTTCAGCCTACCACACACCTAGCTGTATAAAGCAAGATTAACAGGTGTGACTATAATGTATGATTAAATAATAAAATCTTAAAGGCAAATTGACATTTAACGGGAAAGCAGACTGACAGGAAAAGAAGGGGTTTTACCAGCATCATCAGGTCCTGACTACGTGCCTCTTGCCATTTGCTCTGACTTGGGAGCCGAGCTGAAGTTGCAGGAGGCTCCTTTTTGAGGTGACACATCCAAAGAGGAACAGAACACCTCATGCAACCGCACGCTGAGTCAGTGCTGGAGTTCAGTGGGAAAAGAGTAGTTGTTGCCCTTTAGGTATTCAAACAATAGCTAAGGTATTAATCACTCTACAGTTAAGGCAGAGGTGAACAAGCCTTTTCCTATAAGTTAAATATATTTATTTGAGCATTATTTCTATGTCATAACTGATTCAGTTCTCCTGTTATGCTCTGACTCCTAAAGGGAAAGTATTAATTTAAAATCATATAAATTGCTGCTTTGTTAGATTGTGAAATTGTGAGGAATATGTATTCTAACAATTATTTTTTTATTTTGTTGCACACAATTCTATAAGAATTACACTATATATTATATTCTTGATGAATAATTTATCCTGTAGGAACAACTACACCTTGCAGTGATTTTTTCCCTTTCTGGAACAATTTCCTTCTAGGAACTTCCAAAATACTGTGCAGATTCAAAATATAACTTGGAGACCATAACATTAGTTTGCATTAAAGCCCAAGAAGTGGCTTCTATTAGCTTTGATGGTTCTATACACCCTCTAGATATATATATATATATACATATACATATACTAATTATCTATACATATATTAATTATCAAAATGGGATGGTATCAAAAAGCATTTCAATACTTCATGTCAGTACTCAATAAGGTTTCATAACACCCATCAAAAGCTGGAGCACAATTAAAATGCAATACCCCAAGAGAAGTTTGAGTGGGACATGAATATTATCTTCTCCTAGACTCTTACAAGGACTGTGATTTTAGATATCAAAAGTTCTTTCCTTTACCTCCTCAAATCTTTGTGCAGCCTTTATTTGGCATGCACTGACAAAAAGAGTAATTCCAGAAGGTTGCATTAACATGGCCTCCTGGGAAAAAAGTTTGGAGTATTGTCTTGAGATAATTAATCTATAAGCACTGCTGGGAAATGAGTAAACAGTTATCTCAGAGGCAATCCCAATAGTTTCAACCAGAATGGGAATTTTTGATTTCCAGACCCTTATTTACAGAATTCTTCCCTTTTGGTAGATAGACCGTGGAAGTTCAGAAATCCTTTCAAGATGGCCTTTGAATCTGTGCTGATAGATCATGCTGAGTTTGAGAACATTTATAACATTGGGTCTAGAGATGACACGGAAACCACAGGAATAGTGTTTTCCTCTGCCCTGCCAAAGCAGGCCACTGCTACTTCTGCCTTGATGGAGTGTTTTGTGTTCAGCCCTTGCTGAACAACTGCAAAACCTTCCTGCAGGCTCTCACAATATGTAGGGACCTCAGCTGAGCCAGATGTAGCACTCAATTACTAAAACTTCTGTTGCAACAACCCCATAGCTGACTCTGCAGTTGGACACACACAGCTGTAGTCCTGGAGCTCCCGAATTTTGAAGGCAGTAGCAGGCAAGCACTGCGTGCCAGAGTGCTGGTGGGAGCACTCTGAGCACAACCACAGTGCCCTTTCTTATGCTGGGAAGACAAAGGAAAGCTGCCTGTGGGCTGAAGGTGGATGGGAGTCCCCAGGGCTGTGCTGGGATGCTCAGCTACATGGCTGGCCGAGCTAAAAGCAGCAGCTCTGCCTAGTGCAAAACAGAGCAGATTCCAACCCTGCTTCCTATTGTCTTAAACATATTATTTTCTTAAGCATCATTCAGGATGTTCTGTGGGTTTGCCATTGTCTCCACCTTCCATCAGCAATGGGACTGCTCCACAGTTCACTGCTTTCTAGTTACCTTGTGCTACTCTCTTCCTTCCCATCTGTATCTGTTGTTGCTTTGAGGATCTACCTTGAAGAACAAAAATGTAAAACAAGGAAGGGAACTATGACCACATACATAGCCTTCCCTTTCACTTTTTCATATTACTTTTAAGTGATGTCTTCATTACAGATTTGCCCTTCCCTTCCCTTCCCTTCCCTTCCCTTCCCTTCCCTTCCCCATTTGGTGTATTAGGTTCAAGCTGCCACATCTTCAGGGGCTTTAGGAGCTACCTTGTTTTCCAGCTTAACACAGGACTCCTGTGACAAAATATAAATGTTTTCCTGTCATTAAGGTCTGCAATACATAGATTTATAGAAGGCAATTGTAAACTTGTCATTTCTTTGCCTTTGGAAACCTTCAGATGGAAACTAAAAGGACAGCTTTCTATCATTAGTTATATGAATGTAATTTCACATTAGTTACAGGCATTTAATGCAACACAAGACCTCTACTCTAACAATCATTTATTATTCTTCATGATAAAGTTTGACCTCAAGGCATAACAGTGCAAGTAATTTCTGACTGAGTGTCATCAAACAGAAAGAGATTGTTTGGATCATTGAAAAAACCTCATTCCCTGTGTGAACTGGACATTTGAGAGAGATGTGTTATTTCTTGGAGTTCATTTTACTTTTAAGTGATGTCTTCATTACAGATTTGCCCACAACCCTCCCTCTTCCTTTCATTTAATTATCTTTTCTTTGTCAACTGCTTTTCTTTGTCAACCACTCTGGATCTTTCATCCCAATGATTTATTCTTCCTTCCTTGTTTCCTGCCACCATGACCCCACACTGGCTATTGTAATCCTGTGCCTATTACACTGAGTCCTCTTGGTGGACTCTCAGAGACATTTCGTCTGTACCAGCCCAAGGAATAGCCATTCAAGATGTTCAGGGTGCAGCATGAAGGCAGACACATCAAATCTCTGGGGGTGTTAATTGCCAAAAGAACTCTGGATTCTGGAAAATACAGTTAAAAAAGGGTTATTTTCAACACCTCTGTTACTTGTCCAAATCTGAATTTATGAACACTACCAGTGAAAGGCATGACACTGGCCCTTGGGCAATTCCTGCTTCTGCCAGATTTCAAAAACAAACAATAGAGGTGTTAACATTATTCAAAAATTGATTGAAATAATCTTAGGATGGAAAGCATTAGGCAACTTACATACAGGGGCTGGTGCCAGCTCCCACTACAATAACAGTCTCATCTGTCTCACCATGCCCAGGCACTACAGGATCAGGTTCAGGGCAAAGTGTCAACTGCACCTTGATTTTTATTTCTCTTTCAGCTTTTCTTACACACTCACTTTGCTCAGCCAAATGGTCTAATCTCATGGAGGAAAGTGGGCAGACAGGGATGTGGGGACAGTTTCAGGTCAGCACCTCAGAAGAGTGGGGACTAGTAGGGCACATGGAATGGGATAACCTTGCAGAGAAAACTTTGAAGCTTTGAAGGCTGTGTAGGCTGCTTGGTGCTTCTCTTTGTGAATGCTTTCACTCTCTGGCTTCATTAGGACAGGGTGATTATCATGTCTTATTGAAATGTCATTAATTAGACCCACTTCTGCTATGTGACTGGACTCTCTCCTCATTTGTTCCAAAAGCTGTCTGGTGTCTAGGAGCATTTTCTATCAGCTGTATGCCTGAGTTGCCTGTCTGGGACAAATGGGGTTCAGAAAAACAATCAAAGGAAGTGATGGAAAACAATCCCACTATACCTGAGCATCTCTACAATGAACAAGAAACACCCCATAGTACATACAGTGAATGACTGGACTCCCTTCACAGTTTTGTTTGGAGATGAGTCTTACTGGAGAGCTGAATTTGTCCAACTGTCTCTCAGTTTCTATTTATTAATCTCATCTAATTTAATGACAGGAAATGAGTAATGAAATTCAGCAGTGACAGGCTGCTTGTTTAGGCCAAGTGATTTGCATCTGAACAGAAAGGGGCCCAAATCATTCCTTTACTGTGAGATTTGCTCTGCTGATTACTAATTCAAACAGATACAATAAAAAAAGGTCTCAGGACAATTTAGCACTAATGGGGAGGCAATACTAGAAAGTGTTAGCTCTTCAGGGTCTGCCACAATGGGTTCTGATAGCCATGTCCATTGCCACCAGTGGCCATGGGATGGTGTTTATAAGCTGGCCACAGTTCGCAGCAAGATGGGCAGAGCTGAGCTTGCAATATTTACTACTTCTCATAAATTCCAAGAAAAACATGCACACCTGCTGGGATAACACCTAAAATGGTGATTTTTAAGTTTGTTTCCACACTCCTTCATCTGTTCTATGTCATTTCCGAGCTACAATGAGCGGGAAGGAGGAACAGAAGAAGCCAGATGAAGTGAGATATTTTTTTAATTTAAATGTGAAGGTATTGCCTGGAGGTATTTTCAGCTACAACCCGAGGTTTTGGAATAGAAGTTTAATTGATGTGATGTCATAAAATAAATAGAATAAATTTGTGAATTGATGGTCTCCCAGTCTGGCTCTCAGTGGGTGGCAGGTATCTACATTAAAAAGACCATCAGGGCTGGCACCTCTCTTGTCAGTGTCAGCTCAGAACGTAGGCATTAATTTGGCATGGGGATTACACTGCCCTTCAAGGTGGTCTCTGCAGGTGATGGCTCCAGCACCATGTGGCATTCATGAGGGGAGGTCTGCGGGTGGCACAGGAGGCCAAAAGGACTGTCAGTGCCTAACCAGACCCTGTGCCTGCTCCAGTGGTGTCAAACTGACATCTGTCACCACCACTAAGTGAGCTGTCAACATTTCAAGGGAGAGATTTGTTTGTTTGCTTTTAATGTTTGGGCATCTTTTCAAGTGCTAAAGGGCCCCTTGTTAAGAAAGTGATGGTGAGGCCAGAAGGGTTTGCTCTGCCATATCAGACATGGTCCCCACACTGGAGGACGGTGTCTGCTGTCACAGGGTGAGTGAGTGCTGGAGGGATGGAGCCCACTGGGGGAGCAAAGTAAAACAGTGAAGGGAGCTTGGGGCCACGGAGGAGAAGTGATGCCAAGGAGCAGAGCTGGTCTTAGAAGGGGAACTGTCCAAGAAGAGAGTTGACAAGTAAGTTGCTGAAGTTACAGCTTGAAGGGGACAGGACTTCATCTAGAAGGACCACTGCCAGAACACAATCTGGAAATGTAAGTCATGCAAACACCTCCTGATGCAGTGACACAGGTAATAGTTCTTACCCCCATTTTTGTAAGATGAAACTGCTCCTGTGTGGGTGGGGACAGATGTTGTGAAAGCTGAAGGGCTGTAACCAAACCCAAATAAGCATTTGCCTTTATGGTATTACATTATTATTCCAAATTAGGGTTTGCAATTCCAGCTGTTGTGAATATAATAGCAGGCTACTGGCATCCCTATGAAGTATTTGCCAATATCCTCAATTCAGATGTACAAGGGGAGCAATGAAAGTGCTTTTTAAAGAATTACTACTAGTTTTTAAATTTTATTTGACAGAGAGTAAAATCTACACTTTCAAGGAGAGGGGATTTTTCCAACAGTACTCCTCAGTCTTCTGGGCTTTAGGTGAAATACTGTGGTAACAGATGGTGAGTAATGGGAGGGAAAACATTTCCAACTAACTCTTGCTGTCTTTATGAGGGTATGTTTGAAAAATATCTATCTACACATGCCATCTTTCCTATACTGAAATAAAAAGGCTTTCAAGCAACACATAGCACAAGAATTTCACGTAGCTCTATTACACTGAGGTTCTTTGCCCAGGCAAGTAAGATTGTAGGGAAAACTTTGCCTGCCCATGTTCATTCATGGATTCCTGTGACTATATACGTTATTATTGCTAAATATAAACCGTGTCCTAACAGCAATTTTGATCTGAAGAGGTGATGGAGACAGAGGAGTTGTATGGTCTGGGGCATTACTCACTGCTCAAAAAAAGCCTCATGAAAAGCCTCAGAATTAATACTTGACTGAAGTAACGATTGTCATAATTATGCCAGGTCCGCACTATTATTTTACACCTCCTCAATACAATGTGGAATTATAGGATTCCAGTGAATGCTGCCACAACCATTTCATCACAGAAGTGCATGCCAGTGGCTAGTTTCCCTTGGTTTTGGTATGATCATTGCTCCCCACACCTGGAACAAAAGAAAATTAGTAGGAGTGGGAGAAAGTAAATCTTAGATTCAGTTGTACAGTTCTCATTTCCCTGCCTCCTTCCCCTCATCTCATGTCTTTATATGGTCAACGTGTGAAGAATCCTCTTGAAATGCCAATTATAACATCTTTTAATAGTTGTACAATTTAAATAAAATCTATCAAACTTTATTAACAGGAAAAGCAAAGCAGTATGTGATAGTCTTGTTAAACCATGCTAATGGATACATGCTGAGTCTTGGTTTCTCTTAAGGTATTTATTTATTTGAGAAGAGGTTTGAGGGTTTTTGGGATTTTTTGTGTGTTTTTTCATTTTTTGAGGAGGAGAAAATGGAGTGCCTCTGGCCATGGTCCACCTACATTAAAGTCTGGGAGAAATATTTTATTTATTCCTTTTTTCCACACCTCTTCTGAATTATAGTTTTGTCTTCTCAAGTCTTAACATCAACTTAGCATCAACTAATTTTTCTTGAACCTCCACTTTGTGACCACACTTAAGAATTAACCAATGAATATTTCCTTGAATGTTTGGCATTTACTAAAGTTATAAATGTGTGTGCATTTACATGTGCATAGGAAGATAAATACATGAAGAAAACCATTTTATAAATAATACATTTAACTTGTAGTGAATGGAATTTCAGACACTGAAAAAGGAATTAATATTTCTTCTGGAAGTCAGAACAAGGCTCATGCACCACCTGAGGCTCAAAACTAATCCTATGGTAGAATTCCTGAGATTCAGCAATATAAATTTGTAATACAGCTTACAGAAAGGCTTCCTTGCTTGCAATTAGTTGTACTGGGCTAATCAGAAGTCATTCTAAATTTTCTGGGAGGTTATATAGCAGGAGCTCTGCCATCAAAATGGCATTTTCTAGGTGCAGCACGAATAATCCTCTTTCCTTGGTGACTGATAAGGACCTTGTGTTTCATTTTGACTACGTGTACTCATTTTAAAAGGGTAAGAAACTGGTGAACTAGAGAAAAGAGCAGTCAGGATCTACAAATAAATAAACATAAACTTTAAAACCGGTGAGATCTGAAGTTGTACAGATTCTCATCACATCTTGAGTGGAATTCTAATCACACTTTCACTTCCCCAGCCTTTCTCCCTCCATCCCTCCTTTTTGCTTCTCTCCTTTTCTATTCCCCTTCCACTTTTCTTCCTTTTCTCTCTTTCTTGCTTCCCACCATTCATTTCCCTGCTTTTCTTCCCCTTCCTTTTCTCACTTTTTCTCACCATTTATCCCTTTCCCTGCTATTGTCCCTTGCTGTACAGTGTGCTGGGTGAAAAACTGGCTGCATGGTCAGGCCCAGGGAGTGGGAAATGGAGATAAATCCAGTCGGCAGCTGGTCAGTAATTGTGCTCCCCAGGGCTCAGTGCTGGGGCCAGTCCTTTTTAATGTCTTTATAAATGATCTGGATGAGGGGATCATGGGCACTCTCGGGCAGTTTGCAGATGACATGAAGTTGGGAAGGAGCTGTCGATCTGCTGGAGGGCAGGAGGGCTCTACAGAGGGATCTGGACATCTTGGATTGATGGGATGAGGCCAATGGGATGAGGTTCAATAAGGACAAATGTCAGGTCCTGCCCTTGTGTCACAACAGCCCCTGCAGCTCCAGGCTGGGCAGAGGGGCTGGGAAGTGCCCGTGGGAAAGACCCTGACAAGAGTTTGTAGCCAGCTGAGGGTCGGGCTCTTTTCCCAGATAAAAAGTGCCAAGACAGAAGGAAATGGTCTTGAGTTGCTCCAGGGGAAGTTTAGACTGGAAATTAGGAAGAATTTCTTCACCAAAAGGGTCATCAAGCATTGGACCAGGCTGCCCAGGGAAGTTGGTCATCGACCCTGGTGGACTTTCAAAAAACTTGTGTAGACGTGGCACTTATGGGGATGGTTTAGTGGTGGCCTTGGCACTGTGAGGTTAATGGCTGGACTCTTATGATTTTGAGGGTATTTGCCAAGCCAAATGACTATATTCTATTAGAAAGGAAAAGCATTAGAAAGGATGTATATCTGAAAACCCCGTGCACTGTTGGATAACCAGAGGCAGATTTGCTGAGGGTGCTAAGGGAACTGTCCACTACCCTTTAATGTTCTTAAACGTTAATGTTAAATGTTTAGTGTTCATAAGACACCCATTGCAAATGGTGCAGTGCAAGAAATAGTCATGACATTTTGCTGTCCACCAGAGAAGGTTTGCATCCATTTTGAAAGTGTTAAAGGTGAGCTACAATGGCCTCTTCTTGTTCGTCAGAGAGAAAATCCTAGATATTTCAATATGGTTGTTACTAATAACTGTAGTTAACTCTTAAAGAATATTTCCCCATTCTTAAAGAGCTTTATTAGTCATCAGTTGATCAGTTTTATTAATTTCATTCTCAAACATTGTAAAGTAATATTTTTCCTTCATACTCCATGTTTTTCTTCCAAAGATTCCATGGACACAGGTGACTCTAAGTGATTTAACTTAGAGAAGTGATGGAAAAATAACTCCTTTTTTTCACATCCTGCTATGACTATGGGAACAGGCACAATTATTCACTCATGTGCATGCACACACGTGTGTAAGCAGGCACAGTGTTACATTTGTGACTCTGCAATGGTACAGAGCACCTCGTGATAGCTTTATTTCCTGCACCTGAAAGAATCAGTAGGCCCAACCAAATTAGAGATGGCAGTTAATAAAGATAATGAAATCTGGTCCTTGCTGATCACAAGAAAAGTGTTTTGGAGAAAGAAGGGAAAAGAGACACCTGAGAGAAAACTGTGGCTGATTGTCCCAGTCACATTTATGTTTCCTTTAGTGGTCTTCCTTAATAACTCCTGTTAAAATCCCTACATAGAGGGCTCATTAAGTAAAGGTATTTTAACCATAGTAAAGGATTTGAGTATTTAATGGACCTTAAGTATATCATGTTGATGCATTGCACAGGCCTGTGTTTCACTCATGTATTGTTGGATCATTTTTGCTAAACTGGGATATAACTTACAGGACATTTTCTAGATTTCTAGAACTAGTGAATATTTGGCTCTCTGGCATAAAATCCCATCATTTCTGTGTTACAGATATATAGCCATATTTGGCTTTCAGACACATAAGGGCTAATTAAAAGCAGGTTTTGAGGTATAGGTATTGCTTCACGTAACTGAGGAAAGACCCAGCTCTTACAAAGCATTACGATGTCAGTGAGCTGTGGTCGTGGCACAGACATGAGTAGGGTCCTTCCAAACTCTGGAAGCTGGTGTCAAAACAAGCCTTACTCTGCAAAGGGGATGTGGGTCACTGTTACCCCCATGCAGGCTCCAGTCATGTTTCCATTGCAGTTTCACCAGCTGAGCTGTACCATCTACTATAATAGACACTTTCCCAGGGATTAAATGTGTTTACATTTGTGGTTACTTTGAAAGCGCTATGAAGCCTTTTTATTTAATTAAATTAACATCTATTCTCTTTAGTGAAACATAATGTGCGTTCTCCCTTTATATTCAGTCTTTACCTTAGGCAGTTTGGATAACATTGTAAGGTTGTTAAAAAAGATTAGCCTCATGTAGGATTGTGCTAGCTTTGCAAAACATGTTCTTTCATATCTTCTCAGCTCTGGAGTTTGTTTGGAAGTGAATGAATAAAATGTATCATCCTGTAGGCTAGAATACATATAATTGCCATCTATCATATTTCAAGGGAGGTCAACCAAATAAGTTATTTCCTTACACATTAAATATATTGCTTAATCTTTAATTCCTTAAAACAAAAGAAGTATCCTAACTGTATGGTGTGGTACAAAGCAGAAAAAGATTAGTTTTGTTCCATGTCCCTTATCTTTTATATTTTTACCCTGTGAGAATATGCTGATAAAGAGCTCAGACTTCATCAAGCTGATACAGGGTGAGTTCAAAGACTGAAAGGAAAAAAAGAAAAAGGCTTAATGGATATTTATAATTGGCAGAGTTCATAACTGTCCTGGTTTTTTGCAGGTTTATCCTTCTATTATTTTGTGTCTTCCATTTCTCTTGATATAAAATATAGGCTTGCACTAGGGGTTTGCTCTGACCATTTCACTTCATCTGTCAGAGCAGATGGAGTTGGCCATTTCCTTGAAAGAATAAAATGATATTAATCTGTGCTTCACACATTAAGAATTCATCAAGAATACCTCTGTGCAGTATCAAGGGAGAAACCAACTGTAGGAACCAAAACTTAGAGCACCATTTTGATTTTCTCCCCCTGTAATACAGGACTTAGCAAGACAAATAACTGAGATACAGAACAGAGTAACCAAGTGGAGGGGCATTTCCTAGGGATTGATAACTACAAAAACACAACTAAAACTGTGGCCAAGCATTAGAATACTTTATTTAAAAAAATTAAGGCTTGAAAACAGTTCTTATTTTCCAGTTTGTCCAGTGCTCAAGTGGCTGCAATGCAGATTGAAGGGTTAGTGTGTCCTGAAGTAATCCAGTTTCCCTCTAAATTTGCCACACTGAAAGTAGGTTTCAAAAGTCTCTTGCCAACTCTTAAAACATCATGATGGTCATTTCGTAAGAAATGGCTGAAGTCATTGCTGTTCTGAATGAGTACAGGATAGTGGTGTGGTAAATTTCAGAACTGACGCAACTTCACTTTGCTATGTGTAATAAATGGGATTTCTAGATAATACGTTTCCTGTACTATTAGGTAAGTCCTGCTCGGAACTGGATGAATATAATCCCAAAGATTTGGTGTCCTTCCCAGATTTCCTTCTCTTCTTCCTCCTCTGATGCTGCTGCTGCCTCTTGCCAGCCTGCCAATCAAAAAAAAAGAACAAAAAACACACACAAACACAAAAGAAACAAACCCCCCACAAAAAAATCCCCACTTTTCTTCTGTGTGTTCACCATTTGTTGCTCCTTCCCCTTTCTGCATGTCATTTGCAGGCAGAACACAAGAAGGGATGTTTCCTGGTGGCATTGTTTAATTTTGAGGAGAAAGAACAAGTGTGACCTGTTGGTTAATGAAGACACTGTTTATTCTACGCTGTAGTCACGTTATTTAAGAGAAATAATTACTTTGCTGCAGACTTCCTTTCCACTCAGCTGCATGGGCCAAATTCTTCTCCCATGCCACGACTAATTGCACGACCTAAACACAAAGCTTCTCTCCAAGGAGTCGTAGAGATAATATCTCTTATCCAAAAAGAGATATGGGGAGAAACACGTACAGAGCTAGCGGAGAATTATCTGACACTGCTTGTGCTATTATTTACTGAAAATGCTGACCTGCTCATGTTGATCTTTCCATGGAACTACATTAGTTGTGAGGAAATAAGAATCGGGGACAAAGTCTCAGGAATTGAAAGAGGAACAGAAAAAGGAACTGGAAAAATGAGACACCTTGGCCCACATGGTTCCTGCCAGAGACAGATGCTGCAGGCTCAAGGGATTGATCTGAAGGAGGCAAAGCAGGGATCTGCTCCTGGATCTTGCAGTCTGCATGTGCAAGTCATGATTCCTGAGCAAAGCAGTGTTCAAAACATACTGGGGCAGTTTCCAGCTCTATCCTATTGAAACCTGGAAGGAAAAATGAAGCAAAGGAGAGAGGAGAGGTGAGAAGGAAGACTGATATTCAGGGCGTATTATATGTTTACTACCCTAATGGCCTTCTATGCAAATATCTCTCAGTGAGGGTTTAAACTTGGAGCCATAATGTGTGTGACAGGTCTCTGTCCAAGTAAACTGTATTGATTCCCATTTCTCTCCCCTTCCAAATAATCTTCTGAGCTCTGGTCTCTTTTCTAGGAGTGAATAAAGCTCCACCTCAAACACAATGTGTGTCAGGATAGACAGAAGTAAGGCAGCACATTTCCACATTTCCTTTCCACCTGAAAGGTTTCTGGATATGTCTTTGAGCAACTGTTTGCAAAACTGGATCTAGTGCAATTAACTCCATCTTTTATTGACCCTAGAAGCAGCAAGCTGTTATGGAGCTAATTTATCAGTACTGTATTAAAACACTGTTGAAAGCAGCAAAGCTGATTTGCATGTCTGGTATTCATCAAGGTTCAGACAAATTGCCCTCATAGTTCATTGAGTTTTTTTTCTATTTTCACCTTTCTCTGAAAATCCTCTCAAAAGAGCCAGGCTAGCAACTTTTCCAATCTCTGAAAGAGTGTATGAACAGAAGACTTTAATAACTTCAGTCCTCTTCTCAAACTCAGAAAGTGGACATCTCAGAGCTTAGAGAATATTTTATGATTCTGCTCTGTTTTATTCTTTATCCTTGTTTTGTAACTAAAAATTATAAGCAATTCAGGTATATGCAATCAGCCATAGTGCTTCCAGAAGAATCAGTCCACAGAGAAACGCTACTTGAATTTGCTCATGTTGAAACTTATTGGATTATGTTTCCAAAATACTCAAAATTTCACATTGCAGCATTTCAGAGAATTTTACCCATAGCACATCAATTTTCTGTACATCAGGTGTATGTATGGATATGTAAAGTATTTGCAAATATGTCATGAGCAAGTACAAGGGTAAATTTAAGGTTGGATCAGGGAGAATAAACAATAGTGTGTAGATAATCTCAGCTGAGTAATTAAAAGAATTGCATATATGTGCACAAATTGCAAAAATTAATTTTTTAAAAGCTTTAGAATATGGTTTTTTCCTTCTATTTTGAGATGTATAATATCCCATCTACTGTAAATATATGTGAAACTCAAGAGCAGAATGAAATAACACAGCTCTTTCAGGCTAGGCTATTTTTGGCCAATTTTTAGAAGAATTTTGCTTACATTGGTGTTTAATTAGTTTTATTTTGGGCCCAAACATAGCTAGAAGCAACAATTGTGTGTTATAATGGGATGATGGGAAATTCCCTCTTCCAAAAGATATAAAAGTTTGCTTATCTAACCCTGGAGGGCTTCAATTTATCAAACTTTAAGATAATAATAACTGTTTATATATGTATATATATTTATATATTTGTACATGTAGGTACAAAAGCTGTGGCCTGAGACAGAACCTTGCCCAAGCTGAGCCTCCTGCAGATTTTTTGTGGTTTCCACCTCCTATATTATGGAAGATGGTTTATTGTGTTCGAAGCAAATTCTGTGGCTGAAATTAAATTAGCATATCTATTCCAACACTTTTCAAAATAAAGGAGAAAAATTTCAGAATGGTTTCTGAAGAACGAAATAAAGCTGGCATTTAAAAGGATTACAGAGGCACTATAGATAATAGGTTACAAATTGAAAGTAAGTCAATAATTTAATTTCAAAAAATTCAGAAGTCCCACTAGGTTGTATGAACCAGTGTGTTACATTTCCTACTCTTGTTTTTCACAGGCTCAGAAAGTCAACAAGACAGCAGCAAAAATGATTTTAGAAAAAAAATGTAAAGAAAAAATGAATTAATTTTGGATATTCATCTAGATACAGACAAAGGTTGCTACAGAGACAAAGGGAGCAACTCATTTTCTTATATCTATGCTGGATAGGACTAAAAGTAATAGGTCAGACTGGAGAGGGGAATGTTTCATCTGGATACTAGGAAAAGTCTTTCCAATATTAGGAAGAGTTGCTTGTGGAGTTTACAGACCATGAGAAGAGACTGGAGATGCCTCAGTCAAGGTTAAGTTGCTTGGTCTTATCTTGGGCAGCAGGACAGACTACATAACCCCCTGAGGCCTCTTCCAGGACTGTTTTCATATGATTTTACTAACATTTCGATGTGTAGTCCCCTGACATTTTTCTGTAAAGTGCTTTACAGCAAATTGGCCGCAGGTAGTGAGATGGACTTAAGGGGAGTCACTTTTATGACCTATTTTTAATATGCCAGAGCAGCAAATTTCTACACACAGACCTGTTGAATTTTCTTTACAGGAGGTTCCATGCACTTGAAGTCAGTATAGAGTGGGTTTAATACACGTGTTTTATTCAGATCACAAAACCAGGAGGGGGAGTCACTTAAGATGTTGTCTTAATAATAAAACTTTGGCTAATGTGTAGTCAGGTAGTTCATAGCTATAATAGTGTGTTCCAGTTCATCTGACCGTGTGCGCTTCCACTGGCTCCACTGATGCTCCCTAAGCTTCAGGTGAGTTAAACCCTGTGATTTGGCTGCCTGTAAATACATTTCCCTTTATGCATGGTTTTGTTGACTTTCAGGAATTTGATAGCAACATGCTCTTTTTTTCTTGCCTATGGAGCACAAATATTGTCCCTAAAGATTGAGACATTGTCATGCATGTTTTTTGGCCCCAGTGAGACTTATGATTATAAGTTTCCTTGAGCTGGAATGACATAAAAACATAAATGAGAAATATTATCATTTTATTTAATGGAAAACATCCAAAAGGGTTCCTTTGGGAGACAGCATTGAAATGACTAATTCTGGCTAGTAAGTTTCTAGAACTGAAAAATAAGTGTGTATGTCTTCAACTCTTGTAACTATGGGAGGAAGGACAGATGCTAAAAACTCCTCTTTTCCTAATTTTTTCATGTGAGAATGTCCTTCTGGTATCATGTCTTAACAAAGTCCCACATTATTTTCAGATCAGAAGTTATGAGCATAGACAGCCTGTGCCACTGAGATCCAGACAGTGAAAAGCTACTGATTCACTGAGGGCCCAGACCTGCATGTTGGGTGCTTTAATTGCAGTCAATAAGAGGAAATGTTGGAACAAGACAGAGTTTAGATAGACAGAGTGACTTGGTGTACATCTAACCTGCTAAATTCCTCGGGGATACAGGTGGCATGTGAAGACCCTGTCCTTCTGCCTATAAGCACATATATTTCTTTCCTTCTTTGAAAGCTACACTGGCTTTACCTACATGGTGTTTTCCAGGCTGGGAAGAGCCTGCTTGGGCCACTCTGAGAGCCACCATGAAGCTTCCATTAGCTCAGCTGGGAGAGAAGTGTTATTATCTTTGGCACAGCAGCGTGAGCTTGGGCTCAGCACTGACCACACTCTGGTCATTGACTGCCTCTGGTCTGGGCAGCTCAGGGAGTGAGCAGGCTGGGCTGGCAGCTGGTCAAGGCACATGCAATCCTGGCTCCTGTCTGCAAACCAAATGGCATGTTGGCATTCCCAGCGTGTTAGGTTAGGACACTGGGGGGAAAAAAGAAAAAAAAAGGATTTTTGAAAGGTTTAGAGAAGTGGTTGAGTATATGAAACGCTGCTGTGAAAAGGCACAGGAGGTGAAGGCATGGTTTCACAGTCTGAGTAATAGTTTACTGAGGTGTATGCAAAACATAGGGTGGATTTGTGTAACTACAAGCTTACCTTTCAGATCATGTCCTCCTTCACTCAGGAAGATTTCCCCAGTGAGGAAGAGATCTGAGTTCAGTACAAAAGCAATTGTGTGGTTTCTGTATTGTCTGCTGGCATGGATCAGTGCCAAGCTTCCTCAGGTTTGCTGGGCAACTAGCTCCTATTCTATTGTGCTTTTACCGGTCAAGGAGGATTTTCATAACCCTTGGTGTGCTTGATAACAATGTGTGAAATCCGATTTTAATCTGTCTCTATAAACACACTAACATACCTCTATCTGCCCTTAGGGCGTTAATGCCTGAGGTAACGTCTGGATCTCATGCTCCTCCCTTCCACTGCTCCCTGCTTCCTCTTTCACCTAAAAGCTTCTTGGCTCAGAGATTCTAGTTCCTCATCCCTGTGAGATTTTTGCTTGTATGCAATTTCTTTTTGCTCACATGCAGTGAACACACTGATGCACCTGCAGAAGGCACAGAGGGAAGTTCTGATGTGACCTTGTGGCCCCACGGCAGCATCTCGTCCAGAGAAGAAGAAGTCTTTAGGGTGCTGGGTAAGGTTGCAGTATGCCAAGTACTAGTGCTCTACCTGATGACTAAAGCTGGTTTCGAATCAGTCATAAAGAGGTTAATTATCCCTCTGAAAAGTGGTATAAATATGCTGATTCACAAATCAGATCAGAGTTTGGCAAAGCTAATCACAGTGTGGAAAAAAGAGCAAACTTTACCATCATAGGTCTAATAACCCTTCAAAGCAGCACCTATTGCTAAATACTGGCTTTGGAAAAGCCAGCTCCAAGGACAGTAGCACCTCTGGATCTGATGCTATCAACCCTCTGTTGAATCCTGCACAGAGTAGGAAACAAAAAAGTTGCCTAACTTGCCAACACATCTTATTTCAGCTGAAATACATTCCAGCTCATTTTTTGTCACTTGTCGAACTCAAAGAGGAGCACATGGACAGATTAGCTACACTTTCAGATTATGAAAAAAAAAAGGGTCTCTAATTGTGGTGACTTTGTACTATAAATTTCCTTTTTTGGTCAACATGCAGGTGGTATGGCTTTGTTACACTACCCAGCTGGCAAGCCTGGATCTCAATTCCTGCTGTACCAGCAGAGCCATCAGGGTCTGTAAATCTACAAGGTGGTGACTGAAGCTTGGGCATATCATACTAATTAAGAACTCACTCTTCTCGTAGGGAGAGGTTAGATTGTTTCTAATGAATCTGGTTAGTCCTTCTGTCGTAACAAACAGTGCCCAGTCTTGCACACTGATGTTGTAACACCTTATCATCACCCTCTCATTAATGTATGAAAATCATAGAATGTAGAAAGGTTTATCAGGCTCCTGTTGTGTAACTCAACACTGACGTGCCTTCCATCATCATTCCTTAGGGAGGGCAGCAGAGAGGAGCTGCTATTGAGATAGTTGAATTTGGGCCATCTCTCCAGACAAAAAGTCTCCTCTGTCTCACATCAGGTGCAATAGAAAAGTTTCACTATTTCAATGAATAACTCAGTGTTAGAAAAGTAATCTGCAAAGTGCAGCAGATAAAAACCAGGAGTTAGATGTAGCTGCTAACCCACAGTAAAAGGGCTCAAAACTGCATTATGAGCCATGGAGGAGTTCAAATTTGCTCCAGCAGTGAAAATACAATGAAGGTAATTAACTAGATGTCTTTAAGTCCTCTGAGGTAGCGTTTTCTGCTTGACTAAAGTTAAGAAAGTTACAAATATGAGTACATGTATAACTGAATGGGATGGTACTTGAAGAGTTACCAGACACAAAGAAGTAGGTTTTGCAGCTGATGAAGATTCTAGTTGCTTTGTCATTGAAGTCTGAAGAATTCCCCATTGATTTGAGTGGAAGGAAAATTTGGATCTAACTACTAAAGCAAGGCAGACATTTAAGAACCACAATATCACTTGGTGTAAGATACACTTTATTATAATAATTACTGTGTTGCTTAATGGCAAATGAATAGTATTGGCTCTTACAAAATGTGTTTTTCTTTGCAAATGTTTATATTGTCATCCAGAAAGGCAGTTGCAAGAAAGATCTGTCCTATAACTAAAACACTTTATTGTGCAGCACCAGTGTATAAAACTGAGCATAGTTGTATGCATTGTAAAGCAACATACATTTGTCTGTAAATTTAATTGTACAATTGAAGAAGACCTTTAATGTGGCCACATTCATCATACCTTGTTTCAAATAAGAAAAGAATGAAAGATAGATAATATAAATTTCATCTATAACCACATGGGAATATTTCACATAAAGGAAGCAAATCTTTGGAGTGGAAATTCCTGAACCAGAACTCCTTAGCTACAGCCTATCATGGCTCTGTAAATAAGGAGTCCTGGACAACTCCGTGTTGGGTGGTGACCTGCAACATCAAGTGAGAGCAAGACAGTATGAATTAAAAACAACACAGCAAGTGATGGACCTAGGAGCACATTAATCTGTTCCACTTTTCAAGCAATTGGTAGCAACTAGAAATGTAGTTTCCACAGGAGGTACTTTGGTCAAGTGTGTGACCTTGTCTTGCTAGTGGTTTCATCAGACCATGTATAGAAGTTCCACTGATTTGTGGAATTGCTTCTTATTAAAGAGTCCAAACAACTGCTGAGTGAGACAAACCTGTGGATCCCTGAGGCTGCAGGTGTTACACAGGGAAAGTTTTAAAAGTGCATCTTACCAAAATTTAGAGATATGATGGGATTTCTTATGAACTCCTAAGGAATGGCAGCACATACTGCTGGGTTCACAGCAGTCCTTGTCACTAAAACCTATGCACTCTGCTTAAGAAAATACTCTAGCAGTCTTAGGAAACGTTCTTTGCCAATATAATTTAAGCTGTGATATCCACATTGGTAAGCATGAAGGCTGACACAGCCTGTGTTATTAGAGCTGAGAAAAGGGGGAGATCCTTTGCTGTTTGATTTGGAGAGGCACATGAAAAATGACATTTCAAGGGTGCAGGAGCTGCCTCCAGTTTGGTGCACCTGCCACTACTGTCTGCTCTCTGTGAAGTCAAGGACCTGCCAGGCACAGAGTGCCTCTGGGGACTGTCCACTCTCTCTCAGGGGAAATAAGGTGATTTTGAGGAAATCCAGTTTTCATGACAAAAAAACCCAACCTCACAAATCCAGCTCTAATCACAGAGTAGAAAATACAATAAAAATACCAATGTATGCGATTTTGCTTTCGAATAAGAAGCAAAGTAAATACTCAAGTGATGTCACTGAGAAGCAGGAAGAGATCATCCTCTGAAATCATTTTATTATCTAGCAGGTACATAACATCCTACCTGTCTTGTGGTATGTTAAACCTGGAGCAAAGCTGTAGCTTTTCCTTCCCCTGCTAATGGTTATGAATACCAAGAAGGCATGTATGAAAGAATTGCACTGATGGTATAGGAAAGAGTTACACTGATGGTATAGCCAAAAGTTGTGGGTGATGTGCTGTCAAGCATGTTCTTTAAGCTGGGGATAGCAATGAGAAGCAAAATCTTCTCCTCCAGGTTTATTCAACTATTAAGAGTCCAGGAAGTCAAAAACACTTTTCAACCCAGGAAGAATTTTGATTGAGGAAGGCTGAAACTCTGGCATGAGCAGGGCAATTAATGTGCCTCCCAATATCATGGGAATGGAGAATTGGGTTTGGAGAAGCTTAAGGAAACTTGCTGGAGGGAGCAGGAAGGAGAAAAAAGACTCTAGAGACAAGGCAGAGCCAAATTACAGAGCCACAGCGACAAGGTGATGGAAAGCCCACCAGCACATAGGGGACAAAACCCTTTACTGACCAGAGCTACATCTCTTGAGGACAACATACCCAGACACTCTGCCAGCAGGGTGCAGGGCCCCCAAAGCACTCAGGCTTTCAGTATTTGCAGAGCTTGGACAGGTTTGCTGTCACCCTCATATGGATTATACAGAGAAGATAAAGAGGCCACTGTGATTCCACCAGTGCTCTCCATGCTGGAGTCCAGGTGATTGAGTAGGAAGCAACAGCTACATTTGGAGACTCCCCAGGTGTACTCAGAGGTCAACAGAGGTTGAGGACCAAGCTGCACCACATAGTGGTGTCAGGGTTTTCACTGTAAGCTGCCAAACAAAAAGTAGCAGTGGACTGGCAGACATACAGGTACCTCTAAACCACAGGGTGTACAACACAGTGGGGGCTGGATTTTCTTGTAAAATAGATAATGGATTGGATGGGGGTGGGGAAATGCCATATAAAAGGCGAGCCAGCCTGCTGTGGTTGAGAAGCATAGATTGTTGGGATGCACAGACACTGACTCTGAGGTAAGATGGCATTGTTAGAATAGAATTTTGGGCCCCTTCTGACATACAGCAAACAGGAATTACTTAAGACTGCTTCATAGATGAGAGTGCTGAATAGCAAGATGTTCCCTTCATGAGCAGTCATTCCTGGGCAGACCAGCCAGCCTGTGGCAACCAAGACTTCCATAATGATCACAGCAAAATGCACTGGTAATGCCCAGCTGCCATACATCTGATCTGTGAGGAGCACCTGGAGCTCTCCTGGACTGCAGCAGTGCCAGGACCTCCCTTGGAATTGGAGTGCCTCTTGGAGCTCACAAACCCTCAGGCTTGTGATACTCAAAAACTGTCCCTGACAACCAGGCCTAGGCTGATACCCTTCCCTCTCCCATCTCCATGGTCCTCAAGGGGAAACCCTTGCCTGTCGGGAAACACAAAGGGATTTGATGTATTTCTCTGAACCTGAGGGGAATTTTTCATAGGTACCTTTACACACACAGAAATAGGTGTGCCCACTGTTTTGCCTGTGTGCATGTGAACTGATCGTGGTATGAATGATGCTATCCCAAATCTATAGTTAAGTCATTGTTGCAACTGTAGTGAACCCTACTGAATCACTTGGTAAATGTGAAAGTTCTGCTCAATTATTATTAGGTGCTGCTAAACCCTTTTGTACCCTTATCTTTGCATCCATATCCTTTGCACTCTTTTGCATTCCCTGTTTCCATGTAAATCATTCCTGTTTCTAATTTGCTCTTCCTTTATATTCTTTAATCTGTGTGGTAAGTGATAGAGTGAACTCTGTAAAGCCTCATTTTCACAAATTCATATTAAACATTGCTTTTGCCAATACCTTTGATGGTGTTTCTTTAAGCAGTCAGTTCTAGCAGAAGAGGCCAGAAACAGCCACTATGTCTGGGCCAGAAAATAAAAACTGTGTTAATAAATCAGGAGGAGACAGGAAAACGATGAATGGTTAACAGAAATGATCTCCTATTGCTCACTTTATCAAGAAGACTGATATGGAAGGACTTGTTAACAGATTATATGCACCTAAATGGAAAGCAGAGACTTGCTAATAGAGGGAACAAGCTCCTGGAGACATCATTTTAAAGTGATGAAGCTGTATATGACTGAAGCCTGGAAATTGAGTGTAAATTTTATAAACAGTGTATCAGAGACATCTGTGGATGGAATTGTGTAAATCATAGGATGACAATCAGTCAGAAATCCTTACAAACAGAGAGATGAATATTGCTTTCCCATTCCTCCTTTCACATGGCTATTTGAAATACCAGTATTATAGCATTTCTTATTTTATCATCCTCTGAAGATATGTGCAAAGAAGTGGAATATGCTTGCTAAACTTGTCTAAAGATTTACATTCTTATGAACTTCACATATGTAGTGCCACTAATGGGAAGAGAATGCCTTTTCCAGATATGCTTCCTTCAGTACACCCCCCGTAGGAAATGTCTCTACTCCAAAAAAAATCATTATTTATAGAAGAGGCTGATTGCTTTACAGTATGAAACTGAAAGCTACATATCATTAAAACAAGTTGGCTGTTCTGGCAACAGGACTTCTGAAGTGATAAATCATAAAAACCTATGATAGCATTGGTCTGCTCTTACAGCTGTCGAATTTCAGTGTTTACGGGTAACATTGGCCAGTGATTAAAACAGAGACTTGATGATGCCACCATTTTTACTAATCTGATTGTTGGCCTGAAATTTTTGATTAGTCAGAACTCTTTCAAAAAGCTTCCATGATGTACCAGTGAGGGAGTATGCCCCTGGGTGAGGCAGGAAAGGCTTTTCCATCAGAGCAACACTTATTAATCTTAAGACTTGTCCAAGTAGAGCCAACATATATTATGTTCCATATCTTATCACAGACTAGTGAGAGATGACATGAAACACATTGAAAAATCATCTTGCATCGTAGAAGATTTGATCCTATACTTGTATTCTTTATCAAGTGTTTTCCTTGTCTGGAGAGCCTTGTTAACGTGAATGGCAAAGTCACTTGGTTTTACTTTTTCCCATGGATGCATTTCAAGAGCACCTGCATAGATCTGATTGCAGGGCTGGGATTTTGGTTCAGCTACTTGTATTTACATTTTTACCAAAATGAAGCCCCATTATTTCACATTCCAGAGTTTTCAAGCTCCTTTCAAGCATACAACCAGTTAATAGATATATAACTGTCATCACTTAAGACCATTTATAACACTTCTATAGTCAAATTAAAAAAAGCTTTGCAGGCAGGAAATAAATATTTTCCTAGATAACTTCTAAGGAATTATCATCTTATCACAAACAAATAGTCTTCCCTTTATGAATCTAAGTTGATTATGTTGACACATGAAATTGGCTATTGTGATTGTGTTATCCTATACAGAGAGGAACACATATTGTATATTGTATAGGGTTCTACTACATGTTCCTTTTGTCCTATATGTGGTTTAAACCAGAAGAAAGGACCAGAGGTATTCTTCAGGTAGTTAATCTGTTCCAGTCAATCTATTGATCTTTCAACCTATATATTTCTTGTTCCATATCAATAGGCAAAATTACTGCGCCAAGTTGTGGCTGGTATAGATGACAGCTGTTACATACCAAGTTTAATAGAAAGGACAAAACCATACAAATTAAAAGTAATGCCATAGTAATTAAACCTAAGAAACACATAAATAAATACTATACAATCTTTTCCTTTTGACACAATATGGATTCAAATTGCCTTCCTATGTGAGACTGTACCAGTCCCAAATTAAAAAAAATCCATGCCATATGCAATAAACATGCTGAAGAAAACCTACCTCAACTGGAGGAAACTGAGAATATACTGAAAGCTATTTCACTAAATAAATAATATCCCAATTTTACTTTTTAACATCAAAGGAAAAAGCAAATTACTAGGCAATTTTAAACACCTTACCTTAAATGAGTTTGTGCAATTTTAGCAAGGAAACCAAGCAGCACCTTTACAAAGGGGTTTAGTACACAACTAAATACAAAGAAATGATTTAAAGCAGCTTTTTAGGACATCAGATAATGTATCAGAAACTTTTTTGTGATGTATCTGGGCCTGTTTTTATTGTTTTGTAAGCAGAAATCAATCTTAGAGGCTCTTCATCCATTGAAAGTTCTCTTTGGCTTTATCATAGTAAGAATGACAAGACCTTTATGGGTATAGATACATTCCCCGAAGACCAGTGGCCTCATTGTGTATTCCCACTAATGCTAAACAAAATTATTTCTGCATCTACACTTTTCACAAAATACAGGGTTTAGTGGGATCATTGACAAATTACAAGTTTATCCCTCTATTCTGTTTATCTTTCTACAACTTGTCTATCTCCCTGTCTTCTCTTTATCTTTCATTTCACCTCTGAGCTATTCTCAAGACCCACTGGAATTTAAATGCAAAAAAAAAAGAAAAAAAAAGATACCTCTTTACAACAGCTGAGTGCATCCAATCAAACTGAATGAGCCTTCCTTGCCCCAAAGATATGGAACAAAGGAATTTGAAAACAGCCATGTGGTCAGGATTTCTAGCCAGGAGCTTTTGAAATGCTGGGCAAACAAATGAATTATCTACTGTCAGAGCTGATGTTGCATCACAAGTCATTGGGAAGCTATTTAGTGCTTTTTTTCTCACTGTATTTATTGTTAGAAGTGTGGGATTTGCTGTTGCACCTTTGTGCATGCAAGTGCACATAAACTCATCCCCTTTATTATCCTAATAATTCTATCACTCACAGTATGATTGAAAATTTCCTGGAAGGGTAAATCTGGTCTTAGGGAGGAGACTTTTGTGGATTCCAAAAATTTCAGTTTACATTTGGTTGATTCATAATTGTGGAACAGGCATTTTTCAGCCCACAGTTTCAATAGTATAGGAGGTTTGGGGTTTTGTTTTTAGAGAGGGATTGTAAGCATGCCAAAACCCTTCTGTGCTACATTCAGTAGCACGAAGCATGCCCTGTTGTGGTGTTTCCCATCCCCAACCAGGCAGAGTCCAGACTCTGTGGCTACATGAAAAACAGCCCCTCCACTCCCTTCTGTGTGTGTGGTGCTGGGCGCTGACAAGTATTTGTCAGTGGGGATGACACTCCCATTCCCTGTTGATTGTGTGAGTGGAAGAGCGAGGAGAGAAGAGGGCTGAGCTGGCACCTGTGCTCAGAAAACTCTGCAGAGTTTGGTGGTGCCACCTGCCTATCTCCCCTCAATGAGCTGAGAGGTAAGAATCCCAATTTCACAGATACATCTTCTGAGAAAGAAACACCTTCTCGCTGTGGGTTGCCCGGAGAGAAGGGAACAGCTGTTTGAAGGTGCTGAGAAGTATGGAATGGTAGAAAGAGTCCCAGAAGGGCCAGGCTAGTAGGGAAAGGCCAGATGAGGTTTTCAGAAGCACATAATAAACTGTGAAGCCATGTAATAAATATTATTTAGTGCATGGTTCTGCAGTTTATCTTCGGATTTGAAGCTTGCTGTGAGGGTAACACCATCCATATATTTATGGATAGACTGCGTATAGTATTTATACAGAAACATAAAACTCTTCTGTAAATAGGACCCTGTTTATAGCTATATCCTGCTGTGTTTTGAAATACTCCTGACTGTTTTGGTATTAATTTGGTATTCTATTTATTAGCATGAGGATAACAGCAGAATGAATAAGTGTTCTTTAGCATTGGGATAGCTTCATCTTTGGCTGTTTACAACTTCTGTGCACTTGTATAAACCAACTGGTATCAAGTTTAAAAGGAAGCGTATCAATGACTGAGAAAAATCAAAACACATGCTCATTACATTTGCCTAAGATAAAATTAACTGAACTTGTCGTATTTCATGGGCAATTCTTCTAACATCTGCAGAACAAAGCAAAGACACTGAATTCATTACAGCCTTTAGTTTATAGGTTAGACATGGCCTCTCAGGGTTATGGTGTTTGTGTTTAAAAAGCTTAGAGTTAGGTTTGAAAACAACAAAGCTGGAAATGTTTATTTTTGTGGCCTGAGATAATCATCCTTCCTGAGTTTCAGTTATTCTAATTTAAGGTTTACACTTGGATGGAATAACCAGACTCAGCGCAAATAATTCATATGCAGCCGGATGGGGGAAAGGGAACTCATGAAGGGTAATAATGAATTTAACTGTTACCTCCTGATACTGGAGAGGAACCTCTGTCTTAAACTGATCTGTCTCAGAGGAAAGACATGCTTATGTGTCTCCAGAGAAGGCATCTATCTTCATTGCTGTACAGTTTGACTTGATTGGAGAAATTGATATTTCTGCCATGCCAGATAAAGGTGTGCTGACAGGGCTGTAACAATGCCCACTGTTAGTTCTTCTTCTTCGTGCCTCAGATTTTCTAACCAATGGAACAGCTCAAACATTCATCCTTTATCAAGTATCTAAACATTGCCTGCCACCCCCACACCAAATTTGGGGGAGTGCTGCCGTGGTTGATGTTCCTCGTGATGGGGAAGGCCAAACACATCCAGGGATGTATTAGCAAGAGTGATTCTAGTGGGCCAAAAGAAGGGGTTCCTCCCTTGTTCCTAGCCCCTGTGAGGCTTCCTATGCATGGAAAATGTTGGGATATTGCAGTTACTCCTTGGAGCACGTGGTGTGTGAAAGGGGCTATGAGAGCTGCGTTTGTTCACCTTGGAGAAGAAAAGACTGGTTGGAGGAAATTTCATTTTTGTCTTCAGTTACCCAGGGAAGGATTACAAAGAATGCAGAACTAGACTCTTCTCAAACTTGTGCAGTGAAATGCAACAGATTTCAGGACATTTTGGTTAGACATAAAAAAAATGGATTCACTTGAGAGAGGGACAACACTTGAAAAGGTACCTACAGAGCCTGTTGGATTTCCTTACATTTTTAAAACTTTCAGACAAGTCTCTGAGCAACTGAATCAAAATAGGTCCTGCTTCGAGCAGGATCTTAGTCTGGAGACTTCCAGAGGTTCCTTCCAACCTCAACTGTCCTGTAACCCCATAGATGTGGCCATGGGTTACTGCCACACAGTGCTTTGGGCATTTCACATCCTTCTCTTCTTTGTCCTTACATTTTCCAAAGCTGGAATCCTCCTCTCCCCCTGCTCTCACAATTAAAACAACCTCACATCTGTAGAGTGCAAATGCAAGTCAAGAAATTAGAAATCAGGTATTTCATGCACCATTCAGATCCTAAAAATGGGAGCTGTATCTTTGACCTTGTTCACAAACCTCTCACTCTTAATAGATTGTTACATCAACATTTTACCCAGTCCTACACCACATAGGTTTTTGATATTTAAAAAAATAATCTTTCAAATCTTTCTTTTTAATCTTCCACAAATGGACCAGGTTGTGTTTTGTTGTTCTGAGTGATGGAAATTGGTGGCTGTAAAGGAAATACTCATCCAAGTGAGGATTTCATATCCTTGGGGAAAAGCCACAGAAGGTCAGAAGAGAGGTGGCTCTGATCAGCCTTATCTTGTGAGTCAGTCTGTGGAGCTGTTCACATCCCATTATAGTTTGTCAAAGAAGTTACACAAGCAAAACAGAGCAGTGAAATGGCAATTCCCACGTGTGCCTGGAAACTTGGGAAGGAATCACTCCCAGGCTGGTAAGGCGGTGTCTAGCGGAGACCTCTAAAGAGCTTTTGCTGTTGTTGTCTGCACATCCTTTCACTGCGTTATAATTTGTGGGAATTTCAAGAAATCATGTACATGTTTATAATGTGGTAGCTGATGATTTAACTTGCTGGTGGATCTGCTTGGCTTTTGCTTTATTGGATCTCTCAGCTGGGCAGAGAGATCCCGTGGGCAGAGGTTTTCAGGAGCAGGACCTACCCATAAACCTTCAACATATTTGAAGCTGAATAGACCTTTAAAAACCTTTATTTTGAAAGAAATACCAAGGATTTTTTTAAAAATTATTTTGCATGACCTGGATTCTTATTATGAAATGACCATAAGTAAAATAGTTCTATAAGTACAGTCTATGCAAGGTGTGGGATATTGTGCCATTTTTATGGCACTCTTAGTTTTAAACAGAATGGTTGGGGTTTATTAGACACACAGGCCTTCAGGGCTCTTTTCTGGTAATTGGACACATAAGTTAAATCCATAAAAGTGCTTTCTTGGAACCACTGTGACTGAAAGGGTGACACAGTTTACTTTTGTGCTTGGCATGAGTCCTTGAAGCAATATATACCATTTTATTTCAGTATATGTAAGCTACACATTATTGTCAACAGTAGAAATAACTAGACTTGCTTATTCATGCTAACCCATAATATCATTATAGGATTATTTGAGGTCTAAGCTAAGAATACTAAAAAAGTGCATTTTACTGTTATACAGAATCCATAATAAATACTACCACAAAAATCTCTTCTGAGAGTCAATAGAAAGATTTAATAGGGAAGGTCAAATTTACGTGTGCAATCAGGAATAACAGTTTGTTATATACTATGATTTCAGGGGGAATGGAAGTGTATCAGTCATTTATGAGAGAGGAAAAGAACAATTTCTGTTTACAAATGTTGCAGTTAGTCCTACCAATCAAAAAGTTTTACCACAGCTTCTGGATATACATCAGAGTGGACTTTTCCCAGTTGGAATGAACAATTTTTCCAGAATGAGTGTGCCTCATGTCTCTCCGAGGCCATGTGCCTAAAGATCACATTTCAAGATAAAGCAAGGAGGATGTTACCCTTTTGAACCAGCATTTTGTGGACTCTGAACTGCACCTTGTCAATGGCAATGCTCAAGTTCATGTCACATCTATGTGCAGACAGATCTTGACTTCCAACCAGTTACACTAGTCCTTGGCCATTACTAACTCATTGTAAACAAGCTGACTCTTCTTTCTTAAGACATGTAAATAGAGACAGGCATCTGATTTACATTAATTTTCTAGAAGCTCATGGAGACATTGCAAAGATGCTGAGTAGTGCACTCTTAAAGAAGATATCTGAAGTATTTCAGATTTACACTACCCAATTTAAAATGTCAGTCTAATTTAGAAACCAGCGGTGTGGTCAGGAATTCAAGCAGGAAAGGAATCTAAAACAGTTTTTAAAGGGACCAATTAGAAAATGATGGATTTTTATGTCTATCAAAAGACCATAGTGCTTTCACCTCTGTGTTGGTGCTTCTTGTCTCATATCAAGCATTGCTTCACCATTGGTTGGAAACCTGCAACAAGTTATTCAGGTTCTAGTCCAAGGCTGCCCATACCATAAATCAAATGATCCACATTGAAATGAGCTGTTTTCTCCTCAGGAAGCCTCAGAGAAAATGATTTAATGAGTAAGGGGAATAAATGACTCTTCTGCTATTTGAATGTGGTCTGTCACAACAAATATCAGGTGCATTGGCAAAATAGTGGGGAGGAAGCGTATGCTTTTGCTCAGTGTCACACAGGTCCTGTGAGCGTAAGGATTGGGCTTCTCAGATGGTCCTTTTTCACCATGAATCAGCTTAATTTTTCTCAAGCAGAAACCATGGGAATATCAGTGCTTAAATGGCCAATCTCTGTTCCCTAAAGTGGATAGTAACACTGAGTGATTCTCCCTAAGGCTCTCTAGGGCACAGTCCCACTCTTTCTCTGCTCAAGTCAATAAAGACATAGCCTGGGCCTGTTGCCACTGCTGTGCCAGAGTGCTTTAATGGAAGGGCTTCTGTCACTGCAAAGAGAGTGTTTTTGCAAGGCTCCTGGGAAACACCGAAAAACCGATTCGGAACATTAAAACACACTCATGCAAGTGTCATCTGAAAGGAAGACAACAGAAATTAGTCACGAAAGGAAGAAGAGCCCTTTAATTCACAATACTTAAGGTCAGAGTCGAGGCAGAAATAGGAAGTCATGATATCATAGAATTAGAGAATTGTTTAGGTCAGAAAAGACCTCTAAGACCACCGAGCCCAACAGTTAACCTCTCACTGCCAAGGCCACCCCCAAACCATGTTCCCAAGGGTCACATCTACACATCTTTTAAATCCCTTCAGGGATGGTGACTCAACCACTTCCCTGAGCAGCCTGTTTCACTGCTTGACAACCATTTTCATGAAGAAATTTTTCCAAATTTCCAATCCAAACCTTTCCTGTCCCAGCTTGTAGCCATTTCCTCTGGTCCTGCCACTTATTACTTGGGAACAGAGTCACACCCACTTTGTTACAACCTCCTTCCAGGTAGTTGTAGAGAGCAATAAGGTCCACTTGAAGGTCCTTTCCTCCAGGCTAAGCAACCTCAGATACCCTGGCCACTCCTCCTGGTTCTCCAGACCCCTCCTCAAGCCCATTGCTCTTCTCTGGAAATGGAACAAATGAAGCAGGAATCAAAAAAGTGCACCTGAGTCTGGTGTCAAAAAGCTGAAAGTACAAGAGGAGCCAAAAGCTATGGGTGAAAACTTGAAGTCCCAGCGAGTCAGGGAACAATGTGGGCTGCTCCAAAGTTTACCTGTGGTTAGGTTGTGGTTCCCAAAGCTCAAGCAGAAAAGAACAGTTCTTTGATCCGTGCTAATGTACCCCAGAGAGTGGGAACTGAGGCCAAACTCAGAGACCTCAAAGCAAGCCACAGGAGAGCAGACTCTTAGTTTAAGAGCATGTCTTAATCCAGCAGCTGAGGTGAGCTGCAGAATTTGAGGCTGAATTGATGGTACAGTAACCCTGTGCTCTGGTGTGGTATTTTATTCAAGTATTTTGCTTTTATTCTGTTTCCCCAGTAAGAACCAGACATTGAAGAGAATGTGAATATCAGCACAGTACTCCCCATCCAGCAAGCCATGGAAAGGATTTTGTTCCTTTCCATGGATTTCGGACCAGGTTCATGAGGCCTTTAGGAGCTCATTTTGTTGGGTGATCAGGAATAATTTCATTTTCTTTCTTATCCTACAGCTACTCTAACCTGGCAGACTGACTCCTGCTGTTTTTCAAAGACCTTGAGAAACAGAATGACAGGAACTAAGTATTAGACGGGGTAATTTTCCTGTGATGAATGAGGGCAGGGCATTCATTTGTTCCTTTGAGAAATCTTTGATCTGGTTTTATACCTTAACTGTCCTTGGGAAACAAACTCAGACTTTGTCAGGTAGTCACGAGGGGCATTAATACCTTACCTTAAGTTGCTTACGTGCTTCCAGTAGGTTTAGTGATCATCTGGTTTCCTCAGGCTCATGAGAACTTCAAAAACAAGCCATAAGGGGGAAAAAGCAGGGGCAACGTGCTATAGGTCAGCACTTTAGGTCGTGTTAGAAACTACGTGGTAATTTGGACTGCTGCATTTACAGCTAAGTTCTACCAGATGACACATACAGAATGAATCATAACATGCCTGAATCTGCACACCCTTCTGACTGCAGCAAGCTCAGGGCAAGAAGGGACAAAGGCATTAAGCCTCCTTCCTCAAGATGCCAAATCAAAGACCCGCCTTCTTCTTTTGGGATCTGTTTTTTGCCACGGCTCACTCCAGTCCAAAAGTTCATTATCAATAGTTATATATACATATACACACTTATAGAAGTATTATGTATATTTATACACATGGACACACACACACACTGAAAGAAATAGTATATACACACTAATTTCCATGGTTTCAATGTGATTTGCTTATGTCAGATGTGTGACAAGTACTAGAAGGTACATCAGCCATATGACTGCAAGGGAGTGAGTTGCCATTGCTGCTAGTGAAAGCTGCCTCTTTCCTTCCCAAAAGTTTATGGCAAAAAATGATCATGAGAAAGACAAAGCTCAGCAGACTTTTCAGTAGATTTTTCTGAAGTGGCAGCGCTGCTCTTCTGCTGATTTCCTCTGTTCTTGAGCAACTGGAAGCACTAAGCTATCAAATAATAAAGTATGCATGTTGCACTCAAAAATCTTTCATAAACACCTGTCTATCATGGTCTCTTAAGAGGAAAATGTACTTTTGCCATTGCTCCTGGCATCTTGGAACAACAGCATGCACCACTTTGTTCTCTGACCTTATCAACTGGGTCTAGCTGCACGTAGAGCTCAGCAAAACCAAAACACGGGTCACTCTAGAGCATCTTCCATGGAGTCTTTGTAAAATGTTACCAACAAAGTTCTTCCATGAGTAAATGCTTCCAGCATTCCTATGGTCTCATTCAGCTTTTTTCTGTTGGTCTTGTTAAGACAGGAGGTGAAAATAAACACACCTTTGGTGGGTGGATGAATGTCTCGGAAATTTGTAGTAGGATGTGAGATATTTCTTTTTTCTTTTCCCCTTATCCCTGGCTAAACTTCTGTTGCATTTGTAGCAATTGCCTTCTGCATAAGGAGAGGACATGGGTGTTCAGGAGTAATTTTTTATTTCACAACCTACAGAACACACTTCAAATACTCAAACTTCAGTCTTCGAGTTGCACCAAACCTAAATGAGAGTTTGGAAACAACGAGGCTTGTTCTCTTCAGCTGAAAAAGAGCACTGGGGTCAAAAGCTGAAGTCTTGATTTTAGCAAAAGTACATGGTGCACCCTCTGAAGAGAACAAGCCTTCCCCACTCTGCCTCTTCCCCCTGCCACTACCAGCTGCCATCAGGTGAGGATTGCAATGGGCAATTTCTCTCATGGAGAAGGAAAGGGTAATTGAGGCAATTCAGTGAGCTCAGTTTATACCCTCATATACTCCCAGTAAAGCCTGCCTGAGGCCATTTTTAAAGGACTTACTTAGTCTAGCCCAGTGACAGCCGTTTCTTTCATCATCTGTCTTTTATATGTTATATTTCTATTCAACATCACTCTTGTTAGGTCTAATCACTCTTTTCTTTTGAGGAGTAGGTTTCTGAAATGGGCTAAAGAATTTATTCTGCAGGCTAAAAAAGAAATCCTGCATTGAAAAAGAGCTAGAGAAAAGTGTATTACCCTGAAAGAAAATTTGGTTTTGGCTTTGATGCCTGGAAATGTGTTAGCAGAAATGGAGGTAAATACCTTATTGGAATTAGTCATTAGCTTCTTCACTTCCCCTCTTACAAGAAGACAGAGAGCTCGAGGCAAGTCCCTGGCAGCAGTTGCAAGGTTGGGTGGGGATTCCCTTCCGCTATCATTACTTGATCATTTTTAGTTAGCCTTTGGAAATCCAGTTTACAACTCAGTTTCTCTTCAATGACACGAAGCAGTGTTGGGGTCACGTGAGTGCTGCTGTTCTTCCCCTCTTCTCTGTTCCTCTGGAAACCCACAGACTCCCACACAGAGGGTCACTGACCAGTAAGGATGGAACAATTCTGAAAGGAAAAAAAATCTAACCCTAATGACATGTGTACTCAATTCTAAGATAAAAGAGTTTATGCTGAGATTGCAAGTCAGTACTTGAGCAGATTAGGTTCACAGACAAGACTTTCTAGCTGTGCAGTACTACTTATTCTGTACCAACAGAAATGGTACTCAATTTTTCTACCAACAGAAAAACACCAAAGTTGAGGAGAAAAACAAGAGGCCAGGAAATATTCTGAGGAGAAAAGTCAGTAGGGGTGGAGGTAACTAACCAGAAGATAAGAATCTAGGGCAGGGTTTTGCTAAGGTTTGATATATTGGTTTTATTTCTAAAGGCAGCCTAATTTTGTGTCAGAATGACCCAGAATTACAGAAACTTTTCCATCTATGTACTAAGGGGCTATATTTCATGCAATTTTTATGTATTAGAGTTCTAGTATCTCATTTCACTACCTCCTTCTGCATAAAATGATCTTTATGCAAATAAATGCTTGAGATTTCTATTGTTGTGTGTTTTCAAAGGCCTGATGATGCCCTAATCATTAAAAGAAGATAATGATAATAACAGTCTTTCTGCACCATTGTTCAGAAAAAGTCCTAGGAAACCTCACAGATCTGGCCTAATTAAAACCAGCAACAAACACATGCCTCTTCAATTTGGATTCAAAAACCAAATTGGATTCTGATTTCCGAATATAAATAAGTAGCTGATTCCATAATCGTGAATTGACAGGCTCCAGCCAGCAAACGTTTTCAATTTTTATTTAGGACAAGCTAATAAATCAGGCTCTGAGCCTGTAACTGGAAACATAAAATGAAAGTCAGTTGTAAGGATATTGTGGAGTAATGCGAAGAACTGGATAGGTAAATATAAATGCATTAAAAGAATCAGTATAAAATATCACTCTAGCTGATGAAAGGTTTTCAGCTCCAGGCTATTTTATTCCCAGACTTCTCCAGACTTCTTGCTTTACAGTAAAGCAGCTGTACTTATTTCTGCTATCTGAGGGGCTGCAGGATTGTATCAGTCAACAAACTGAAGCTGTTTGCAGGGTACCAGCTGTGAGAGGGTCCTTCAATGGGCACACAAAGGGTCGAGATCAGTGTCCATCCCAAATGGTCCCAAACAGCAGCTTGAGACAGTCCCAGCAGTGCCAAAATAAAAACTGCAGGGTGATCCTTCCTGGACTGTGTCTCCTGTAAACTGTACACTGTGCCAGGAGCAAATTTTGAATCTTCTTTTTTCAGAATTCATTTCCAATCTTAGCTGAGGCAAGCAGAGTATCTCCATCCAGAACCCCCCCATGGTCGTTCTTGTGTCTCAGGCACAGGATTCACCCTTTTTTCCATTGTTCCCTGACAATGCAAAAAGCCCTGCTCTCCCAGCTTACTTCATTTTTCCTTTGCAGTTCTCCAAAGGGAAGGAAAAGTCTCCTGCCAAATGCTGCTGTCAATCTGACATAACTGTGGGCTTGATCACATGAAAATTGAAAGTGTTTCTCTTTTCAATTGATTAAATGATTGAGTACAGACTTCTTTAATAGAGCAGTCAGCATAACTCACCCATAAACTCAGCATGGAGCACTGTGTTCACCATGTTCTAAATTGCTGACAAACAGTTTATGGTTTGTCACATTTGGCAATCTCTGTATAGGAAAAAGGCCAGCCTTAAGCTGAAATAAAAATAGGTGCTTTAACCAGAACTTGGAAACAGCCAGTAGGAAGAGAGGTTGTGCAAATATATATATAAAAATATTCAGCTTTTCGTGTCTGACTTTACCAGTTTCAGGTTTATACCTCGTCAGAACTGTCCTTTCCAGTCACATTTCCATCTGTAAATAATGCAACATAAAAAATGTGAAGATTTTTTTTGTTGTGTAATTAGATATAATTACGGAAATATTCAGTAAATGCTGGGCATTAGTGAAATAGAATGGTAGCTAAAGGAGCAAGGAAGGTGAGCCTGAAACACATCTTGACTATTATCTCCTCTCATAAATCTTGTAGCAGGTGACACAGACCTTACTTTTTTTCTCTTTTCTCTCTCTCAACCCTCTGGCAATGTTTTGAAAGATGAAAATTGTGATTTTTTTTTTTTTGCAAGCAGCAAAAATAAAGTGCAGAAAAAGTTGTAGTAACATAAATATGTACATGTTTTGGTATGGTTTTGGTTTATAATGTAAGAAAAAGCTATCTGAGAATCCACAGTGGCATCTGACTCTTCAATGGCAGCTGATTGTTGGCTAAAATCATGACACTTTGGCAAAGCCATGTGAAAATAAAACATTAGAACATCAGAAATGTTGCAGATCAGAATTCAACAGCTTCTTTATGTACTAGAGATGCCTTTAAAAGCCCAAATATTTGTGACCTGATTAAATATGATCTCTAAAATGTTCTAGAAATCTGTTTTACCTGTGATGGACCAGTAGCTGTAGATTAGAAAGCTCTATATCTGCACTGGGAAGATACAACTGAATGTCTGAAAATCTGCAATATTTGAAGGATCTGAATAGTACAGGGATATTTGCAAAATGCTTCCTGTTTTAGAGGATCCCATGACCCTGAAATGTCAAATCACAAGTGGTAATGAACATAATATTGCTTTTCATATGGAACTGGACCTTATTTGTACCATTCAGTGCAACTTTTCCATCCAGTCACACAAGAACCACTTTCTGTACTGCAATTCCTGATATGAGAATAGTTCAATTCCTTTACTTTTTAAAACCTTTCCTTCCATCTACCCCTCATGTATGTTAATAAACCACTTCTCAACACAGAAACACATTCTTTGCTTGTGACACAAAGTATGAGAAGGAAAGCTCCATAACTGAACTAACAATTTTTCTTACATCATTTATTTTTAAAGCATTTTATAGATACTAATAAAGTGTTATGGGTGTCATCCAAATTTTAGTGACATAAGTGAAAAAACTCCCACCATTTCTGTGACTTCAGTGAGCTTTGGATGTTACATGAGTAACATTTATTGAAAAAATCTGGACAGATATCATTCAGACAAGATTTTTGGATTTCAAACTTTATTTTTCTCCCAATAACCTTTTTTTGTGTGTGTGTGGTTTATTTCTATTTCATACAGAATTTTCACATGTTTAGTTTCTGATCCAAATGATAATAAAGTCAAACAGCTTTGCTAATTTTATGATGCTGGCAGTTTTGCCAATGTCTGGTGTATAGAACTACTACACATCATAAAACAAGGTCATCCAAGACACAGACACTGCAGAGATGAAGATTATGACTCATTAAAAACATTACTACATTAAAATGTAGAAAATATGAACACATGAAACTTGACTTATTCATATTAATTTAAATTTGTTTATTTTGTTGATCTTTTATTGAGGAGTTAATAGAGATTCAAAAAAGGCCAAAAGCAGAAATGATTAAAAGACTCCAGGTTAATTTGGGATTTAAGTGGTTTTATTTAAATGGAATAGCTGTTTGCTAAAGTTTTCAAATTACTTTTATGGTAAATGGTACTCTAACAAACATTGTGCTTCTTTTGCAGATCCAGATTCTTCTGGCTTGTTAAAAATTCCTAAGTGCACTCTTAAATAACAGAGAGTGACATGAAAAAATATAGTGTTTTAGAATGTGCCTGTGTTAGACCATCTTCTGGATGGTAAATTTAAAGATTTCAGGAAGTGGTTACTAAATTTGAGGGGAACCTTCCACGAATAAGCAACCACAGGTGTATTCTGTTTATCAGTTTTTCAGCCATAAATCTTTGTGAAATTTAAGGAAATTAGTAGATAATACTATCCCTGAGAAATGGGAATGATTTTCATAAATGGAGATGAGAATGGTTTTAATTCTCTCAATTTCTGATTCAGTATTATCAGGAAAAGGTTTTTCACCCAGAGGGTGGTCGGGCACTGGAACAGCCTCCCCAGGGAAGTGGTCACAGCACCACTCAAGCCTGTCTGAGCTCAGGAAGAGTTTGGACAACTCTCTCAGGCACATGGTGGGATTCTTGGGGCATCCTGTGCAGTGACAGGTGTTGGACTTGATGATCCTGTTGAGTTCCTTACAACTCACCATTTTCTATGATTCTATGATTCATTATCTAGAATATTAACAGACATCCTACAGCAGCAAGTTACTTACAAAAGCATCGTCCTACAATTAAGAATAATTGCAAGTAGAAATAAAAATGCATTTCTAGTTTCCTCTTCTGGCAGCTGATGGAAAACCTTGGTTGTTTCAGTGGTAACCACCCAGTCGTTAGTTAACTTGATAGAAATGGATGCTTTAAGTTAGTCCAGATAAAAGAAACCTAGGATGGTTGTAGGCACATCAAGCTGTGAACTGAAATCTTGAAGGAGTCCTGGATCACAATGAGAATAGTGGGACAAATAGGAATGGGTGGAAGCTGTTACAGGGTTGACACTACAATCAACCCCTAAATGCCTCCAGAGGACTTGGCCTCCAACAGCAGCCTTAGTGCCTTGGAGATATCCAACAGGCAAAGGGTTTCAAAGGAGTGAGTTTTGTGATTCCTGTGGGTCCTTTCTCAGCATTACCAATGTTTTGAAGAGAGGACTGGTCATAGAAAGACTTCAGCATCGACTGCTAATGTAGAGCTTCAGGAGGATTCAGTTACTGGATTCCATACACAGTTTGCTTTTTAAAAAAATCTGAACCAAAACTCTCTTCAAATTTGGCATTGCTGCTTCTATGTGTGATGTAAATGGCACCTGAATAGCACAAGATATAGCATTGCTATATCTTCTTCACTTGCATTGCACATGAGCATACACAAGCAGTATGTACTTAGCTCTTTGCAGGTAACTGTTTAGTTGTGACTCATTCAGAAATGGAGCTTTCCCTTTCATCCAACAACTGAAGTACACAAATCACAAAGAGGGAAGATTTATTTGGAATTTGTAGTTTTTCTGCTTTATATGTTATTTTTGATAGTGTTCCTAGTCTTCAAACTCTTCCCTGGTTTTTACATATTTTATATTTTTTTTCAGGAAACCTGCTGCTTGGAGTCATTGTGGGTGACATCACAAGGTATCTTTATTTATTAGGTTCCAGTGTTTCTAGAGAGGAAGGACATGAGATAAGAAGGGAGTGGCAAAATCAGAATGTGTGTCCCCGTGGTCGGTTGACCTTGTGTGTCTGCCAGATGCCATTCAGAGGCTCCCTCACTGTCCCTCCTCACAGACATGGGCACTAATCAAGAGGAGAAAGCCTCTGGATTGAGATAAATACAGAGAGCATTCCCAATTATTGACAACAGGCAAAACAGACCCGACAGGGAAAATTAGTTTATTGCAAGTAAAAATCAATTTGGATGGTGAGAAACAAAATACAAAAACTAAAACACTACACCCTCCTTATTTGTCCCCCATCCCCGGTCTCAGCTTCGGTCCCTCAGTCCCAATTTTTCTACATCGTTCCCTTCACCCCCCAGGGTGGTGAAAAGGGATGGGGAGTAGGGAATTAGGGGGTCAATCCATAGTAGTTCCTTTCTGCCTCCTCCTCACGCTTTTGCCCCATGGCTCCCTTCCACAGGCTGTAGTCCTTCAGGATAAACCTGCACCAGCATGGCATCCTCCATGGGCTGCAGTGGGGGTATCTGCTCCAACATGGTCCTTTCCATCAGCTGCAGGGAACATCTGCTCCACTGTGGTCTCTTCCACAGTCTGCAGAGGAATCTCTTCCCTGCTGCCTAGAGCTCCTCCTCCTCCTTCCTCTCTGATATTGATTGTTCATTATTATATAGAAAAGTGAGAAAATCTTGCTGAAAATCCATAAAAATAAAAAATTCTGGTGAGAGGGACAGCATGAACTGGTTCTTTGCTCTCCTGACTTTCCCCATAAAGCTCCTGAGAAAAAGTGGAGCCACACGAGACCATGCTGGATGTCTCTGATAACTCCTCAGACTCTCTTCAAGCACACACAGCAATCCTGCTGTGCACAAAAAGGGTGTAACATGCAGAACTGCTTTCTAAAGTCCGACCTCATTCTCCTGTAGCCACTTAAAGCATCCAGGTAAGAGGAGTTGAAGGTACCCATGCTTGTTATGACTTCAATCATCCTGCTTCCCTGAATGGAGTTAGATATATTATGCAAGAGTAACAGCTGTGACAAGAGGTTCATCCTCTTACCTGATTTCTTTTTCAGGTGTTTCTTTTCCCCTTTCACACCTCCTTCAGTCTCATGTCTCCTCAGCTCTGGATTCTGCAGGAGGCTTTCCTCATCTCTCCACTTTGCTGCCTGGTCCAGCTATTTCCTGTGTTCTTTTACCTGGGATTGGCCTTGTTTTGTGCTCTGGCTCCTTCACAGGCATTACTCTTCTCTTGCTCTTATTTGACTGTTTTCTGGCAAATTTCTCTTTTTTAGCCCTTCTCACTGTGCCTTCCAGCCTCCAGTACCTGCTGCACTTGGCAGGGGCAGCACGAGATGAAAAACAGGCATTGAGGAACACTTGTCCCTATATGGTATCCCTTGTGTGATGGTCATGATGTTTATCCCACTCTTGCTGGGGACTGCTCAGCATATGTGTTTACCCTGGCCAGTGGGTCTAAAAACAAAACCAAACCAAACCCCAGGCACTGTAAATTAGATTAATACAACAGGAGTGTTTCTAGTTTTGTTTGTGTCATTTGCAAAACTGATGTAAGTCTGGTCACTCCTGGATTACCTGGTTGTTTGTGCAATTTGAGTAAATTGCTGTCAAAATGACCTGTCATGGAAGAATAAGCTGAATTTTGGCTTAGATGCCAGCTCTGGTATTACACCAACATAATGCCTTTGCAATCAGTGGCACTGCTCTAACATAAAACTGTAATGAACTGCAGGCAATGAAATCCTGTTTTCTTGCCTCTGAGAATTTTCAGAGGCTGCCTGATATGGCATAAGTCAAAAATATTTTGTTATTCACTGCTTTTTCTAATTATCAGATTTGTCTCCAGTCCATTTTGTGGGGTTGGCCAGGCACTCGATCTGAGTCAAATTTTCCATACAATCTAAACTGCTTTATGTTTCACTGGTTTTTTTTTTCTTCTGCCCTAAAACCAGAACAGAAGAGCTGGCTAAGCATGTACAAACCTGCCTGAAGAAATTACTTGTTTTTCCTTTTCCCTCACTCCCTCTTTTCTATCCTACATTAGTACAAAGATGAAGCAGTTTAAATAGCGTAGCATTTGGAATTGTGATCTGTAGATCATCAAACTTTTTACTTGCCAGGGACCACTCCACCCAATCAAGTCATCTTCTTTAAAGAAGCCCATCTCTTGGAGATAGCATTAATTTTTATAAGCAGCTGTGGTATATGGCTGACACAGTTTTGAGAATACTTGTTTCAGCATTCCTTTTCTGCTGAACTTAGTTTATTGAGAGTTATTCAGGGTTGAAAACCATCTCCAGTTCCATAAAACTGTATGAGAAACACAAAAAACTGGAATGAATAAGTAACAAATCCTCTTATTCCTCATTGCTGAGGGGTCTCATCACTTGGCCTGAGATCCTATTTTTATTCTTTCCATTATGTACATGATGCTGACATTGTTTGCCCCACCCATTTGTGTGGATGACAAAAGGATGTCCACTGTTGAAGTTTAGGTGAAAACTCATGTGCAGGGTACTTGCTGTTGGTTTTATGCACCACAGTCTGAATCTGTGACAGAACAATTTGGTGGAAGAAAAGGATTACTCTGTCTGGGTAACACGACAGTGTCACTGAATTCTCTGAGTATGGGGTAGACCTTAGAGGCATCGCTGCAAATACTGATTCAGACAAACCTATTTCCTGATGAAAAGCACAGCCTTAGTGGCTCCAAGGCCTGCTATGTTGTCTTGCTTAGTGAAAATATGCATAAAAACCTACTTTGGTTTACAAGTAGTGGCTGAAGGAGCTCCATGGATGAAACTGTAGCTTTTGGACGAAAAGAGAATAGTCTCTTGTTTATACATTACACTGAAATATTTCAGTGTTGTTGGCTTTGCTAGAAAATTCCCACTGGCATTGACTTTAAACATCAGAGATTATCAGAAGCCTGGCTTAAAACCCCACTGTTCCAAACTAGCTTTTCCTGAAATTTCCAGCTCACCAGGAATAAAACACCCCAATAACTGCTGTTGCACTTCAGTTTCTTTTATTTTTTTCTGAGTGTGTCTTTAGCTGTGTGCTGCCTTCGTCTTATCCAGGGTCAAAGAGATCAAAACAAACCAAATGTTTCTGAAGTTCAAAAACACATTAAGCTTCTGGTCCAGGTGGAACACCATTTTTTTATTTTTATTTTTTTTTCACAACACCAAATAGATATGAGTGTTACATCCGGCCTTAAATCTCTGGTTTAGCTTTACACTTTTGAACTAATATCTTTTTCTTACTCTGACTGATGTCAGCTGAAAGAAAGTTCCAAGTAAAACGCCCTTTACAATGCTATTTTAGGGCTGAGGCCATTCTTTCTCTCTCCTCTTCGTCTTTCCATTTTCCTGATGCAATCCTCAGCCTGGCCTTGGGCTCACCTCACACACATTAAAAATCAAAACCAAAAACAAGTAAAACCAGAGGGACCCTTCAAACCTCAACATTTTGCTTCCAGAATAGGCTCAGAAACTGGTGATTAGCTTCCTCCGAAACGCCTTTCTGATTCCCAAGTTTGGAAAAACTGGAATCATCAAAAGGCCTGGTGGCAGATACATATCTTTTTTTTTCTGCATTGAGCCTATAACCCAATCAGGCAATGAAGAAATCTAGAAAAGAAACAGTGCAGAGAGAGGAAGTAGCTCTGTAAGGCTTGGCAAATACCTTCAAAGAATAACTATTTTTCCAAGTTTGATCACTAGAGACACAAGCAGACACAAATGAACACTTTATCTTATCTTGGATTTTCCCGATGAGCGGCAGGGGTGCTCTGGGGGTACTATCCTACCATCCTGACTCAGTGCTTTTCTCTGCAGCAATTAATCTTCCCTGTTTGGTTTTACAGTCCTTTACACTTGGCCTCACCATGGTGCCAGAAGGTCAGTTTGCTTGTCCAAGGCCACCAAATGACTCAGTAGATTAAGTGAAAGCTGAACTCAGAGGACCACCCTGCCTTTTAGCTTTTGTTTTTGGGATTCAATCGACACAGTTTCTCTGGTATTTTGTGCATTCCATCAATCCCACTGGCTATCAGCCACAAAGATACAGCAGAAAGACTCAATACATGTAAATGTGCACACTGATATATAGCTGCAAGCTGATGGAAAATACATTGCACAAGCACGATTAAGTTCCTCTGCATTAAAAATACCCTTTAGGCCCCGTGGCTCAGAAACAAAAGAACATGAGAATACTATTTGTGGCTTTCCCTGCATTTATTAAGATGAATAAGATGAAACTTTGATCTCATTTCAGTTTTGCACTAACCACACGTACTCAAAATCCCATGTTTTTGTATCCAGCTTCTCAAATTACTCCTATCTGAAAATGAAATTAGTAGCTTGACTGTTATGACTACTGTCCTGTTGATGTTCCCTGGATGCAGAATAGATAAATTCCAAGTTTCAGGACAAGGTATTTATTTACAGTTTTCCCATTCGGGGGAAAAAGAAAAGCTGAAAAATGTGATGAAATTCTTAGTCCATTAATAGAGCAAATGATGCAAAATTTCATGTGGGAACTTGTTCTCTATGCAATTGTGTAAATCTCTCAAAAGTGAGAAATTGCCCCATTTTTAAAGCCCATTGTATTCTAAGAAATTTGATTTGAAATGGAAGAGTTAATAAACACCTACTTATTCTTAGATTTTATTAAGGAGCAACAGTAATACCTGACCCCTGTGAAACTGCAACAGCGTAAATCCCTGTGCTGCTGCAAGAAGGGCTGCAGGGATGTCCCAGAGCATTGCAAGGTGGGTAAGTAGCAAGAAAAGGAGCTTGTTGTAATTTCCTTCTTTATGACAGCATCCTTTGAATTCTTATCATAAGCACTAAGTGCCTCCCTGACCTGCCAGCTTTGCAGAAACTCTCCAAATAGTCATTACACCATCTGGATTAAAGAAATCTGTCAGGTCTCTGAGACTCTCTTAGTTTTGCTTCTCACATCCCTCTGCAGAACCAAGTCCAACCTCGCTGGGAAGCCTCTTCCCTTCAGAAACTTTGGTGAGCCCAAGACTGGGGTTTCTGCTGCCATTACCAGTATTTTAAGCCTTTTTGCTTTGGATTGTAAAAGGCACCACTCTGGTCAGATGTTTTCGGAGCCAGTTTCCTGCTTCATTTCCTTCTGTAAGAAATCCTCCCAATTAGCCAAAGGTGGTAATCAGCTTCTGGACACCTGTTCACAGAGTTTTTCTTTCCTTAGGGTGTCCTTGTTGCACGACGAGAGGGCAAGGAAAACAGCACGAGGAGCGTTTCAAACATTCTGAGGGGAATGAAGGTGGTTACCCATTAGCTGGAAAAGGAAGTCTCCATGTGTCGCACGAATACTGTGTGCCTGTGCAAGGGAATAGGTAAGGTGGTAGAGGACGGTGGTCAGGATTGGTAGCAGAGTTCTCAGGTTTCATTAAAATGTCTTTCAATGGTTTCCTTTGGGTTTGGTCAGCTATGCCCTTCTGGAAATCCCACTGCGTCCCACATCCCCATGAAGAAACGCTGCCACTTTCTCTTCACTGAAAATCTCTGCGTGTCCTCCCCAGCCTCCTCTGTGAGTCAGATGGGCCTGGGAGGCCACAGGGAGATCCTGGGGAGGAACAGACTTGCATGAAGTTCTGCTGTAAAGTTATGTGAGTCTCCTTTCTGATGTATCAAAACACACGTGCACTAGTGCTGCAGGAATGGGGTGTGCAGAGAAAGTCCTACAGCCAAAAGTGCACCAGGACCTGTGAGGATTTACCAGGCAACACTGCACCCTTCATAGCTCTCACTGGACCTGGGGAGAACACATGAAAGGACGTGTAGTTGTTGCCACAGAACCCCACCTAGGAGTTCACAAAGTGGGGCCAGAACCTCAATCTTCCACAGCATGGATCCCAATTCTCTGCTCCATCCATTCTCTCTGCCCATTTCTATCCCTTCTTTCTCTTTCAGCAGCCTGGTGACTCGGGGGACACTTGCATGATTGTCTGCTTGGAGCAAACATTTATTTTTAAACGGAGCTAGTTGCAAGATCAAAAGATGAATTAAAGCTATTTTCTTGAGCGCATGAAAGTGATAAAACAATGCTTGCTTAGAGTTGGTTTTTCCGGGAGAGCAAAGTAAAGGCTTGTTAGAAATATCATGGCTGGAAAATAGGCATGTTAGAAGAGCTGGGCTCACCTGCATGTGGAGGTTTCAAGGTTCACTCTGAAAGAGTTCCACAGTATTTATCCATTCATGGCTTTACTGGACTTGTTTAGGTTTTATTTCTTGGTAGCTCTGGAAAAAGGGTTTAGTAGCCAAAAAATCTGTACTTAATTAGACACACAAAACCAGCAGACAGGAAGTCTATTTCCTCACAAAGATACTGTGGTTTATATATTCTGCCCTAATACGAACAAGTCTACTATTATTTTCTGATGTCCCCCTTGTTTGAGGTGCTCGGGGTAACATGAAAGCCCTTTTTTTGTACACCAATCATCAAAGATACTTGTCAAGATACAGGCATACTAGACATGTTAGTATTGGAGGGTTCCTAATTCTGTTTGAAAAGAAAGCTCCTGCCAGATTTTATTTTATAGAATTTCATATCATTTAAGAGTATTTAAATGTGAGTGTGGATATATGTGCAGGCTTGGGGCAAAAGCTGATAATAACTCTATACCAGTGGTTCCACCCTGAATTTCTTCAGTGTTATAAGTGGTGGTTTTATTTCCTTGTTATTTGGGGTTAGTCCAAATATCCAGTGCTTGGAAGTTGTTTAGGACAAGGGCTCTGTGTTCATGAAGAGTCTCATAGAAAGGGCCATCAGAGAACTGCTGTAATAGAATAACTAATGAAAAATATTAATATCTGCAGCCGAAAAAGGAGGTGAGGTCTTACAACCATGTTGACTATCCTCACTTAAATTTAAAAGCTGTGTGGGAAAACTTTGTACCCCAAAAATAAGTGGTTTATTTTACCTTAGAACTCTAAGCAAGTGTCAAAAAACCTATGAATACACTATTGCTTTGGATTGTGTTCAAAAAGAATTCAGATCTTAGAGTGATGAGTGGCCATACAACACCCAGCCCCTCGAAGCAAAGGACGAAATTGCTGTGGGTTAGAAAGTAGCACAATTTCTTAAATATTGAATGCAAACTAAACTACACAGCATGACTTACATGGCATGACAGATGTAAATAACCTGCTCTCACTGTGCTATTTGTCCTTGGGGTTTTTTGGGGGAAGAGGGGTGGGGTTTGCGGGAGGGGGTGTGGTTTCCCCCCATTTGGGTTTGGTTTTCTTACGATGATTATTAAAACATAATTTCTTATGTCTTCAAATATTCCAAACTTGGTGTTTTTCCCACTCTACAGTGAAAGTTTCTTGCATTCACCATTTAGTCTACTTTTTCTCCTTACTCTATCCTAGCATTACAACTCTGTTGCCATATCACTTTGGTCTTTATTGTTCTGATTTCACTCTTCCTCCCACAGACAGAGTAGTATATTCCATGATCATCGTGAAGGGATAACAAGGAGTAAAAAAAAAAACTGGATGGTGATGCCAATGTTGACAGTGCTGGAACAGGAACTCTTGAAAATCTGATCGATGCCAGGAGATGTGGAAACAAAGATGAATCTCTTACTCACATATCACCCTACTCCATCACTACTATAAACATATCTGAACTAGACCTGGAGTTAAAAAAAAAACCCACCCTGAAATCACTGGACTGCATTTCTTGCATTGCTTCTTAAGAATAATCTATTTCTTCAAACTAACCCCATGTATTTGGTATTTCCCACCTGAAGCACAGCCTTAGGTATGCCCACAGCAAGTCCTGTAGAGTGTGTGGGATTCCTCTCTATATCCCATGTCCAAATGCATTAATTTTCCAGCTGCCATTGGCTGTCTGTGAGGGAACCATGAGGCTGGTAGCCAGGACGTAAAGAAGGATTGTGTTCACAGCTCTCTGCAAGTCATCCTTTCACTGGGGTAGCCAGTGAGATTGGAACACAAATAGTCAGTGAAGGAAATACTGTCTCGTGTCTTCTTTCACCTGATGTGGCCAAGGTGAAATCCCTACCAGATACAGAGTAGGAAGGATGTCCATGTGGAAAAGTTCTGGTCTCTCAATGGTTTTTGTCAAACCCTTTTTAGGGTAGGTGCCAAAAACTCTCAGAGACACTTCTTCTTACTAAATATTTCCCCAGGTAGGAAAAAATCATTACGCCCATTTATTAAGTAACATTCCTGTCCATGTGTAATGGCAAGTGTTGACTTCAGAGGAAACTAAGCCTTCACTTATGGGTGGTGAGCTGGCTCTCTGCAAGGCATGGGCCGAGGAATGCTCTCTCTTCATATGTTTTTTAGATTCAACATGTCTGAGGAGACTTTCGGTATTACTGGAGTATTTAAGTTTTCCTGACAGGTCCAACATGCACCATCTTTCTTTGTCTAGAAAAAAAGAGCTAATGCTTATTGATGGCATATGAAAATATAATCACTACCCTGCCTGGCCAGCCTAGATCCCCCAGTGCTCTTTTATCATCTGTGAAAGAAAGATGGGAGTAAGATGGAACTTTTAACCATGTTGTTTTGGACAAAGAAGGAAAAAATATAGCTATCAAAACACCAGTAGGCTCTCCAGTCCTTAACTTCATAAAGACAGCAGAGAAGAATGATGTTTTTCTCCAAAAAGAAGCGTGCTCTAAAGTAGTCACTCTAGATTATTTTGTGATTTAGTGTATTGCAAGCTGCTCTGAGAGACCTACCCCTGTGGTATGTCTAAATTCTAGTAGATTCTTTGCTAGAGGCAAGATAAGTGACATGAAAAAACCAGACCCAGTGGTAACATTATTGGAAAGCAGATTCCTGTTCAAACAAGCTTAGAGATTAGTAAGATAGATTTCTAGTGACTAGACTCATCCCTGGCTTTTGTCTTCCTTCGGTGTAAAATAGAAGACAGTTTGATAGAGGAAAGTCTGGCAAAGGTAATGATGGAGCAAAGGAGTCATAACATTCTCCTGACGAAGCCCGGATGTCTGAGGAGTGAAATAGAGAGGAACGATGATTAAGGTGACTGCTGAGCTTCCCACAGGCTGCCAGCAGTAGCTATTAGAGTGTCCTCCCAAAAGCACACAACAGATTCAGTTCAGATCTTTCTTTTCTCTGCAGAAATTCTCTAAAATGCAATTATCCCCTCTCAGGGATTCTGCATTTTAATTCCTTTTTGTGAGGCTGTGTGAACATCACCTGCTTCCCCAAGTTTTGCAAAGCAAAGGGCATGTTTCTCATTGTGACTTGTTCTTAAGGCTAAAGTTTTTGATAGCAATTTAGACATTTCAGAGTTCTCCTGGGAAATCTAAACCTATCTTTTCATGAAAGTTCCATTCTCTGTCTTTACAATTAAAAAAACCAATAAAATTAAAACCTATCTCTGATTATGCTTCCAAATAACCTGTCACATCTATTTTAAATAAGCAGTAGATTGCTTCTTTCCCATTAAATATAATATTCAGTAATTGCAGGAATGTAGACTGCACAATTGTCTTTCCTAAGAATATCTTCAGGGGCAGAGGTAAAGCAGTAAAAGATGCAAAGCACTAGTTCACTGTTTCACAAGGTCAAGTGGTGCAATTTTTACAGCTGTAAAGGAAATAGATCTGAAATTTATAAATACATTTTCTGGAGAAAAAAAAATGCACATCTAATATTGGATAGAGTGTCAAAATGGCATCGGAAGAGATAATGATCTAATAACTCAGAATCCATTTCCAATGGAAAAAAGATCAATACACTTGGAACATCTTGACTTGATCCTCAAATGGCATATTAAGTAACCTTCTATGTCTCCTGTTGACAAACATTTGTATTGTGAGCAGGAGGATATTCCCCAGGCAAGTCACTTATATGAGCATAAGAAACATCTTGTGCCATAAATTAGTCTGACTCAGAACTAACATGGATTAAAAAGGACAGTAGTAGCTATTTTCATTCCATTATCATGTTGTAACTATTTTAACACATTTTAATACCAGAAGAAACAAATATGGAGAATATCACTTTTAGGCTGACTAGCAAACTGGGTCTTCCTCATCAAGTAAACCATTATAGATATAAATTATTGCAATTAGCTGTTTAACATTAAGCAGAAGCACAGAATGGCAGAAGTTGTTATACTTTTATGTAGAATCTCTGAATATAAATTGGAATCCTGTTGGTAAGAGCTACACCAAATGATGATGCTTCTGTAAGCATGGACCACATCACACCTTAGTAAGACTGTAAATGAACCAAGACCCTCCAACCCCTTAAATACCATTTGATTTGGGGAAAATAAAACTCCTGTCTTTCAAATATTATTATCTTTGCACAAACCTCTGAGGTGCTAGATCTGGGATCAGATAGCAGAAATTAATCAATTCACGTGCTTAGAGCTGAACACAAGCGTAAATATTTACAGCCCCAAAGTCTCAGATTAACAGTGGGGGTTTTTAAGTGGTTTAGTTAAAATCCCAAAAACTCAGAGAGGCACACTGGGGAGTACAAAGGGGACCGAGGTACCTAACTCCCAATGACTCACAGTGCCAGGATGCCTTCGAAAACGTAGTGGTGAAGAGAAACTTCCTGATGCCCTTTGATTCACACCGAGCCTCACCTGGTTTTGCAATAGTTCCCCTGACTTGTCAACATCAGGGTTACGGAACACAGTCAAGAAATGTCAAATGTGTTTCTCCTCAGCACATCAGAAGAGGAAGCAACAGGACTGAGATCTTTGTTCACCTGGACCTAAACATTAACCTCTGCAAGAACATCTCTACTGGATGGATTCTCCTATATTACTGAAATTGGTCAGTATCAGAGAGTTTAGTAGTTTAGGTTCAGGAAAGTACTTAAGCAAGTACACATTTCCCAAATGTCTTGGGTGGTCAGTTTTGAAATTTTAAGGGGAAAAAATCGTAGTATTTCCACACAAATCAGAACGATTGCCTCCTCTGAGGTGTTTCAGTGCATTTCAGTATTTCTGCTTCTAATACCAGATGGAAGCATGGATGTTTGCAAAAAATAGGGATCAACAAGAGAAATAGGGAAATGAATTTCTCAGAGTTCAGAGATGAACTGAGGCCATGCTCAAACCTCGAGACAATTGGCTGATACTTAAATTACAAGTGGAAAATACATATGGCTCTTGGGAATTTTTTCCACTGCAGTGACAACAGCAGTGCATTCAATGCACAATTGTAAACTTTTATGCCATTATTAAGAGAAAGCTCTCAACTTCAGTAAAAATCAAGCAACTCTGTATAAGATATCCCTTCAAAATGCAATGATTTCACAAGAAGTTTATCATCTGGCCTTAGCTTGAAGTCAGCAGAATGGCTTCTTTTCAGACATGCACCTGGCAGCTTACAAACGTGTTTGAGAAGGTGAGAGGCAAGTTAGTCTTGAAAAGAAGAGAAATAGAAAGCTCTGTTCATAAATTAAAATGAAAACGACATCTGAAAGAGATTTAAGCATATGCAAATTGCAACAGACTCCCTTAGGCATATATAACTTTCATGCTTACAACAAAAGATAATTTAAACTGATGTTCAATTTGCCAGTTTATTGCAACGGTGCTATTTTGACTAGTATTAAACAGTCTTGACTGATGACCTCTCTAATTTGTTTGGTGCAAACATTTTCTTTCAACATCAGACACTTCTTTTTTTTCTTTTAATCATCTACTCATTTGATAGAAAAAAATTAAAATGTATTGTGGCCTGTGCAGACAATCCTGCTTTTTAATTGTGTTAAGGGTTTTCAGGATCTGCTAGACAATGCGTGAGAGCATTTGCTGATGAGAGCATCGATTAACCTTGAGACATAACTTGTTTCCCAGGGTTGGTTCTAAAGAGGTTTTGGCAATTCTTTCAAATTTAATTTGCCAAAAAGCAATTACTATTGAGATGCAAAAAAACTTGTCTTCTGGGTTTTAAGTTCACTTTCTCCTTTAATGCATCAGGAATCTGAGCATGCTGCCTCCTGCTCCTTTTCAGTTACATGCACTGACACCAGGAAAAGCAACTGTGAATTCTGCAACTCCAGTTCATTAGAAGTCGTCATATGGGGAGCATCTATAAAAGCAAATGGTGCCAAGCAAGCTGTTCATCGACTCTGGATTTAATAACCACCTTATTTATATCCCACATGTTAGGAAAAATATTGTAATTGGGATGGATTATGTACAACATGAGGAATGGAATAATTGATGGAATAATTAAAAAAACCCATGATTGTTTGAGGTAACAATGGAATACTGTTAGTGTCCAACTCCTTTTGCTTTTCTGTGTGAACTGGTGTTCAGGAGAGAACATTTTCATGGAGGACAATGCTAGAAGATATTTTCTTCTGTCTTGCTTGTAGGCAACAAGGGGCCTGCCCAGCTGGCCCAAGATTTTGGTCACTGACTGCCCATCTCAGGGGCTGGCTTGGACAGGATGGCTCAGAACATGTACGGCTCACTCACGCTCTGCCCCAACCCCTTGAAACTCTCTGGGAGTATCTGTGCAGCAAAGCAGGACAGGAGGGTGATGTCCTGACTTCCACATTTCATCCCTGTGGGTTTTGAAGGTTAAGGAAATGTTTGTGTTCCTGACTGTCAGTGAGCCATCTTCTGTCAGCACTAATCAGCCCTGGAAACAATGGAAAGTATACAGTGTGTTAGGACTTGCAGAGGTATCTGATGCAATCCAAATGTGAGACAGTCCTAATTGCCTAACATGTCTAAATGAATGTCCCATAACCCACATTTTTATGCTGTGGAACTGCTGATTGCAGTAGCTGTTCATTACATACATCTAAATTCCTCCAGGTGCTAACCCAGCAAATGAAGGCCTTTTTAATCTAACATATTGAATATACATTCTTCTTATTTAAGGACATCAAGAACACTGAGTGGAGTTCCAGCAAAGGAGGACTTGCCCTGAAGTTCAAAGGCTGAACTTCAGTAGTGTGGAGATGAACCTTGCACTGCCAGGATACTTTGCCTTGCAGAAGAGCTCACACAGGTTCTAGCACTAACAAGAACTAAATCTTTATTTTGAGTATCAGCTGAGAAGGGCACAAGACTTTTTTTTTATGACTTAGAAATAATCTATATATGTTACACATTTTGAATGGTTTTCTTGGGTTTTTATCTTATTTTATTTTAAAGGGAATGGATACAGCAGACTAAAATAAATTTAAAAAAGCTGCTTCCACCACAACAAAAAGCCCACATGTGGAGATACATGGTTGTACAATTAAACACTTAAAATATTCACTGACCCCTTATTAATATGCTTGTAAACCATCTAAACTTTTTTGTTCCTATCTGGAATGAGCTGTTTGCTTCTTGTTGTAGACAAAGTATTAAAAAAACCCCAACAAATTAGGTATTTGATCCTGCAGACTAAAGAGCAGAGAAAGTAGTGTGTGTGCACATTACAATTATATTATCAGGGCTTTCTGTAATGTTATTATAGGCTGTTCCAAGTTACCATGTATGAAAACAAACCACACTGATTCCAAGCCCCAAAATGAGAGAAGTTAGGGAAATATAATCAGTGCAGCTGTGGCAACAATACTATTGTTAAAGTGCAGGGAGATTTCATAAACAGTGAGTAAGAAGTCAAGAAGGAAATAGTTGTAGACAAAATCATTGCTAGAAAACATGAAAGCAACTCTTTTTTTCCCATCCCATCCCATCCCCTCTCCACCCTGTGAAAAGATTATCCATGGAAGGGGAAAAAAGGGTGAGGTTGTGGGTGGTGTCCCACATAAGGCCATAACACACAAAAAGTATGTGTACTTTTTTCTCTTGGAAGAAGATGAGGGGAAAAAAAAGAGCCTGGAATTTCTTTTGGAACAGATACTGTACTTTCAGGTGCCATCTGTGGGCCATGAAAAAAGTCTGTGTTAAAACAAGAATAAAAAAGATAAAGGATATTTGACAATCCATCACAGCCATTGCCTGCAGCATGACAGAGATGTTCCCAAGCTGGTTTGGAACATCCCTGCTGTAAGAAGTAGTGGCACTTCAGCTTCTCTGCCAGCAATGTGTAACAGAGGGCAACAAATATTTCAACAAACACTAATTTATCATGCTTCTTATTGACAAAACTGCAGATGTCTTCTTGGTAAAGAAAAACAAATGCCACTGAGTCAACATCTGTGCTTTGCAGTGGTTTTCATCCCCTTTGCTTTGGCACCATGTTAAGAACCTCAATGGCATTGCTCCTGCTTGACATCACTGCAGATGAACCACTCAAAGTCTGATCCCCTGATAAATAGCATTTCAAAAGAAACTGATGGTGCAACTCCCCTGAGCATAAGAGAGGCCACACTTTAACCCCCATGTTTTAAACTGCTTCCATGAGGAATTAGTGATGTGAGAGATGACACCTAAAGACATGAAACCTGACTAATGCATCAACCAAATTTGTGTTAAACGAAAGACAATCTTCCATCTGTAGGAAAATTTACTCAATAGGAACTGCAAACCTCTGAAATGTGAGAGCAGTGTTTTCTGACATCCCCAAAACTACAGGTATATGGAAAGAGTTTCCCAATCTAGCCAGTTTTCACCTTAGTTTTTAGGAGTGTTTGGATCATACACTCCATTTAAAGCAGTTCTAGATTGTATCTGAGGAGTGTGGCAGTGCTGCGGTTCTTCTCGGCCAAGATAAAAGAGAAATTTTCACCATTTCTTTTGAAGTTTAGACTCCATTAAGCAGCACTATAACATTCACATTCTGGAAAAATAGGGTTCTTTGTGAACTGGCAGGAAGCATAACATGACTTGCTGGTAATTATTTCCATGATATTAAGTTATTCCCTTTTGAGGTTTGCTTAGAATATATGTATTTGGTGCAGCTAGGAAAGTTTGCTGAGCAAAGTGCAGACTGATGAGTGACAATGAAATTTGAAAAGAGCTGTGACTGTTTGTTCAGCTCACTCTGCTACGATGCAGATATTCCAGGCCAGATCTTTGAGGGAGGTGTGCCACTTCAGTTCAATACTGGAAACTGAAGGGATGAATGAAACTTAGTCCCACAGACAGTAAAAGGCATTCTCCACAAAAATTATCTCTTAGCAATAAAGATTATATCATCATTCCTATCTAGCACCTTATCTTACAGTTCATTTCTCTTTTCCCCCACCAACATTTTAAAAATTCCAATAAAATACTTGCAGCCCTTTTTTGACTGCACTTTCTCTCTACTACCCTCACATGTTCTCTGTCTTCTCCCTGCCAAAAATACTTCCTGTCCCCCAGACATCCAAAACTGGCAGTGAAGAGGTTAGGTCAGCTGTGAGAGGCTTTCCATGGAATCAATTAAGGCTTTCTGGCAGCAGGAAAGCAGACACCGTGGGATGTGATGGGACTCACTTCACACAGAGTTTTGACCTCATCCAGTCTCTCAAGGTGCTCTTCGACCTCCAGCCCAGCCTCTCCATCGCTACCACTGCCCAGAACAAGGAGTTCCCAGACAGACCAGGTGTGCAGGGAGAGCTTTTTGCCTCCCTTTGGTACCGGAAACTGCTTGGGATTCAGCGGACTCCCAGAGCGACAATTAACGCTACTAATTTTTCTGACAGGAATATAAATGGCTGAGAGCCAGACACAGCATCAATACACTCACTGCCAACTACTCAAAACAAGTAAGTCAACCATAATTTACTAGCATTCCTGACTCTTTTTCTGAATTAGATTAGTGCATTTTGAGAGTTTTCAGAGAACATTTGAGAGAATTCAGCTGGATGAGGTACAAGAATTGTTTCACGGACATAATTTATTGGGATTTTTAAAGCACTTTTGACAATATACCTCACAAGAGGCTAGTAAGGAAACTAGGAGATTGTAAGGTGGGGGTTGGAGTTGTGTTTTGATCCCAAAATGGCTGAAAGAGAACAGAACAGAGTAAAAAAGGCAGTTTTCAATATGGCAATGGTTAGCAGCAGAGCACTGTGAGACTATCAGAACTTCACTATATTCATTAATGTGCTGGGAAAGGGCTTCATCAGCACAGTGGCACCATTTGCCATGGAACCAGTTTTTTGAACAAGTAACAATTAATTAACAGAGCAGTTATTTAAGTTAGTCAAGACAAACCTAGACAATCAGGCAGCACAATGGCAAAGGAAGTTCATGATGGAAAATTCAAAATAAGGTGTGTTGGAAGGATATTACTAACACACATTGTTGAATTTTGAATTAACAGTAACCACCCAAGAAAATGACCTGTGTGTCACCTTGGAGAGCTTAATGAAAACATCTGCTTAATGTGGAAAGGCAATCAAAAGCGAATGAAATGTTACCATGAATAAAGAAAGGGGTGGGGTCCCACCGAACCTGCTCTGGTCAAGCCTGCCCAGGATGTACAGTAAGTGGGGACACTTTCTCACTCTGCTGAGCAATTCCAAGGATGAGCTGGCCAGTGCCCTGGAGAAGAGGAAAACCTTGAGTACCTTTGACATCGCTTCCCGCTCTCTGCCCCAGCTCGCTCCAAAAGCCCTTCCTGTGGCTGCAAAGCAGCTGTTCATGGACTTCTGCTGTGGGAAAGAGGCTGAGTTCATAAAGCAAGCCCACTGAAATGTAACCATTTAACAACATACAGGATTTCAAGCCAGAGGAATAAAACTACATTCACTTAAAAGTAGTAATTTGAAAAAAAAAATCAGGTAAGGAGAGTCATTCAATGCAGTTCCATTGAAAATTGGTTTAAATGCAGCAGCTAATGCTTCCAATTACAGACCAAGATTTCTTTTGTTTTAATTCCATAATTAAGCAGTATATAGGATCAAAAGCTACAAATACTTACTGTTTTTTGATGAAGAAAGATCATTTAGCACGGGGTGTCAGGGTTTATTAATCTCTGAAAGCCTAAATTAAAAACATCAAGCACCCACAATAGCCAATTAATCACCAGGTTTGTCTGTGGGAGTTCTTTGCACCTCCTTATAAACATAATCCCACAGTAGCAAAACATTCCATTGCCTCTCACTTACACGCTATTATTCTGCATGTAAAAGCTTATTCTCTTTGCAGTGAAGGTGGGGACTAGAAGGACTGATAGAACCAGTCTGGCTCAAACTTACAGCATGAGGCAGAAATCAAACTTTGATTACATCTAGTGGGGAATGCATTTTCACTCCACAGCACAGTAAGTGTTCAGTACCTGTCTGAAAACAGATAAGCCAAAATAATGCTGACTGTAGTAAAACAAGAAAGCAGCTGATCAAAATGCATAGAGGGGAAAAACTCCAAAGACCAACCCAAAACCTAAGATTATCTACTTACAGGGCATGTGGGAAACAGAGATGTGCTGGAATGAAAACCAGTGGCCAGATCTTTCATTTGCCAGGATTCTTCGTGCCAGCCATATAAGTCAGGTTCAGGTATCTGGAGAGACAGTTCGAAATCCTTTGTCCCTTTACCAAGGAAAGGCAGAGAGAGGGAAGAAGGATGTTTGAATACATGGTGAGAAAAAGAAGAGTGGTTAAGTTCTGAAGGCTTGGCAGAGGACGTAATATTGAACTGGCCTTTGACAGGAAGGAAAGACATTGGGAGATATTGGTGAGGCCTGAGCAGAGGAGAAGAAATTGATAAGCAGTCATTCCCATCAGCTTGGAACTGGAATTGCCTGAAGTACAACCAAAGTGCTTAGGAGGAAAGCCGGGCTTAGATCTTCCCAGTGTGCTGGATGAAGACAAGCAAGAGTGAGAGGAGGAAGAAGAGCTGGACAACTCTCCAGTGAACATCACCTGGGTCCTTCAGAGGCCATACAAGGAAAGTCAGTCTGGAATAAAAAAATCCCAGAGGAAGGCAAAGAGACTGGTCCTGAGTAGAACCAGGAATTACCAGGCATCATGTTCTTACTTTGGTAGAAAAAATGTATTCTTTCTGTTTATTCTGGTTCACCTAGACAATGGTTAGTCATCCTGCAATCAATTACTCTGTCAGTTCATTCAGGGCGAAGCAGTACAGTGGATCTAGCTTCCAATCCTGCTGACATTTCACATGCTGCCAGAATACAGCACTTTTTTCCAGTTCATTTCTTAAAAACTTAAGAAGAAATAAAGCATTACATGGCAATTATGCATTATGGTCATAATGTCAAATGTTAGCATTTATGAAAGCCCAAACTAGAATTATTTATGCGCCCCTCATTTGGCCACCAAATACACAGTTGCAATATCATTTTTAATTACATAGTTGAAGAGTTATTTATACACAAGATCCCAGGGTTTTTTGAGTATAATGAAGGAAACTTTAGCTGTAGCAGAAGTCCAAGGCAAAGGGAGTCATAAGGCAGAGAATACAGTGAAAGAGAAAGAATGTCTTAATGACTATCAGATACTGTCCTGGAGGATTCTCTTCCAGACTGTACTACTTCCCATGTAATATCACACAGCTGAGTTAAATCTGTCTCTCCCAGATGATCTGCAAGTATACTCTCAATTATTTAGGTGTCTGCCTGACTTATAGAAATGCCTAAAGCTCAAGGCCATATTTGATATGTGTGGGACTTGTTCTTTGAGCACATTAAGTCATAGACAGTTCTCTACATTCTGAAAAATCTATTCCTAAGCATGCAAGATCTGACCCACACAACCAGTGAAAACTTTTGACCTTGAGATCTTTGTGCTTCTGTTCTCTGCCTATAATAGGTAGTTCCCTCAGACTGTCTTGTGAAAATTACACCACAAGTATTTGTGAAGCATTCATAAACTGCAGGCATGAATACTAAATGAAAATCCAGGGAGAAATAAGCAGTCCTGTTTTCATATCATGGATCCAACAGCTTGCAATAAACAAAATCACATGCTGAAGAAACTCTGCATTATAGATGCTCCATGCCTGTTCATTAACTGAAATCTGTCCACTTTGTGTATTCAGTAAGACAGAGATTGCCCTGGAGAAAATAAAAACCAATATGGTCCTTAATCTCTTACTTTCAGTGGATATTCAGAAGGTGACCCACAATTCCAAAAGTCCCTTAGTTTGAGTACTTTATGATTTCACCATCCTACATGATCTTTTAAGCCTTTTAAATCGATTTTACCTGTGTGAGATACATGCAATAACTGCTTTTGTAAAAAAGAACAATGGACACTTGATGCTGAGCACCTTGATTAATGATCAACATATTATTTGCATTCTATTTTCCATTAAAATCACATCAAAACCTGTGGCGAAGAAAATTCCCAGAGATCTACTTATCTCAGGGCCCCTTGATCCTTCTCAGTTCCTCTATTTGCAAAGGGATGGGGTGGAAATTGCACTGGTTCCATTGATCTGAGATTGAATTATGAGTGCACGTCTATGGTAATAATAGGAGAATTCTCTGCCAAGTTTCAGTAACCTTCATACTACACAACAGTTTTGAAGATTGCTTTTGAATTGGTGATTTCTCCCCTAATTTGCTTTTTCCAGAAAAAAAGTCTTGTGTAAACTTCATTTCCCTTCCCCTAAGGCCCTCTGAGGGGGACTACATTGGAGACCTGCATTGTCACCTTTCCTGTCCCATTGAATTAGAGATTGTTGGGTGAGAGGGAGCAATAGGATCCAGGTATTGTTTCTGGGATATTATCACAGTTTTATCACTCCTCTAACAATCAGTGCAGTAGTGCCTTGCCAAAAGTCTGGGAAAACTGCAGAAGGATGAAATCTTGCTGATTCATCCAGTGCAACAGGGATTAAACTGATGGCACTGCTGGGCATTGCAACTGAATTGTAAAACCACTAAATCCTTCCTTGTTTCACTGTTTCTTAATTACGTTTTCAAATCTGTGGTTATGTTGGACAATAGCTGCTCTCTGATCATGTAGCAGAAACGCTGCATTGCCCATGCTTGAACCATTACCTTTGACTGTGAAATTTCCTGTTAAGGTCCTTATTGTCATACCTCAGGATTGGATTACTTCAAAGTCAGCTGCATGGGGTGCAATCCAAAATCCTACAGAACACAGCACACCAAAAGCAGAGCTGCTCATATATTGTTAGCAGTAATATATGCCCCCAGTGTTCCTTGCTGTGGAATGGTTCCTAATTGGAATAGAAGAAATGGATTTTGGCTCTAAGGTATCAGTTATGGGTCCCGAGTGCCTGGGTTCTCCTGGCCTGAGCAAACACACTGTGTATCTTCGTGCCAGGTCACCAATTGTTGTCTCACTGGAAATACTCTTAGAAAATCCTTTTTTTGGCTTGAAAGACAGAAGGCTGCCCATGGAGCATCCTCTGCTCCCATGGCTGAGCTTTGGGGTGCCCTGCTTTCCTCTTCTCCTGCCCTCCACTGTGTGCCAGAAGCAGGACACACCTGGCTGCCATGGGAGTAGAACCTCGAGGGAGATTTGGGACTTCCCTTTTAGTTGTGTGATACAGTGCAGGGAGAGCCAGAGGTTTTTCAGTCTTCTGCTTTTCTGTAGAACTTCTTGAACACAAATGCCTGTGACACAGAAAACTTCTGCCCTGTACCTGCTACTTCCAGGGCAATGGAAAGTGAAAAACCAGCTTCAGATTTCAACTCCATGATTAAAAAAAAAGAAGGTGGAAAAGATCCTTCTCTAGGAAAAGAACACCACCACACAGATATTTTTTTCTTCTGTCATTCCTTCCTTTGGGTCAATAAACCCCTGCATAGTTATGAGAATCTGCACTTGTTATTTCATCACTTATGAGCAGTGTAGTAATTTCAAACTCATATTTATAGAACTGTTACATCCTTTCACAACATCTGTTCCCAATATATATGAGAACTAGGTTTATCTTTGTTGTCTAGTGCAGTCTGGCAGTTTTACTTAGGATTAAAATCTCCTTTCAATATACTATTTTGCTGATCTGCTCTGAAATTCCGGACCAATATAAACAGCTCACCTGGAAATGATACATCCTAATTTTATAGCTGGGGAAGTTACATATTTTTTTGATAAATTTCATGACAGTGGTGGACCAGAATATTTAATTATGGTCATTTCTATCACTTTTTCTTCTGCTGTTTTCCTCTATTATGATTAAAGGGATTTTATGATGGCTGAGTAAGCCATCTTAGCTGTATTTCCTACAACACTATGAATCATCTATTTTAACCCTAAGTTTGTCACTTCCCATAGAATTATTTCAAAATAAGAAATATGTCATAGAAATTAATGGCAGGTGAATGATTTTGGGGAAATTGAACAGCTCTGATCATGTGAAATTTTATACTACTGAAAGCTAAAAGATGAAAAGAAATTTTTTCTTCAAATACCGACAGTTTTTGTTCATTTCAATAGTTATTCTTTACAAAAATGTTCAAAAATTGCATTAATTTTGGCACTAGTTTTCCCTACCCAAGTAAAGTATTTATATAATATACTCATAAGTGTATGGTCTTCCTTTCCTATCCCATCCTTTCATTTTTTTTCTTTACTAGCCACTCTGTTACTGTGTGTTTGCCAGACTGGACGGGCTTATGATCTCTATGGGACAAATAAGGAGAGAAGAGAATTGTGTTTGCTTCAACATGACTTGTTCCTGCCAGCACAAATCTGGGCCTGAGATTGAAAAGATAATTTATTTCATTTTTAAAAGGCAGTCAAGGACTGCCAACATATGAATTGATGAAAGTTGCATGAGAAGCTCCAAAAAGCAGATGAGCAGAGACAAAAGGAGTACGAGTGGATTTGATTTAGAATACTGGACACACACATGATTATTTCTGTAAGCACCTGGGATAAATTCTGACAGCTTTTCTGAGTTTTTATTCGGGCAAAACTCCCACTAACTTGTCTCCCACGGTATATTTTCTGACTAATATTTATGTACATTATCTTTATGTCACCTTGTATGGATCCCACAGATCATCATCTTACTCATTTCGCTTCAGGAGACAATGTATTTCACGCTCAGAGACAGGCAGAGCTGTTACAGCCTAAACATGAGAAAGGATTAGAAACTTTATTACACCCATTACTACTTCACTGTGCAACTTTATCCTTCCTTACATAAAACCTTCCTTTGAAAAGGGAGGACTATTTTCATCATACCATTCTGACAAATAAGTATATAACCATATGATGGCAGCAATATGCTTAAGGACGTGGATTCCAACGTGGAATAGGTTTTACTTGTCTAAAAAAGAAAGATACAAATCAAACCAGCATTCTTAAGAGTAGGACACAGAGGGAAATACCACGTTCAAACTGAAGCTTTCACAGTTTTTGACTACAAATTCAAGATTGGCTACAATTTTAGTTGTAGAGTACAATTGCAATGACTCTGGTCATTCATTCCAAGGTCCTTTCTTTCTCTTTAAATGAAGAGATAAGTATTTAACATCAAAATCTGCCTTACTTATATGCAGTTCCCAGAGATCTTCAGGGCAGGCATGCATATACAGAAAATGACTAATGATTTTATTTCTTTAATATTAGATAAACATTGTTACCACAGTACCTGTACTAGATAACATGGAATTACCTATGCACTTATCAGTCCACAGTAACCAAAGCAAGATTATAACGCACAACAGTATTAAAATGAGATCATCTACAGAGAAGATGCTGGAAAGTTTAATTGAATTTACCTGTTTAATCTAAGTTTCTCCAAAATTTAATTTCTACCAGCTGATGAAAGTGAATGAATACTGGATGCAAAGCAGAATGAAGGAAGATTTAGTCAACCTGCCATGCTTGATAAATTGTTTACGATTATTTATCAGAGAATTCTTAAATTCTCAAAGAGATGGTATAAAAATAGTGGTCTGTAAAATCTGTGTGGACACACAATCAGGCCTGTAAGGCTTGGGTAAATAAATACAACATTAACAAAGAACATCTTTCTTTGTAATTCCCTGTTTTTTCTCATATTGTGAAGCATTTATTTGGCTTCTTCAGTAGATCGTGCTATTTACCTGTACACTAGAGAGATATGTTAAGACTGAAAGTATAAAAAATAACGGAGGCAGGATCTGGCAGGACCAGAGGACACTGGAAATACGTTCTCTTATCCCTCTGATAGTAATTTACACTAAGATTGTTCCCAAGGTCACTTCCCCTGAAAATTTATTGAGCATACATTTCTATCCAGTGAATTTGAACTCCTCTGATTTCGGGGGGTGGGAAATGATGCAGGGAAAGGAAGCAGCGTGGCTGCAACCTCCACAATAAGATGTTCTTGTGATAAATACAGGTAAAGTCGATCAGGGGAATATCAAAGCAAAACTTGAGCTCCCTCTAAACTTTAGTTTAGTTAGTTAAAGGTTAGTGCAAATGAGAAGTTTGGGGTCAGTCCTCTCCAGCACCTGCTGCACAGCTCCAAATAGAGCTAGAGGGGCCTTTATTGTTTAAATAACTTTAAGGAAATTGAGTTGTAAAACTTTATGCCTCTTTCTCCTTTGTTTATTTGAATTGCTCTCTCAACCTTTTTTGACTAATCTTTTACCAGTTTGTGGTATTATTGAACCTCGAAAGACTAATTAAAAAGCAAAACAAAACAAAACATATTTTCACTGATCAGATTTCATGATAGAAAGAAGCAATTTTTAGTCATCAGATTAAACACATTACAATAGGATTTAATAATTTAAGAATGTTAAATGACAATTTTTCATCAAGGGATCCAAATAATTTCTGGAAACAGCTTTGTTTCTAAATTTCATCTGTTTGTGGTAGATGTTATATGGAGAAGATTAAAGCTATTTCAAAAAATGATAAATACCCATTTGCTATGTATGTGTCTGTGAATTAAGAATACAAAACTCAATTTTCTAATTTTTTTTAATAGAGGTTTTTTTACAGATCGTTTTAAGGATCCATCTGTGTTGGCTGCTTTCACAGCTATGAACAAAATGAAATTCATAATGAAATGAATAGGAGGAAAGCTTTGGGCCTTACTAGAAATAATTAAAATCCAAAAAGATCCTGAGGACCGCGCTGTGCCTTGTTCTTGGCAAATATGCTTTTATACCTTTATCAGCAAATGAAGACTGGTATATATTGAATTCTGACAATGTCTTGCCATTGACCAACAGGTTCTACCAAATGAAAAATACTGCAGTAATACAATTTTCTTAACAAGAAATGAGTAGTGACTTTCAGAGAATATGAATTATTTTCAGTGAACTTTTCAAACTTCAGGTATTTGTATGGGTATTACAAATTAATTTTTAGCATCAATGTGAGTTTACATGCAAACAGAAAATCAGTTAAGTTCAGTAAAATTTCTCATTCCACTAGTGTCTCCCACATTAATATTCTTTTATATAATAAAGGGAGATATTTCATATTCTTCACTTCCCATACTTCTTGCACTACTTATTGACTCGATTCTGCAAGTTGTACCTAAAAACATCAGAGTGCAAAGAAGTATCTTGAAAGAAATGTGAACTTCTCATAGGTTCATTCTCCAGTAATGCTAAACCTCACCTATCAGCATCCTCACTATTTTTCCACAAGTCTTGTCCCTCCATTTGAAAAATACAGGCAGTGTTTCTTAACTTTCAGAATGTTCTGAGAAAAGATCCTGAAGATAATCAGATCCCATGGTGATGAGCTGTCTTAAAAAGAAAAAAAATCTGCACTTAAGGAATTTCCTGTTATTATCAGAGTCCCCTTTTATCCATATCTCAAAGTTACCAGGATGAGGGGTCTCTGATCAGTAAATGCTTTATCTGAGAATACCTTGCAACACACAAACCCGAAAAAGGCAGGGCTGGAGAATCTGCAGAGGACCTGGGTGACCTGACTGCAGTTTAGTCTGGCTGACAGTCAGTGAGTCCTGAGCTACAACCAATGCTCCCAGCTTCCCCAGACCTCCACCTTTGTCCATTTAGAAATCACAGAAAAGGTAACTGGCCCACAGACATTGTTGGCCTTTGGAGCAGGTCTCAAATGTAAGGGACATTCGTTTAAACAGATGCCAGTAGTGGTATGAGTACAGAAAAATACCTATATATTAAGGTATAGCGATTTCACTGACCTGTTGCCAAATGTACACTTCCACACTTAGCTAGCACTTACTGGGTGCTTCCACTATATTCACATTTTCTCTTTGTGTCTTGACCTTTTCTTCTTAGAATATTACTTCTAATTTTCAGTCATTTGCCATATGAGATGAAATCCACACAGAGTTCATACAGGACTCAAACAGAGTTTCTGCTGCTTCTGTTTTCGTTTTATTTAGGTTTATTTTTCTAATCCGCATGTTACCTTATACCTTGCCAATGTAACTCGTTTGGAAATAACGTATTAATTCAAACAATGTTTGTTTGGAGGAGCTCTCTGATAGCTTTCAGCTGGCTAAACACACTTAGATAGCATCCTGTTGGCTTCCAAGACAGACGTGAAGGGCTGATTTGCTTACCGAGTGACAGCTTTGATGCAATATCTTTACAATATATGAGTACTTACAGTCCTATACTCTCAGTGATAGCTTTTTCTCAGGAGTCCTTCAAGTGTCAAAGTTCATGCAGTTCATGTTTATATTCAATTAAAACCTCAACTAAAATATTTGCAGACAAATGCTGCATTCTCAAGCTCTGAGGAAGCCCTTCAGACACATCTTCTACACAGATAACAGCATGGGCTAAGTACCTAATTCTGTGACAAATTACCTCTACTGCTGTTTATTTTGGTAGAAAGTAGTTGCTAAAACTGTTTTCATGCATCCGAAATGAAACGATAACACATCCACTGAAAATGCAAAATGGGTTCAGAAGAGGGAACTGCAATTCAGATTGGTTTTAAAGTATTTCACAAACTGCCTGATTATTTTGTTTTCCAGGGGAAACAAAAAGCTAAATGTGCCAGGTACAAAACTGAATGAAATTCAATGTGCTTCTAGAAAGAACTTGAAATCCTAGTAGTTATATATAATGATTCATAACCATGTTTTGACAGTGTTTTTCTCTTTTACTGCTCCCTGAAAGACTTGTAGAAGCAATCAAGGGCAGCAATTACACAAGAGTAATGTTAAATGCAATATGAATAACAATATATTTCTTTTTAGTATAATAGCATTTCCCTTCCCTTTGAAAAAAAAAATAAAGCTATTTTACTATTGTTACAGCAGCATGTTTTATTATCTAGTGTAATTAAGCTCAAAACCCCTGGAATTTACTCAGAGAATGGTCTAATAACAGAAAATACCTTTATTATGGCACGCCCATATTCACACATTAAATGTTTCCTTTTCTGGACATGCATGAGAATAACACACCTTAAAAGTAATTTGTAAGGGAAACATATCCAATAAATAAACTGTTGGTAGATATAATAATTATTACAGTACTGTGTTATTTGCTGATAAACCACCAATAGTTCAGGTTGAGCAGGGCAGCATAATCAGCTGATCACTAATTAATCACAATTAATAATATCAGAGTTCCATGCTGGTAAGACAAACCACTCAGAGGAAAACAGAAGTTCTATTATCATCAGCCACCACTTGCCTGCCTTCCAAATGTCTTGTCCTATTTATAACCCTTACACAGAAGAAGAGCACCTTTTGAAAGCCTGTGGGCAGGATATCTGCTTTTTTGTAAAGAGAAAGGACTATTTCAACTGTAGTATTTATTAAAAAAAAGACATTAAATTATAGATAAGTAAAAACACAACATGAATAATCTGAAGAATCTGCAGTTTCAGTAGAGTAAGATTACTACCCATTTCTGGAAACTGTGTGCAATTTCCCACTGAAAACCCTGCCTTTGATAGTTGTCTGGGATTGTCCATGGTATGACCATCACAACTTGATAATTCCCCTCCTTTCCAAGCCCTGATAAGAAGCCATGAATGTCACTGCCAAGCTTTCACCACCAGGCACTGCCTACACATGATTCACGAGGGTTTTCTTCCCTCATTTCATATTTGTTTCACAAAAAAATCATAACTGGCAGCGTTGGTGTAGTCTCAACATTTGTTTCAAAAGAATGTGTTTAATGAATGTGCTTTAAAAAAAAAAAATTGCAAATTTTGACTTCAGTCAAACCTCAGGATATTTACTGGAGAAAAGCCAAAACCAACCCACCCTAAACAAAATGAAATCCATGAAAATGAATCCCTTCTCAAAACTAAGGACAGGTTTGGTCCTGTGTTCCTCAAGCTGGATAGATTCTATCAGTACCACATAATTACTCCCATGGTTTCTTACAATACCTGCTAAAACAAAGCAGAAGATCTGAAATGTGTCAGTGGACTTCAGAACGACAGTTATCTCCTAAATAAAGGATGTTTTGTGTCAGTGGCCCCTGTTCTGGAGCATAAACTTTCCTGGTTCCTTGGGATACACCTGCACTGTCATGTGTGCACAATCTCAAGCTTAAAACTTAATTTCTGCGACACTTTTATTGTCTACGTGTTAATGTGTGCTCAGACTCAGCTTTAGCATATACCACATGCTCACTGGCAGAGAAACTCTGCTGGAGAGGGAACAAGAGCAAAGGCTGGGGATCTGATTTGAGTGACTCAGCTCTATTGTTACAGAAGGTAACGGGCATGGCTGAATTCATTTGTCCTGGAGCCAGTGCCCCAAAACCGTATCCGCTTGCCATGTCCTTCCTCTGTGACTCAGTGCCAACATAATCTCAGTGTGCTATTAAAAATCTTTTAGGCATGAAACACATTTTTGCTCCCCAGGGGAGTCTTTGTATGACTACGTCATTATTACATGAAACGGGTTAGTAAATAACAATATAGAAGGGAACTATATGGGCCTAGGAGGAAAACAAAGTTTCTGGAAATATTTAAAGGAACAAAGAGTTTTCTTCTAACAAATCTCTAACCAGCAAACAAAGAAGGCCACAGGGGGAATATGATTCTGATATGAATGCAGCAGGAGAATACAGCTATAAGATCAAAACCCAAAGAATTTATATTTGTACATATGGAACCTCAAGCTCCAGCAGCCCTGCAGGGACACACTTGCCTGTTCCATGGAAAGCAGATTTGATCTACATGAGGTCATGCTTGAACACCTGTGATTCACTTGCATGACTGCAAGTGAACCAGACAGGTTGGGCTGCAGCCTCCGTGGGGCATTCAAGGAGTGAGACCACAGGGCATCAATCCCCAACAAGAGGTGGATTTTGGAAATCCCACCACCACAGCTGTGTGTCTTACACATGCTTCAGTTGCAGGCCATTACTGAAGGTCTTGTAGGTCAAATCTTGCTGACTACACAGGCATAACGTGGATGTTTGCAGTGGTGAGCACAACCGGAGGATCTGTCCCAAAAGGTTCAGATGGAATAACTGGCAAGTCCAAGATCCTACTGTGAAAATTCTCCAACTGTTTGAGCTTAGGATGAGTCTACATGCAAGCTATCAGGGCAGTCTGTGCAGAATTCCAGAGGTTGTACCTTTGCAGATCTTTCATATCTCTGTGAAACACAAAAGTATAGACATATTAGAAGGTAAAGTACAAGGCAATAGGGATCATACTATAGAAAACAGGTATTTAAACAGCTATCAGGTGAAAATTCCTACATTACATGCATTTGTTAAATTTCCTTGACATGACTGAAAATGAATCATCCATAAATCTAGTTAGAACAACATTATTAAATAAAGACCACCACAAGGTAAACCTGAGTGAACAGAAAATCAGCACAGAATAGGAAGTCACATCTTGATTTATAAAGAGATGTGTAAACTATATAGAAAAATGTTTATAATAACATTACCAGCATTTTAAAATGTACAGGCATGCTTATTAGTATGAATTAGGTTTATCCACACCATGTCTATGGAATGTGAAAAGTTAGGTGGTGTCAAAGTCTTACAGCCTGTGGGGTCAATCTTGCCCCTAGACACACATGGATGTGTCATTTATCTGCTCCAATTCCAGCCAACACTTGCTGATTTTAGAAAGTATGTGAGCAAAACTGTGGGCAAGACTGAACAGTGACTTTTCAAATTGAAGTTTCTTCATACAAATGCAAACACTTTTTGCAATCTGATTCTAATTAACAATAGAGTCATTCACTCATTCCCTAACAAATGAGCAGAAATCCCCTTCCTTTAGCAATACATAGACATTTGATAATAACTAAGTATTTGAGGTGATTATGTGTTATAAGATCTGATTCTGTTGTATTTTAGACTCAAGTCCTGTTTCCATCTCAGCACAGGCCACAAAACCACTGTGCTGTGTTACTTGCTTAGGGGCATGGGAAGAAGAAATCTTCCATACACAGCTGCAAAGAGAGCAGTGGGGTCGTCCTGTGACAACAAAGAAAACTTCAGGGTTCTCCTATTATTTAACTCATAATCTACGTAACAGAAAAGTACCTGCTTCGTATCAGCAGTAGCAGCCAGAACAGACATTTTTATGGCCTGAGATCATTATAATCTGGAACTTCCCAGGGATTTCATTAATCCCAATCAATGAAATCAGATTTGTGCCCCTCAAGCTGCTGGCAACACTCTTGCTAGTGTGCAGTTGGCTTTTTTCCCCACAAGAGCCTACTATTGGCTTATATTCAATTTGTTGTCCATCAGGACTCTCAGGTCTTTTTCAGCACAACTTCTGCTCTGAGACTCTTGTTTAGGAGTAGAGGCAAGAGGTGCAAAACCATGAGAGAACAATTCAGATGAGGAGTGGCTGAGGGAGCTGGGGTTCTTTAGCTGGTGAAAAGGAGACACAAGGGAGACCTTATTGCTCTACAACAACCTGGAAGGAAGCTGTAATCAGGTGAGTATTGTCCTCTTCCACCAAGTAACAAGTTGTACCAGGGGAGCTTTATATTGGATATTAGAAAACAATTTCTTCACAGAAAGGGTTATCAAGCATTGAAACAGGCTTCCCAAGGAAGTGGTTGAGTCACCACCCCTGCAAGTGTTCAAAAAAACCTGTCGATATGGCATTTGGGGACATTGGTTAGGGGTGGTCACCTTAGAAGCCTCTTCCAACCTAAATAATTCTATACTTCTATGATTCTAGGACAATCTCTACCTGGTCTTATACACCAAACAAATACTAACAGCTAGGGATGTTAGGGGCACCACCTGGCATCTTCAAGTTTAGTTTTATCCAAAAGGAATTCAGCTCCAGCGTTCCAAGACTATTCCACAATGGGACTTCAAGTGCTGTAAGTAGGCACAATTGAGAGATTCACTTCAAAAGAACACTCTTGATTTAAACTAAACTGCAAATGTGGACACACCTAGAGGAGACCTCAGCTATTTGTGATTTTTACAAAAGAACTATCTTACAAAGATACTTGTAGTATACCAATTAACTTTTTGAAATCTTTATTAACATTTAGTACAAAGTCAGTTTTCTGTTCTACCTAATAAGCCCTATTTCTAAACAAATATTCAATCTGGAAAAGAAAGTCACTATTGGCCTGATTTCTCCATGTTTAAGAAATGTACATGTTTTATCTGAATTATTTAACTGTAAATCCAACTCCTCTCTCTAGTACACAGTAACTCACAATAAATCAGAAAATCTTCAGTTCTGGAATTAATGATTTTGTTTTATTCACTCATGCAGATAATATACTGGTGTGATATTCCATTATAGTATGCTAATAAATAATGGTATTTTTAATGTATATAGTACACTAAAATGTGAATCAATGGACTAAGGTCAAAATTCTCCTGAGTAATTTTGCAAATATCTAATTTTTATAACATGTGGACACATCTCTTAATACTTTCACATTTCTTAATATTTTTTTAAAAACAGATGTTTCCACTACTTTAGATGTTAAATAATATTTTGTGCAACTGAGAAATGCAAATTCTGTATACAGGCATAAATTTTTTCACAAACATCTTGTAAGTAAACTCTCCTAGTCTGTAACATTTCAGGCCATACCAGGCAGTCAGTACTTTCTCAACAAGTTCCTTGATTGTTCAGAGTAATTCTGTGTAACTGGTACTGCCCATGGCTGAGGGGCTGGAAATAAATGATCTTTAAGATCCCTTCCAACACAAACCATTTTATGATTCTGTGATTTCAATGGGTATGATATTACGATGTATTGGGATTTAAACTCCTGGTGCTGTGAACACATTTGCACTGTGAATATTCCTTTCCTCATTAATAAAATGAAGATACTGGTAAATGAAAACCACCAATAGTAGTGGCCATCAAATTTTGCCTGCTGAAACATCTTCCCTTGATAGCCAACAACTATTTTTTTTAATACTTCTTTTGGTAAAAATAACTGGCAAGCATTTAAAGTGCCATTTGGCAGCTTATAAGCAGATAGACATTTCTAATGTTATATTGGCATATTTGAGAATAACACATAAGGAGTCATGGTATATAGTGTAGGAAACATTTTATCTTGTCTTTTTAATTAAAATACTTGCTAAATGGTCAACAGGGTTTGGTGTTTTTTTTGGAGTGGCAATGGCTTTATAGTTGCATCAAGAGAAGCCTGACCAGCAGTGAGGGGAGAATGCTGCCCCTCTGCCCCCTCTGCTCTGGGCAGACCCCCCTGCAGAGCTGCCCCCAGCCCTGGGGTCCCAGCACAGCAAGGACAGGGAGCTGTGGGAGCGAGGCCAGAGCAGGGACACCAAGGGCATCAGAGGGATGGAGCAGCTCTGCTGGGAGGAAAGGCTGGCAGAGCTGGGATTGTTCAGCCTGGAGAAGAGAAGGCTCTGCAGAGACTTTATTGCAGCCTTTCAGTACCTAAAGGGGGCCACCAGGAATGATGGGGCTGACCTTTTTATCAAGTAGTGCAGTGATATGACAGGATGAATGGTTTCAAACTAAAAGAGGGTAGATTTAGATTAGATACAAGAAATTCCTCCCTGTGAGGGTGGGCAGGCCCTGGCACAGGTTGGGCAGAGAGGCTGTGGCTGCCCCTGGATCCCTGGGAGTGTCCAAGGCCGGGTTGGATGGGGCTCTGAGTGACCTGGGCTAGTGGAAGGTGTCCTTGCCCATGGCAGGGGGTTGGAACAAAATGATCTTTGAGGTGTCTTCCAATCCAGACAATTCTGTAATTCCATTAATATGTTTACCAACCAGGTTTTTCCACTGAAAGCAGTTAAGAGTTGGCAACATTTATCACCTACTCAGCAACTTCCTAGGTTTGTCCAATGAACCTTTTTAAAAAGTTCATTTTTAAAAGAAAAAATTAGGGATGTCTTCCTGTACTAATTTCCCCAATGTGACAATCTAATTTATGGATATCAAAAGTCTCCAATGCTATTTGTATTTCTTTGCCAATCAGGCAGTTTCCTTGCTATCCTTTCACATTAGCAAATGCTTGATGCTTTACCTATTTTCAATAAAAATATCTACTCAAACTATCTTTTCATGTTTTTAATTAAACTTTTGCATAGCAGCTGGATTACTTCAGAGTGCTTCTAATGGAAAAAACAAGCTCCAGTAGATGAATGAATAATCAGGATTTGGACAATCATCACCTATTTGCTTGATAATTATTACTACAAAAAGTTCCAAAAAAAAGAAAAAAAGGATCCTGTGGTTGCACAGGGAAAGAAAATTATGCAAAACATTTGTCATGTACCTGGCACAATTTTTCTGTATCAGACAGTAATATAAAAGTTAATTATTATTTCACATATTCATTCCAAATTTTTTTTCCTTCCCTAATGAAACAAAACTACATTGGTTACATAACGTCTTGGCTAAACCACTTCAATTAGCAGCATTAAAGCCACTTTAATAAAATGAAGATTAATTTATCTAGGATTAAAAGAGAAATGTATTTGTCCACTGCTACATTTCTGCTATCTGCATTTTTAAATAAATTAATATGAACTCTAATATTAACAAATCCCTACTGAAGGTGTTTTACAAGTGGTCAACCAGCAGAAATGATTGATTGCTTCTAATTCCAGAGACAGATCATTCTCCCTAAACTTCAGTGTGAAGAGATGGAAAAAAATGTGTCTTCATTCAGGAAACAGGAGCGGAGCAGAAATATGTGTTCCTTTTAGTAATGTAATTTCAAACTCGATCTTTGACTATATCTAGACATGGACACGACATTCCTGCAGAGCTCCCACTTGGTGCAAGTGCCTGACACTGCTGGATTACTGCTGAAGAATGGAATGGTCAGTCCCTCTGACTGCTGCTGGAAGGAATGTCATTCCCTGTGTAAGAGCTGTCCAACAATAACGTGTGCAGCCACCACCACTGACAAAGTCCAGGTCTCAGAAAAGGATCCACACTTTCTACAAAGGGAGCTAATTGAGGAATTTTTGTTCCAGAACCTTTCTGGCTGTTTGCCTGCATCTGTCTTGAACATAACAAATTCATATGCAACTATAAATAACTCCAGGATTGTAAAGCGGCTGGTCTGAAGGTTTTGATGTGAGATAGGACCTTTCTTGGAGTAATTTTTGGAGTTTCATCTGCAACACAATTAGGTCTTAGTGCAAGCTATTTCTAAGAGAGGATATTAAGATACTCATAAGAAATGATATGCTAATATGCTGAACAATCTGAGGCAGTACCTGGTTCCAGTAAATTTGGTCAGAGAGGATTCCAGGAGTGACAAATGTGGTACTGCATCTGGTCCAACTACTGTATCAGAGTCATGCTTTGCATGGTAGGACACGCAATCCCAAACATCTGTTCCAAAACAAGAGCATTTGTCCTTCTTTGGGGCTCAAAGGATGACCTTGTTTACAGAATCCTGTCCTTGAGACTTCCAGCTCAGTCTTTGACTCAGTAATTGAAGCAGTTACTCACTCAGGTTCTCTGGAAAATTCTGCACCCAGGTTTTAGTTGTTTGATCATCTACCTGGGATTCTGAGATTTACCCCGGGATTTCCATAGCTTAAGGGGAGCTGTGTCAGTTCCTGCCTAAGGAAGCTCAGGACTCACTGCCTGACTTCCTAGATGACCTAATGTCCCTATCAAGTCATTACTATTGACACAGCAAACATTATTACAATTTTTCTCAGTAATTTTAGAAAAATATTAATAAACAAGCAAAAGTCTTATGATAAAGCTCTATCATTCGAATATTGGTACTCTGAGTAGAGGGACTAAATGTAAGTGAAGTGGCATCATTTAACTGCTCTCTCGTTCCTTGACGTAGTCTCCACAAAAACCAATGCTGATGGGACAAATCCAATAGTGCTGCAAAGCCTGTCCTTTTCTTCTTATCTGTGTATTAAAATTAAATACAGAAAAAACAACACAGCAAAAGTTAGGGAGAGGGCCAAAAGCTTTAAGCAGACTTTTGGCCCACTGAATTTATCTTCTACTGGGCATTAACCCACTGACATAGGCTGAATTTTAGGTACTTTGGCAACATTGCAAGAAGATACTGATTATGTTACAAATAAAATTATATTTGAGAGTGATCCATATAAGTCTTGAATCCTGAAGTTCTAAGAAAGCCGAGTGCAAAACCAAAATTATTTTCAAATGGCTATACTTTTGTCCTCAGAAACTATTTGTCTTGGGTGAAGTCCAGAGTTCTTACACTCGGTGTTGAGAGAATTTACGGACCTTGTTTGTTCACTCATTCCAGTCCTCACAAAATGTGTGTACAGTAGCTACCAGCTAAAGAATACAGGCCTAGTTCTTGTTAAAATCTTGACTGATTTTAAGTGCTGCAAGTATGCTTACAATGGCTTTAAAAAGGACTACTTGGATATTTCCCCCACAGCTTAACCATACTCGCATCACTTGCACAGTTTTGTATGATTAACTAGGTGATTTCTTTGTGCACTATTGTTTATTCTAGAATTTCTATGAACGCAAATATTTATTTATTTTAACATTAAATAAGGGAAACTAAAATACTGTAGGAACATACTACTTGAAGTAAGAGCACTGTTCATAAATTGCTCTTGCAGATGTATGCAAAAACTGATTTAAAAAAAGAGCTGCGCTTGTGAATCAAAAATCTTAAACCTTTTAACATGATTTCACAAAGAAGTCTCCAGTGTAGCATTGCTGCTCATACAAATGCACTTAACATACAAATCAATTAAACCTGGAAAAGGTAGCTGAAAAACAGATCAGTGATTGCAAATTCAAAAGTACTTCCACATGATTCAAAAAACAGCAGGATGAAATATTTAAACCAAGAACACCCAACAAAGAAAAAACCAAGTCACCCAGTACAGTGTCTGGATGCACAAAAGCTGTGACAGCTAGAGAAGGTTGGTAAAGTGGGTACCACTGATACACTGCACAGGCAGGACGGCAGGACTCGAGGTGGCAGGTACAACACAGCACTTTATCAGAATGTCTACTTGATGAACCTGGTCAAAACTTAAAATTTCTGCAAATAAACAGGTTCTCTAAATGGGAATAAACCACTTTAGAATGTGGCCTCTGGGTTCTGCTATTGTCATCTAAAAGGAAAAATATATTATAATAGGTAGGCGAACAAAGATACTCTATAGTGGGTTTTTGCCTAATAGCAGGAGTTTTAAATATCTACTTTTTAGTAAATTTTCTTAAAAGCAAATTGTAATGATTTCTATACCATGATTTTTCCTATAAAACCTGAAAAGGCAAACAAGTATAGTATGCTTCGATTGTGGTTTTCAAGTGGGTAGGAAAGGGTGGCAGAATTTTTCTAAGCAGGCACATGATGGTCTGGCACGAAATCTGCTTTTTGCTTTATCGCCAGTTGCAGTAATACCTGTGAGGACTGAAGTAGGTGGCAAAGGGAGTAGTGACCTCAATATGGCAGAAATCAAAGATTTAAGCTGATGAAACAGACCAAATTATTCTACACATGATGGCTACTTTCTGTACTGACACAGCATTTTCTTCTCCTGCCCATTCAAACTGTTTGTTTGGATCTTGCTCCTGTTGAATGAGAGAGTAGGTTGGTTCTTATCATGTTTGGTAACAAGCTGAATTTGGTCCATTCTTTCCTTCTGATCATCAAACAACAGATCGTAAAGACTTCAGGTGTTATAAGCCTTGACTGTACTTGAAAAAAAGAAAGGTAATCTTTCATATAAAGAATCTTACTGTCCCACCACCCATTGTCTCCATCTGCTTCAGCATAAGAAAAGTGAATACTTCATTTTGTTGTGTTATATCACCAATTTCTCTCAGTAAGGAAGTCAGCTCTTTAGGTTAATGATGGCATTTAATAATCACAAATCAATCCATATCTACCTCACACATCATGCCTGTTCAGCAGTTTTTCTTAGTTCTCTACTAAGATTTTAAAAAGGCCTCCAGTCTAAGAGCATTACAACCATTGTTTCCTTTAGAAGACCCACAAGCATGACTGGCTTCATCCCACACAAACTGCTCCACCAAAGGGGGGTGTTACCCACCTATTTATAATCACTCAATGTTGCCATGTAAGGCTGAATGGATTTCAGAAAAAATTCCAGAACTGACAGGAATCTCTATAAACGTTGCTCTCTAGGAGACATAACAATAACATTCAGCCCAAATTAAGAAGATTTTGGTCTTAGATTGGTTCAAACTATTTTGGGTGCAATTATACTGGCCCTTCTGTTTTTCAGTAATCTAAGTATTATGAAAGGTCTTTTTCATATTTCATAAAGCTCTAGAGAGGAACATAGTTTAGAGCTGAGTATAGTTACCAAACATAAACAATCAATCTCTAGCTAATTGCTATATTCAACCTTAAGTCAAAACACAAGCCTCCCATACAGCTTCTTCTTCCCAATTCCTTTTAAAAGCTGTAATCACTCTGCAATATGTTTCCTCCTCTTGCTTTTTCTTTACTTGCTGAGTTTACACTTACTAAATTGTCAAACTTAGGCTTCAAGGAATGAGTTTGAGAGTGAGAAAGACAAATGGATTTTGTTGTTTTTGATTCTTGACCCTTCAGTTTTTCAAATACAGTGGCTGTCGAGAACCAGTTCTGCTTTGGAAAAATGCCACCAATTTATAATGATGGTCTGTTCAAACTGGGGCATTCAAAGACCTGCAATGTGAGAAAGAAAACTTTCTAGTTAGCAAGAGAATATTAGCTCTATTTACTTGGGGTGCTCCAACGTAAATACTCCCAAAATACAAGGGGTGTTATCCAGGGAGATTTTCAGAATGAACTGATGTGGGTCTTGAGACGGGTCAGCTGAAGGAAAAGTCGAAGTAGGTTCACCAATAGCAGCTTATTTCAAAGGCCACACTGTGGCAACTCAGTAGGGAAGATGATTATCAAAACAAAACCACATCAGACTCCAAGGAAACCAAAAATACAGATATTTAGAAAATTATAGGCTGAGCAAAAAAACCCCAAATAAACAAAAAAAAACAAACAGAAAAAAGCCAACCAGAGATGTTTGGCCTGTGTTGCAAAAATCTAAACCGAGCAGAAGAGATGTTGAAATTGATTTTTAGACAAGCTAAACATTATCATCCATGAAAATCCTTAATATCTGGATTATTTTTGGAAGTATTTTGGTATAGTAGGGACACTTTCCCCTCATGCTGCTGATACATGAATTAAGTGTAGAGTAACTCTACATCATCTTTCATCGATACTTCTTACCTGTCATTAAAACAAGATTGAAAAGTGTTGAGATACAGAATTAATGCAACTGTTTTAGTGGAAAATCAAAACAGAAGTGTTTTCATTTTTTTCTCAACTACCAAATTCTGACACAGAAAAAAGTAAGAGAAGTCTGACAATGGCTATTATAAAACATTAAATGCAGGGGGGAAATAATATCTAATTAAGGAATGCATTTACTTACTGATTTTCAAACTGGAGAAAATGAGCTAATTAGACAAGTCTGCATTTTGAGGGGACATTTTCCTTTACATATGAAGAAATGTGTAAAGTTAGGTGTATTATATACTAATTCTCACAACCCAAAAGACACAGCTGCGCTTTAAAGACCCAGTGAAATTGTAATTACCTAATTTAGCTTGGTAAGAGCTACTTTTTCTTGGCTTTTTGCCCAGAAAACTTTTATTCCTTCTGCAAGAACAGTATAGCAAACTCTAAAACAGAAAAGGAATATGTTACAGAGTTGAAAACCAGAATACATTGATTATAAATGTGACATACTGTAGGATTACTGTCTTCAGTAAGAGAAATTTGCATTAATCGGTACAAAGTGAATAATATCTTGATATTCCAAAGAAGTGAAATCCTCCGTTTATTGACAAAACAGGAGCAGGCACTCTGGGCCTCAGAGTGTGTTTGAAAACCACCCCAGAAAGAATCTCCTGATGTTCTGAGAATCTGAATGTTCACTTTCAGCATTACAGAAACCAACCAGGTAACTATTGAATAAAACTTTGTGGAACTTCTTGAATGTCCCAATGTTAATGTAAAATATTTCAGAAGGTTGTCTTAGGGAAGTTTTTTTCCCCTTTTACTATCAAGAAGCAGTTCTACCATCTGGCTGACCTATATAACGGTCTTTAGCTGGGATAATACTTCAGGAGAAGATTTACTAGTGCAGAAGACCCTTAAGTGCTGGTTTTGACTTCTGAGGATGAATGTTTCAGAAACTTCCAGCAACTTGTCAGATTTTTGTAGTGCTCAGGCATATGTGTTTGTTGTTTGTTTGTTTCCCCATGGCATAGCCTGGGAAAGGACAGATAAAGGTGTCTCTTATTTATTTAAAAAAAAAAAATCATGTTCTATAGCAACCTTTGGAAACTCTGCAGTCAGGTGTGATGGGACATGGAGCATACACAATCATATCTTTTAATTTTTTAATAATATTTTGGTTAGGCACTGGCACAGGTTGCTGAGAAAAAACTGGCTGCTTCGCCCCTGGGAGTGTCCAAGGCCAGGTTGGATGGGGCTCTGAGCAACCTGAGCTAGTGTAAAGTGTCCCTGCCCATGACAGGAGGTTGGAACTTGATGATCTTTAAAGTCCCTTCCAACCCAAAAGCATTCTGTGATTCTATGATCTTCAGTTTCTTCATGAAGTATGGAATATGAAAATTGCTGCAGGGTAATGTTCTAGTGCCATAAGGACAAATCTTTTAAAATATTGTTCATTAACCAAGTATCTATTCTATTAGATACTGGTTTGTTCACAAAATAGGTTCAGTAGCAAAATTAACCAGTTGTTTCCCCAGTTCACCCCAGTATGGTGTGTCATTCATGCCTTGGCTACTTCCCCTTATTTTGGCCACTTTATGGCTCGACCTCTCAGTACCTTGGAGCAACTGCTCAGAGAAGGACACAAAGGCTTATCTCCTCCTGCCCAGCCTGGGGTTGGTGTGATCTCCACTGTCTGGCCTTTTCCTGATTAATTTATATATTTCATGTTTACTTTTCTCAGTCCCAGAAAGACATGCAGCTACAGGAGATGTTCCAGCAGGAGCCACAAAGATGATGGGAGGTCTGGAGCATCTCTCTGACGAGGGGAGGCAGGAGGAGCTGGGCCTGTTTAGTCTAAAAAAGACTGAGAGGAGATCTCATTAATGCATATAAATATCTCAAAGGTGGGTGCCACGAGGATGGTGCCAGGCTGTTGTCAGTGGTACCCATAAACTAGAACACAGGATGAGGCAGAACTTCTTCACACTGAGGGTGGCCAAAAGCACTGGGACAGCTGCCCAGGGAGGGCGTGGAGTCTCCCTCTCTGGGGACACCCCAACCCCACCTGGATGTGTTCCTGGGGCAGGTGAGCCTGGCTGGGCAAGGAGGGCTGGACTGAATGCTCTCCAGGGGTCCCTTCCAAGGGATTCCATGGGGGCAAAGGCTCCATCCCAGCGGCGATGGGTTCCCGAGAAGGAGCAATGGGCAGCCGGGGCTACTGCCGATTGTAGGAGCTCCCAAGACACAGGCACAGCGTTGAGCTCAGGAAGAGAGGCATTATTTACCCTGCCCACAGCCCAGCGTGGAACCTCGCACAAAACGAGAGCGTAAAAAGCCGCATCTTTTATAGAGCGCCACGGCCACAAACCCTCCCACCACACACCGCCCGCCCAGCTAATTCATATTTAAGATGGTGATGTAATCCTGTGCGACGGGCCGGGCCCGGGAGGAGGCCCCGGGAGGGCCGGACAGGCCGCGCCGGGACACCCGTGACGGGACAGCCGAGACGGCCCCGCGGGGGACGCGGCCCTGCCCGGGCAGGGGCTGGGCCGGCCCGGCCGGTGGGTGCGCTCCGGGGGAGGCCGAGGGAGGGACAGCAGGGAGGGTGGGACAGACAGACAGACANGCCTCCTGCCGCCTTCTGCCGTCATCACCTGCCGGCTCCTGCCTCCTGCCTCCACCCACTTCCACCTGCCATCCCTTGCCTTCTCCTGCCCCCACCTGCCTGACTCCTCTAAGCCCTCCCTGTGCCACAGCTCACCTGCCACCCCTTGCCTTCACCTGCCTTCTGTCTTCACCCACCTCCACCCACTTTCTGCCTCCACCTGCCTTCATCACCTGCCTCCACCTGCCTTCATCACCTGCCTCCATCCATGCTGCCAGTGGGCAGCACCCACCTCCACCTGCTGCCCCCTGCCTTCTCCTGCCTTTACCAGCCTCCACCTGCCTGACTCCTCCTGCAAGCCTTCTTTGTGCCACAGCTCACCTGCCATCACCTGCCTCCACCTCCTTCTCTGCCTGCCCTCTGCTGCCTTCACCTGCCTGACTCCCCCTCCAAGCCCTCCCTGTGCAGCAGGTCGTCTGCCTTCACCTATCTCTACCTGCCTTCTGCCTTCACCTGTCTCTACATGTCTTCCCCTGCCTTCACCTGCTAGCACCTCCCATCACCTGCCCGCACCTCCCTGATTCCCCCTCCAGGCCCTCTCTGTGCCACAGCACAGACACCCATGTGTAGTGGTGGCTGTTCTTGGTGATGTGGTGTAAGGGTTGCTGCAAAAGGAGCTGCAAAAGGAGCAGCAGGGGCTTTCCTTCCTTCCTTCCTTCCCAGCAGAAAATTGGTATCCCTGTCAGCAGGAAGGAGAACCCTGTCATTAGTTCTCTAGCCCAATGGTTTCAAAATCCCAGCTTTGAGTTCTCTGCTCCTTCACTTTCCAAGAGCAAACTCTGCATGGCCCAGTTTTCAAACATTGTCCAGAACCATTAATTTTTAAATATCTAGTCTGATTTTTCAGATGCCTGGGTGCCTAATATCTGTTGCTAGAAATGAAGTTAGGTGTTGAAGTATTCCCAAAAATATCTCTGAAACTTCAGGCATCTAAAACACTTTCTATAAATCTGATCTTTAAACATTCTAAGTTTTTTGAAGTTTCTGGTATGTATGATAGGGTTTATTGTGTCCTCCTGATACCTCAGCATCTGAGAAGAGCCTTCAGTGGGTTACTCTTGAACTCTCTCTTCAGCTTTGGGTCTTCTCAGGAGACTTTATTTATAAGCAGTTTTCCTTTCCTACCTTAGTGATTCTTTTTTCTATGGACTGCACAATGTAAATGCATCTTTTGCCACCTCACTGCAGTATTTTAGTGGAACTTTGGGTACTTTTTTATCACAATGCTTGAACACCTGTTTCAGGAGACTTAATTATTTTTGTTCTTTGTGCTTTCTGACTGTTTTTCTTTCTGTTCTTTGGATTTTAATCTTCCATATACATTTTTTTTAATGCATGACTTTGTTCTGAGTGCCTCCACATCCACGGAGTGAATGTCTAAAGGAAATGTTGGTGCTAATGTTGCAAATGCTTCCCTGTCAATGTCTCTGTCCCTAACACTGGCAACAGACTGCTGACCATTCTCAAACACGGTTTGCAGGGCAGACACTGATCTTCTTGCTTGGTAGGATTTGAAAGAAGAAAATCACAGTATTGTTCAAACAGGTGATGCCTGGTTGCTCAATGGATAGTAGATAATCCCAAAGCCTTTTTCAGAACCTATTAAAGAGATTCTTGAGAGTCTCGTGCTGTTTTGAAAGGGAGACAATGAAGTACAGGAGACTAGGAGGCTGTGTGCTCTGTGCCTCAACATGTCTTGGTGAATAGCTGCACCAATAATTCCTTCTGCTGTTAGCCTGGGATATTCCCTCTGCCATAAAGCTCAGATGGTGTCTTACTGTAGCTCAGCTGAGGAGGCAGATGGATTGTGTACACACCAGACTGGGAGAGTGGGCATTAAAATAGGGTCTGTCACCTTTGGGTATGTTTTCATCCAAGTCATATTCTGATCATTGCTGTAATTAAGTTTAAGGCTTCCTTCAGGTTTAGTTCTGCCCAGAATTATTGAAAACTGAGCATTCCTGGTGACACATTTGGTTCTGTCATGTTCATACATAAACTTCCACAAGAGCCTTGAGGGGAAGCTGTGTGATGAGTGGCTGATGGGACTTTGTGTGTGCAGCTGGAGAAGAGGAGACTGAGGGGAGATCCAATTGAAGTCTACAGCTTCTTCCTGAGAGGAAGAGGAGGGACAGACACTGATCTCTTCTCTATGGTGACCAGTGACAGGACCCGAGGGAATGGCCTGAAATGGTGCCAGGGGAGGTTTGGGTTGATATTAGAAAAAGGTTCTTCCCCCAGAGAGTGGTTGGGCAGTGAACAGGCTCCCCAGGACAGTGATCAGAGCACCAAGCCTGACAGAGCTCAAGGAGCATTTGGACAACACTCTCAGACACTCTTGGGGATGGTCCCGTGAAGGGCCAGAAGTTGGACTCATTGAGCCTTGGGGGTCCCTTTCAACTCAGAATATTCTGTGATTTGGAGACACACTGATCAGTCTGTGTCTCACTAGAACTCTCAATGCACTTTAAGTCCTTTTGTACCTAATTGCAGACTCTTTGGCTGTTTTCTGCATGTCTTTGAACACCCGGGACTGTTAGGTCAACTCCTTGGTGTTTCTTTCCAAGTGACACAACTACTGCCAGAGTTTGGTGAAGGATATTGCTGCCTAGACATTATTAGCTGTTTCTGTGGTGTCAGGCTGATGATAGCTGCAGATAGATTTGGAGGTGCCAAAATACAGTTATGCTGGAAAGCATATTTCTGGTCCAGAGGAACAATCGAATTGCAATCTTCAGGGCAAAACTGGCATTCTCCAAATGTTTACAGAGCTGCTGAGACATCTAAGTATGGTGTCTATCTGAGCAGCTGGCTGGGCTCCTCCTGGCTTGCTGAAAACCCAACTTCCAGGAAAGCTTGCAACACCAAATGGAAAAAAAGTTTGTGGTGTGATGGAAACAAGATTTTTGTGAGTTTTGAAATGTGAAGTTCACAACACCGTCTTGTTCATTTGAGTCTGTTCAGGTACACAAGGTGGTGGTTTGTGTCTCATGTGCTTGTGTGTGTTTTGTAGTCTGCTGTTGTGCAGTGTTTGATGCTTGAATGTCCTTACAAGAAAGTTCTTTCTGCTTATGTAAAACTAATTTGATCATAATAATCAAGGGAAAAAAATCTTCTTAAACCAATCTTGATACTTTTTCAGCTATGTTTTTTCTTCTGTGTTGGCCTTTCCCTCCAGCACTCTTGAGGTTTCAGGCTGCAGATAAATTTTAAGTCATGCAGACTAAATCCACATTTAAGAGCAGTGGAAGTGGCAGCTTATCCAAGTGTTGCAGGGTGACTTTCAGACATTGTATTTTATCATGTTTACCCTTCATTACTTTGTTACTTTGGTATTTCTAATCATAAGAATGCACCAGAAATTCAAAGTGTGGGGCTTGTTTTTCTGTTTCGGTTCTGTCAGACTGCTAAAGACTTATGTGGAAATGACCATTGCTTGTGTTAGTAAAAATAACTTAAATTTGAGGGTTGGATTTAGCTTTTCTCATTAGGCCTATTGCAACCACAGTCTTCTCTTATCCCTTTGCATCCTTTAAGCAAAGATACCAACTCTCCAGACCTGAGTCTCTGGAAGGGGTGCTGCTTTTACAGATAAGAATTAAATAAATTTTAGAGATTCTGTCCAATCTTTTAATGAAACCATTAAAAATGTAAATTCCATTATAGGGCATGCTTGAAGAAGCAGAATTACATCCCCATAAATGTCTTTCTAAGCAATCACGGAGGACTTTTTGAATTGAGAAAAAAGTGAATTAAGTTTTTTACTTTGCATGTACAAGTGGCGATGGATATTCCTAAAGAGGTTTTTAGGGATGTCATTTTTATAGAACTCTTCTGGAGTTTTCCAGCAGTTGGATCTGGCTTCTCTGTCTGCCTTAAGTTTGTTTGCATAGATGAGGCTCAGATTTCCTGTGATCACATTGTTACAGACACTACTGTCTAGTAAACTTTCCAGCTCTTTGAATAAGAGCTAGATAAATGGGCATAATATTTATAAAGCCATTTTGAATCCTCAGAAAGAAGAATATTTATCATACCTATATAATGCCTATGAAAGAAAAGCAGGTTTTCTTATTTGTCAGTGAAGTTAAAAAAATTCAGGTTTTGTGTGTCTTTCAGAGAAGAATTTGGAAATGTCTTTAGTGAAAGTTGTTGATTTCAGTCAGTATAAAATATCTCTTCTTTTATATTTGCACAAATTCTAAGTTTTAGTTTTAAGAAAATCAAGCATGTCTGAATTGTAGTGCTAATTTAGTACAAAAAGAAGGATTTAAACTCTCAGGCAGTTTGTGGAACTCTTGAGGTCTTTAAAAACCTCTACTTACTGAAAATGATATAGGGCTAAATCCTGAGTTTTAGGGTTCCCACTAGCAACTCTGGTAATAGTCTTAGAATGTAGTTTTCACCTATTTAGCAGTTTACTTGGCCAAAAAACCAAATTTGAATGTTAGCTAATTTTTGTGAATGTCCTTATCTGATAACATAGGGCATCATAATATTCAAATATTAACTAGTCAGGCAAGTTTTCAGTTGCAGTGAAACATCAGTCAGGTTCAGCCAATTCTTTCAGCTTTAGAGAGACTCCAGAAGTAAATACTGCCTCTCATTTTAGTGCAGTCCTTCTGGAAAAGATGGCAAATTTTTGTGCATGTATATAAACTGAATTTAGGTGACTGTGCAACAGTAATGGTTGGGCCTTTTTGTTTGTTTTAGGAAAAAATAATTAAAATCATTATGCTAGTTGCAGGGGTGGTTCCAAATTGTGACTTTTGCTTCTGTTTATCTTTCTTTTGGATTATAAGGCTGTATCAGATGCATGCAGGAAAGCAATCTGTACAGAAGGGTAGATTGCTTATAATTCATGGAATACAGTTGGAATCTGATACTAAGAGCTGACAATATTTAAAACTATTTCTTTGGAAATGAAGGATATAGGGTGTACAAAACATCCAAGCTCGAATTATTCCATTAGTAATTTAAAGGCTGAAACCTTCGATCTGTTACTGGAGCTGTTGATTTTACTTCAACAAAGGACTTAAAAAGGGTTTAATGTGCTGTGTTATTTCTAGAAACGCAGTTCACAATGGCATTACTATCAATGTTTGAATTTGCTGACTGTTTCTGTTTCAGTTTTTGTACATAGAGAAGAGTTGTACTCTGATTATGAAGTATTGCCTTCTTGAGAGCTCTTGTGTGACAGCACACCCATGCCATGGCACTGTAGTCTTTTGATCTGACTAAAAGCAGAAAAATACACAATTTGCAGTCATCTCTTTTAATAAGTAGCAAAAAATGTGTGTGAAAATGGAGTGAAAATTTCATATTTACTTCAGTATGAATATTATGAGCTGAAAGGCATGTCCCATGAGGAGCAGCCAAGGACTTTGGGTTTGTCCAGTTTGGAGAAAGGGGTCTCTCCTTGCCCTGCACAGCTTCCTGACATGGAAAAATGGGAAAAGTGATGCTGGTCTTTTCTCCAAGATATCCAGTGACAGGATGTGTGGGAATGGCTCAAAGCTGCATCAGGGGAGTTTTAGACATTTTAGTTTTAGAACATTTTGAAGCATTTCTTTACTGAGAGGGTGGTCAGATGCTGGAACAGGCTCCCAGAGAGGTGGTCAGTGCCCCAGGCTTGTCAGTGTTTCAGAGCCATTTGAACAATGCCCTTCATGTGCTCTAACTTTTGGTGAGCCCTGAAGGGCTCAGGCAGCTGGACCGGATGATTGTTGTAGGTCCCTTCTTGCTGGAACTGTTCTGTGAACTCTCTGGAGAAGAGATGCAGCTGTGGGTGAGGATACTGAATAGGCATGAGCTGAAAGGGATGACAGATACTTGCTCTAAGCTATTTTCAGGAAAATAAACTGCTGTTGTAGATGTACTTGCTGTTGTATGTGTCCTATTGGGCACACTGACTGAAAGCAGAAGAAATGTATAAGAAGGTGGGCAGGTTTAGAGGTGCTTCATGTATTGTTAAGTACCCAGAATAGGTACCTGCTTTCTGGGGAAGCCTCATTAATCCCTGTTGCACTTGGGGGTCTCTGGTACCATGTGGGACTTTTCTTTATGTACAAGGAGTCTCTCTGTCAGGAACAGCTGCTTTTGAAGTTCTGGAAATTGCTCAGGGTTTGTCCTGTGTCTTCACTGGCCAAAGCATCTGTCCACATACTCATGAGACATGTCTTCTGCAATGCTGATGAAAGCTTTGGAAAGTTCAATGGATATGTGAAGTTCCTTCTGGCTTTAAATCAGCATTTAATGGAATGGTGACATGAGGTCAACATGATTCTGCAGTATTTGATTATATAAGCTGATCCCAATTTGATTCAGGATATAGGGTAAAGCATTAGGAAAAATGAAAGAGGAAAATGCACTCTGAGATAAGCTGACTCCTTTTGGAAAGGGGGTGTGGATTCCCACAGAGACAGGAGTTTTTCCCTCAGACTCTGGTGGATTTTAGTTTTCAGTTTGTTGTTGTAGAATATGCACTTTCTGTCAGTGTTCCCAGTACACTTTGCTAATGTGCTTACATATCATTAATGTTGCTGATAATGAAGTAATGAAATGTTAAACCAGAAAATGTAAAGATTTCATTAATTTTTATTAGTTTTTTTCTTGCTAAATGTTAAAGGAAGTATTATAAATGTTTTGCCAACTGACTGTCTTGTTAAAACTTATAAGACGTTAAAACTTATAAGACCAGTCATGTTACAGAGAAGCAGGACACAGACTGTAATTTGCATTTAACTGCCTGTGGAGATACAAGAAAGAATTGTACTGGCACACAGATTCTGTTCCGAAGAATAGTTAAAGGACTCAAGAAGAGGCCCATGGGAATCTCATAAGGTATAACAAGGCTAAGTACAAGGTGCTACACCTGGGTTGGAACAACCTCTGGTATCAATCCAGGCTGGGGATGAGCAGATGGAGCAGCCCTGGGGAGAAGGACTTGGGGGTGGGGGTGGGTGAGATGCTGGACATGACCCATTCCCAAAACCCCTGTGCCCTGGGCTGCACCCAAAGCAGTGTGGGCAGCAGAGAAGGGGGGGATTCTGCCTCTCTGCCCCCTCTGCTCTGGGCAGACCCCCCTGCAGAGCTGCCCCAAGCCCCGGGGTCCCAGCACAGCAAGGACAGGGAGCTGTGGGAGCGAGGCCAGAGCAGGGACACCAAGGGCATCAGAGGGATGGAGCAGCTCTGCTGGGAGGAAAGGCTGGCAGAGCTGGGATTGTTCAGCCTGGAGAAGAGAAGGCTTTGGGGGGACCTCATTGTGGCCTTGCAGTGCCTGAAGGGAGCCCACAGGGAAGGTGGAGAGAGACTATTTCCAAGGGCTGGAGTGACAGGACAAGGGGAATGGCTTCACAGTGACAGAGAGCAGGGTTAGATTGGATATTGGGAAGAAATTCCTCCCTGTGAGGGTGGGCAGGCCCTGGCACAGGTTGGGCAGAGAAGCTGTGGCTGCCCCTGGATCCCTGGGAGTGTCCAAGGCCAGGTGGGATGGGGCTCTGAGTGACCTGGGACAGTGGAAGGTGCCCCTTCCAACCCAATTTGTTCAATGATTTGTCCACGATTGAAGTTGTTCTAAGCGACTTTGGGTTTAAAGTTTATTTTTGTCTTGTTTTGATGCTCATTAAAAATATGGGTGGGATGAAAATGTTTTCATTATTAAAAACCAGATATGTTGCTACAGAAGGTATAAATATCTGTCAGTCAAATAGGAAATTTTTTTTATGCAATAGAATTAATAATTTGCTATCAGTTAAATATAAAGAAATGGTTAAATAAGTAAATAAAATAATTATAAATAAATTTTATAAATAAATATTTTATGCATAAGCTGAATTTATCATTAGATTTCCAGATTGGATTGTATCTGTTGTTGAGACCAGTTCTTTATTTTCTTTTAGGTGTATACGTTGTGCCTTGTTTGGTTCAGCAGCACTTGTTTGGAACACCTGGATTTCAGAAAGGCAGTGTTTTTACCTCACATCTTTGAAAGTCAGTTTTCATTCCTTTTCCACATGAGGTTTCCAATTACTATGTGAGTAGTAGTAAGAAAATGGAAAGGGTTTAATCTCTGGTGTGGTAGAAATTTGTGCCCAATGACACTCCTGTTATAAATACCCCCAGCCTTCTGTGTGGCAAGGAAAACCGTCTGTGTGTCAGTGCTGCAGACTGACTTTAGAGAAGTGTTTGCTAAGATGAATTTTGAGAATATCTTTACTATTGAAACCTTCTTTTTTGAAAAATATTTTTTCAATAAGGTAAAGATCCTGTGTCCTCAAACGTGGTCAATTAAGAGGTATGGAAGAAGAAATTCTCTTTGGTGAAAGAGAACTATGAGGACAGTTGATACCCCATTGAAATATACTTTATGGCTTTCTACTCTATAAGCAGCAGCTTGGTCTTCAGGTTCTGTTAATGGTGGCTACTCTTAAACCAACTGCAAAAAGTGAATATAATTCCCTACAGTGGGTCAGGTTGCTTAACCTTGCCCTGAGAAGCAGCTTCACATTTAAAAACCAAACTGAACAAACCCCATTCTTCTGAGAAGCAAAAACTAACCATCCGTCGCAACAACTCATAAACAATCTGCACTCGATATACAAGATTATGAAAGGATTCCCTGTAACAATGCTACAAGCCCTAAAATTAGAATTTCCTAAGTAATGGGGGTTTTTTTGGGTCCTTCCCTGGGGTTTTTATTCAAGTGAAATAATTCAGCATAAAATTTGAAGATTCAAAATACAAAACTTCCAAAGCCTTGGAAGTGGTTTTGTGATGTCAGGTTGTTGTAGATAGCTGAGGGACCAAATTCATTTGAACTTCAAATAGGGTACATAAAAATAGTACTTTTTCATTGCTAGTCAATTCTTTTCTCTTCCAGGCCAGAAAAAAGTTAGCTTTTTATACAATGGAAAATAGAACTGACTGTGATTTTCTGTTAATATTTCTGAAAATCCTCTGAGATAATTTGCACCCAGAGGTTCTTTAGTGGTTATTCATGTGATGGTGAGTCCTTAGCTCATCTTACAGTGGAAAGCTTAGATTAAGGTACAGAACTGCTAAACCAAAACTGAAGTGCTTTGAACATTGATTTAGAAGCCCAGATTAAAGATATACTTTTGAAATAGCCTTGATGTCTGTGTAAATCTGTATAGATCCCCTTGATAAGTAAAAATAAATGCTAAATTCACTCTTAAACCACTCCTCTTCTGCTTCCTGTTAGAGGTCCTGTGGAATTTTTTAATGTTTCAGAGCCAAAGAAGACAGTAAACTATTTGTATGCTGTGCTGGTTCTTGATTGTATTTACTTTTGTCTTTGCTGCAGTGTAATGTCTTGCACAAAATTGTCTGTTTGGTAAATAAGAAGGTGGTGTTGCACCATGGTTCCAGTGTGGGAACCTTTTATTTAGAAGAATTATTTTTGGCTGTAAATTAGTTTAAAAGACAACAAATTGTGAGAAGAAGAATAATAAAGAACTGTTGTTATTTTAATTACAGCTGAAGTCTTCATAGAATGGGGGGAACACAATAAACATATGTAATAAAGTAATTAGAAAAGGGTTGATCTGTTTGAAACCTGTCATCTACTGGCATGACAACATTTTGTTGCTGGCAAAGCTTTCTGTAATTGCTCTACATTCTGAACTTCTGTTGATGTGTAAATAAAGAAATATAAGTTCATTCAGTGTCTCCCTCAGGTTTCTGAATAAGGTGAACACAAGTTAAAGCTATAAAATATTCTGTGTATTGTTGTCAAAACTTGGTCTTGTAGTTCTTTATGGTTGAATTTTTCCTCATTAAGTATTTTGATAGAATTAATTTATTTTGTCTTGAAGTGGGCTTGAGAGAAAGATTGGAATTGCATTACTTAGGAATCATTTTTTAGTATCAATTTGTATTAAATACCTGCGTTTTCACTGAAATATCTTTTTCTTATTACAGAACACAGGGATATTTGAGATTTTTTAAACTTTCTGAGGAAAAGCGACCTACAGTCAACTTCTTTGTGCTAAGCCTGCTTTTCTCAAAACTTCAACAACACTTTACTATGTTACCATTCTTGAGCTTAGTGTGTGTGTGTATAGAGAGAAATAAACTGGAAATCCTGTCTCTGAGGATTGGAATTTAGTGTAGTTTTAGATGGAAAACAAAATATTTCAGCATACACTTGCCAGTTAAGCTTTTAAAAGGACTTTCCATGGGGTGCAGCTTCTGAAATAGTAAAATAATGAGCTTCCAAAGAGGTTTGCATGGGATATACATGCCACAGTGGACCTGCTTTTAGTTTATATGCTGCCAGAGTGAAAAATCAGTATCTTGGACTGATTAACCATAGACTGAAGAAAAGTTGTACTTAGCTTGAAATCGTGAAATTTTTAGGGTTGGAAAAGACCTCTATGATCGCTGAGTCTAGCTGTTAACCCAGCCCTGACAGGTTCACCACTAAACCATGTCCCCAAGTCATCTACACGTCTTTTAAATACCTCCAGGGCTGGGGACTCAACCTCTGCCCTGGGCATCCCATTCCTGTGCTTGACGGCTCTTTTGTCAAAGAATTTTTTTCCCCCCAATATCCAATCTAAACCTCCTCTGGTGCAACTTGGAGCCATTTCCTCTTGTCTCTTGTTCCCTGGGAGCAGAGCCTGACTGCCTCCTGACCACAAGCTTCTTTCAGGGAGTTGTAGGGAGTGAGAAGGTCCCCCCGAGCCTCCTTCTCTCCAGGCTGGGCACCCCTAGCTCCTCAGCCACGCTATCCCCCCCATTCTCTGGGCCCAGCCATCCAGGCAGTTTTTTTATCCAGCAAAGAGTGCTCCTGTCCAAGTTACGAACATCCAGTTTCTCCAGGAGAACACTAGGAAATGGTGGGAGTGGTTTTACTACAATCCGTGTAAACAACGCTCACAGCCTTTCCTTCATCCACTAAGCAGGTCACCTTGTCACAGAAGGAGATCAGGCCTTACCCTCCTTTCATCCCTACTTGTGGATGGGAGGTACATTTGCAAATACCCAGTCAGCAGGGTAAAAGCTTAGCTTAATAATCCAATACTGCAGGCCAGTGATTGAAAGTAGCTCCAAGAGCACTTTCCCCAGCTTCCTCTATTGGGCAGATCCCATCCAGCCTTGGAGACCTGTTTGTGTCTCAGTGGCATAGCAGGTCTCTGATCATTTTCTTCTGGATTGTGGGGGTTTCATTCTCCTTCCTCTCCCTGTCTTCCACCTGAGGGGGCTGGATACCCTGAGCACAGCTGGTTTTGCTGTTGAAGACTGAGGCAGAGAAGTCATTAAGTACCTCAGCTTTTTAGTCGTCNAAGCAGGTCACCTTGTCACAGAAGGAGATCAGGCCTTACCCTCCTTTCATCCCTACTTGTGGATGGGAGGTACATTTGCAAATACCCAGTCAGCAGGGTAAAAGCTTAGCTTAATAATCCAATACTGCAGGCCAGTGATTGAAAGTAGCTCCAAGAGCACTTTCCCCAGCTTCCTCTATTGGGCAGATCCCATCCAGCCTTGGAGACCTGTTTGTGTCTCAGTGGCATAGCAGGTCTCTGATCATTTTCTTCTGGATTGTGGGGGTTTCATTCTCCTTCCTCTCCCTGTCTTCCACCTGAGGGGGCTGGATACCCTGAGCACAGCTGGTCTTGCTGTTGAAGACTGAGGCAGAGAAGTCATTAAGTACCTCAGCTTTTTAGTCGTCTTTTGCCATCATATTTTCTCCTGCATCCAATAAAGGATGGAGATTTAGCCCTTCTTCTTCTCACTGATGGATTTAAAATAACTTTGTATTGTCTTTTATGGCAGTAGCCAGATTAAATTCTAGTTGGGCTTTGGCTCTCCTGAGTTACTCCCAGAAGAACCTCTTGTAGTCCTCCCCAGTGCCCTGTCCCTTCTTCCAAAGTTGATAGACTCCTTTTTTTCTGCTGAATTCCACTTAAAGCTCCCTGTTCAGCCAGGCTGGTCTTTCCCAGCAGCTCATCTTTTGGCACATGGGGATGGCCCATTCCTGCACCATTAGCACTTTGTTCATGAAGAATGTCCAGCCTTCCTGGTCTCCTCTGCCTTTCAGGACTGCCTCCCAAGGGACTCTGTCAAGCAGGCTCCTCAACAGGATAAAGCCTGACCTCAGGAAGTCCAGGGTGACAGTTCTGGCATTCCTCCTTACTTCTCTGAGAATCGAGAACTCTGTCATTTCTTGGTCACTGTGCCTCCAACCATCACATCTCCCACCAGTCCTTTCCTGTGCACGAACAGCAGGTCCAGCGGGGTGTCTTCCCTCCCCAGCTGTGTCAGGAAGTTCCCTTCCACATGCTCCAGGAGCCTTCTGGACTCTTTCCCCTCTGCTGCATTGTATTTCCAGCAGACATATGGAAAGTTGAAGTCCCTTGTGAGAACATGGGCCAGCAATTGTGAAACTTTTCCTTCAGTCCTTTATAGAATATTTCATCTCCCTCTTCATCCTGGTTGGGTGGGCGATAACAGAGTCCCACCAGGATATCTGCCTTGTTGGCCTTTCCCCCTGAGTCTTGCCCAAAACACTCAACCCTATCACAGAACCGTGGAGCTCCAGACAATTCAAGCACTCCCTGACACACAGGGATACCCCAATGTCTCTCCTGCCCTGCCTGTCCCTTCTCAAGGCTTTGTAGCCATCCCTTGCACCCTTTCACATACATTCTGCTTGGTGGTCCTCAAGTTTTTCTCATGGGAAACTTCAAACACTTTGGTCTACTTCTTTTCAGTTTTGGTGTTTTTTTTTTCTCTCTTTTTCTCTGTTTTCTTCCTGCACATTTGATTAGCTCTGATGTACATCAGCATTGTCAATTGACTGTGGAAAGGGTCTCAGAAACTGAGTTTAAAACCATTTTTGTTTAATGCACTTAGATTACCCTAACTTAGTATTAATTACAGTATTATGAGTAATAAAATGAGAGATGGATACTCCAAGGCCAGCTTAATTTTATCATTTGAAACCAAAAAAACCAGTGTCTACTTTAGGATTTGTGGAAATACATTTTTTCTGGTTATTGAGTGCTAAAAAGTGTGTGATACAGCCATATAACTTTATCAGCATTGAAGGTCCCTGAGATTTGATGGAGTTATCCTTACAAATACATTCATTCATGAACTGCCTTTAATGTTTATATAGAGGCCTGACTTGCCCTTTGTTGGGGTTGAAAAAGCAATATTGGTTTAAAAATCATATTTTCTTTAAAAGGAGAAGAGACCGAAATTAATGTGCTTGAAAATTTCAAAAACTTAGGCAAATTATTTTTTAAACTATTAAATTTGACTGCATGCCCTGAAGACTTTGCTGTACATAGATCCTTTTTGTTTTAACATCTGAAAATATGTGTGTGCTCTCTCTCTCTCTTTATATATCTTCATGTACACACAGATATGTTGTCCCAGTTGTATGAGCACAGTTGAGCCAAGTTAGAAGTTGATTTTGTTGGGTTTTGTGTTTCGTTTTTCCTTTTTTATTTATAGCAAGCAGAAATGATGTAGTATAAATCCTTAGTATTTTCAGTGCACACATTTAGTAGTCAACCACCTCTGTCATGCATTTGAAAGTGGCCAAGGTAATGCTGTTACAAAATGAACTTATCAATGGAAGATATCAAAATGTTTTTACAAGGGTAAAGACACTGACCTGCTACATTGCCTTAATGTATTCCAGAGTGTGTTTAGGAAGGATTTAGGAGGTTGATTTATCAACTTACTGTGATGAGAACTGTGTTAAAGACATGTTTCTGGTAAAATGGATGATACTCATTAGCAAGAATGCTCAAAAATAGTTTTAAAATATGTTAAGTCATTTCTTTTTACTGCTGATCTGCATGGTCTAGGTAAAACACACTCAGAAATGCAGTGATTCTCTTTCTAGCATATTTGAATAATTTTTCTTTTTAAAAAAAAGAAAAAAGCAAAGTTGTTGCAAAAGCAGAACACATTTTGATTTTAAATGGTCGCCTTCTGGTATCAGCTGTGCTTTAATTGTTCATATTTCCTCACAGTGTAAAATACACTGTGATCTGATTGCAGTGTCTAGCTTAGAAGTCTAGATAAAAAATGGTTTTGTTTTTAAAAAAGGATTTTTTAATTTTAAATTTTATGTCAGCCTTGAATCCCATGGAAAATATATTTAATCTTGTTTAACTCTACATTAGTATGGAGCACATGGAATTGGTAACTGATAAGGGCAGAGCCCCGACAGTGTCTATTACATCAAGGGCTACTGATTAGTTTTTGCTTATTAATCCAATCTTGGTTCCTCCATTAGGTTTGAACTACAGTAAAATAAAAAAGGGAAGAGTGGAAGAAGACCAAGAGGTTACAGAGTTGAGTTTGGTTCTGGTCTTCAGGCAGACTGCACCTCACCTTCAGGATCCTGGTGCCACCAGCCAGGTTCTTTGTGAGCAGCTGCTCTCATGGAATGGGCTTGCATTTCCTAAAATTGCTTTGGCATTTTGGATTAAAACCAAAAGGTTTTGCATTGTTCCTATTTAGTGAAATGTTTTATGATAATAATTTTCTCTGTAAGTTGTGCAGTCAGCAATATTTGTCCTGGGGGGAAATAGTCATTTGATTATAGGAGTACTCTAACGCACTACTCATTGTGAGTTAAGGAAGATGTGATTTTTTCTGTTAATTATTTTTTTACAATCATGTATTTTAGAAGGTGACTGGATCAGTTGAAGTTGTCCATTCATAGGTTTTTTTTTTCTGAAAGTCTGTACTGAAAAATACAGTTATCACCTGAAACTTTTAATTGCTAAATGCGTTTTTTTAATTACTAGTGAGTGTAAGTATAGGGCATTAATGGCTATTGTTCAAATATTCAAGTTTTTTCTTGCTGACTTTAGTCAAGCAAAGGCTGTTTTCATTGGGAATTTTGCTGACTGAAGACTCTGTAATTGAGCAGTAATTAATGTAGTTAAAAGATATCACTCTACATGTAGCTTACACTGTGGAGCCTGAATGTTCTGCTGGTTTTCTCAGCACTGCCAGAAGGGATACATTTGCACAGTAATTTCTGGATAAATTTCAGTAGTTCTTTTTAAACAGTGCTGATTTCAAAAGCCATTAAGCTCTGTGAATATAAAAGGACCTTGTTATTTTAAATAATTCCATGAATTCTCAAGTCTATTATATCCAATTTCACTATATGGGTATATAGTAGGTAAATGTCTGCTCCAGCTTGTTATTATTTTGTTCTTGTAAATGTATTCTACGTGTAGGGCAGTTTTATGCTTTAGAATTAATATCTGTTAGGCATACATTTATTTCCAGTTTAACAAAGGTGCTGGAGGACATACAAAATGGTGATTTAAAATAAATTACAAGGGAGAAGGAACAATTGGGAAACAAATATTATTAAAGATATTTAAGGTGTTCGGTTTCAAGACTAGCAACTGAGTCGTAAAATCACTAAGGCTTGTAAATCTGAGATATAATTCTTATTCATTTTGATAATATCATCTCATGTCAGAGAAATAGGTTAATATCTTTTTTCTTGCTTCAAATTCCTATGAGAAGAACTGTACTTGCAGGGCTTGGAGGAAGCTGAGGGGGTTTTATTAATTGGAAAAAATTGAGTCCTCCTGTCCAATGGGAGAACATACAGTAATGATAAAAGAATGCTATGGATCTTTACTTAATATAATTGCTATCACATCCTGTTTTTCATAATAGAGGTACCACGTGCTACTGGGTTTTTTTGGGGTTTTTTTGGTGTTTTGGGTTTTATTTTCAGTTATTCCTGGTCACCTGTCAGCTTTTCTAACATAAAATTAGAATAATATGCTACAAACTGACATTTTGTAGGTTTCTGCAAATTGTCTAAGCACAAGTTAAAGGAAAAAATGTATTTTTCATAATATTTACCTATCAGATCTACTGAGCATCTTATATTTGGACCTTTACTATTTTATTTTATTTTATTTTCAGTTAAAGGAAAGATTCTTTTTCTGGTGAAGTGGTGTTGGTTTTTGGAATCAGTGATTCACTCAGCACCAGATTTTCCTAGGCAGTGCATCGTGCCAAAACCCTGGTATTATCCAGGGTTTTGTTTAGTTGAGGTTTTTGGATTTTTCTTTTCCTATAAAGGAGATATTCCTTCTTATTATGGAAGGTCTTGAGCTCTCTTTTAATAACATTAATGACATTTATTAATACAAGTTACCACACATCCGTATGAACATGTATTCAAAGACCTATGTTTTTGTTTGACATGTTGTTATATTAAATTGTGTTGCTATTATGCACTTATTGTTACTAAGATTGTCTCAAACCTTGTCTTTTCCCATACTTGTTCTGTGACAAAGTTCCCTGGAGGCAGAACTTGGTGGCTTTCACTCTGGCAAAGCTTCTACCTTGTACAGACACTTCTTTTTAAGCTCTGTTAAAACACATCTCAGTGATTTGCAGGTAAAGAGAATTGATTGCATTTAGTAACATTGGATAATAACAGAAAAAAATGTTATTTGTAGATGTCTTAGCATATTGGTCGTGGTCCCTTTTGCTCAGGTATTTGCCTTTGGTGTCTGATCTCTGTGACCAAGTTAGCACATGACAAGTCATGCTCTTCTTACCTCTTTTTTGTAGAATTGTCAACGAATGTCTGGGGCTTCTAATTAATCTGAACCAGGGTTTTAGAGATTTTTAATCTGGGCTTGATGTTGATTAGTTATAGGTATTGCCTGGCTATGCATAATAGAAATGTTTAATTCCAGCTTAATTCAAGCTCCTTTCTGAGGCTTTTTTGGAGGTGGATGGAGAGAAGGCTTCGTGAGAGTAGGAGGTTTTTCTCCACAGCACAAAATGTTTGAATTGTATCAGCTTCATCAGAATTCCCACAGCAATTTGTGTATATTTTGAAAAAAAAAGTGTGACTTTTGAAGAAAAAGGATATTTGTGATATAGAAATCTTACAGAGGCCATTAGAGAAATTTAAAAATGAGTTATCTGTGTGATTATTTTTATAATGAAGCAAGAACTTGCCTTTTCGTGTTCTGGTCACAAGAAACCAATTATGGTGGAGACTGAAGACCTAGGAAGGACTCTGTAAAATCTTGAGTTGCTCAAGTTGTTAGAATTAAGTCTTGAGAAAGTGTCTATGGATTGTGCAGATAACAAAATGTCTGAAGAATACCATATTTTAATACTTCTGCTGGGATTGGTAAGATATTTGAACTTACCTAGAAAGAAGAAGTTCATAGTTTCTAAGTAGATGATTGTTAAAGTTGGGAGAAGCTGCCAAAAATTTAGAAAAGATCCTCAGTCAAGAGGTACATTTGTTAGTGTAATTACTTGTGTCAATAGGTAACCCTCTGGAATTAAATCCATATTTGTCTTGTTAGAGATTTGATTTTGTTTCTTTCCCCTGGCCATGGATAGATCTCAGGGACCAAGACGCTGGGAACCAAAGTATACAAACCTTTCCTCTATTCAGCCTTTCAATTGAAAATACGTGCTAAAAGTCCCCTGGTGATCCTTGCACAGTCCTTCCTGCTGAACCACAGGGATGGTTACGCAGGGAATCCCCATGTGGTCCTTGGGTTGTGGTCTGCTGTGGAGACAAACATGGGATGTGCATGTGGTGGATTCCCACCTCAGGAAATACTCTGCAGTCACCCTCAGCAATTATTGCTGAATCACAACCTGGGCAGTGTTTCAGTTTTGGCCTCGAGTTCACACCTGGGGTGTTTTGATCCAGCAGAAAGTGTGTCTCTCCCAGTTTATATTCATTCTTCCCTCTACATAATTGTGTACCACACATTTGATGATTTTACATGTGTACAGATTTCACAGCACGTGGTTCTTCTAGTTTTCTGTGTTAGTTTCTTCTAGGATATATCTGAATACTTTTCCCACACAAGGCCATGGGTGGTGTGTATTTTTTGTTTTTTCTGTCCTGTGCCTGCGGTGAATTGGAAAACAGGTACCTTCCTTCTCTGTAGAAGCTCTCAGAGCCCATTTTCCTCGTGTGGCTAGAAGGGGAACTCTTGCCTTTTTTTTTGGTGAATAGCTGTGTCTGAACTACGGAAGTGAAATGGACTTGGAATTTGCACTTTATTGTTTTTTCCTGATTTAAGCACTGTTTAAAAAGCCAAAAGTGCATGCTGAAGAAGAGCGCCCTCAAATTCTAAACCACAAATTTTTGTGGAATTGGTTTTGCAGATTATCTTAATACCAGTTTATATGGAATTTCTGAGATTTTTTTATGTCATATTAGTTCAGTACTTTTCAGACAAGAATATTATTTGTAAAATTTTCTTTTTAAAGGCTATATACAGCTAAAGAAATAGGTGATTTTTTTAGTGTTTAATCATGTGCTATTGTTCTTTGTCCTTCTAAAAATGCTTTTTTAAGTAACAGTGGAAAGGCAGATATGAAAGCCTCACAGATTGCATAAGATGGTCTTGTTGCATGAAATTGATAGAAATGCTACAGCCTTTTTGCAGGTACTCTTTTGTCACTTACAGCACTGGTATGTGAAAGGAGAGTTATTTCCAAATTACTGGTAATGCTAGGTGTAGAATTGTGCCTCACAGGATGTAGAATCCTGCATGCTTCTTCCAGCATCTAGATGTTTTGGTCCAAAGGATGTCTCCTGAGAAGAGGACTAAGTGGTGAAAAAATTTTGGTTTGTTTCTTTTTTGGTTTTGGTTTGGTTTTTCAAATTCTTAAATTCACTGTAGGAATTGATAGAAGAGTTTTTAGCTATTGAGATTTGTTTTACATCCTCTGTTTTGTGTGAATCAATCCTTGACTTTTATTGTCACATTGCTTAATGTGTGCTTCTTATGTCCAAATGTTGAAACCTTCAGGAGTCACTTCTGAATAAATGGATTTATGAACAGGTCAGAAAGGTGAATAGGAAAAAAATTCTCTGGGTGTTTGTTCCAGTGTTTGGCTGCTGCTGCTTGTTAGACTGGAGTCTCAGTCCTCACAGATATTCCAAACTTGACTGTAGGTGGCTTTAAACAGCATCTGAGGTGGCCTTACTTTCAGACTGGGTTGTGGAGGGGGTCCTGAGGTGATTGCCAAACTAAAATTTATTCTGTGATTCCTTGAATGTTGTATTGGTTTATTTGGGATGTACAGTCAGGTACAAAGGTCCCAAAATCAATTGTAATATAAGCAATTACTGCTGTAAAATAGTTGGGTTTGTGTCTGCTTTCTTTGATTTTATTAGAAAGGTTTTAGTAGTACTAGAATTTAGTAAGTGTTTATTAGGTCAGTACTGGCATTGAAATCAGAGAATAATTTAGTTTGGAAAAGACCTCTAAGATCACGGAGTCCAACCATTAACCTCACCCTGCCAAGTCCACCACTAATCCATGTCCCCAAGTGCCACATCTGCATGTCTTTTAAATACCTCCAGGTATGGTGATGTAACCACGACCCTGAGCAACTGTTCCAATGCCTGACAGCCCTTCCGTGAAGAAATTCTTCCCAATATCCAATCTAAACCTCCCCTGGCACAGCTTGAGGCTGTTTCCTCTTGTCCTGTCACTTGTTCCCTGGGAACAGAGTCTGACCCCCACCTGGCCACAACCTCCTGTCAGGGAGCTGGAAAGAGAGAAGGTTCCACCTGAGCCTCCTTTTCTCCAGGGTAAATGAACCAACCTCACTTCCCAGGAAGAAATTGCTGTGATGTGTTCTGTGTTGTCTTTGTTTCCCCCATAACCTTGAAGTACATTCCTGTAGTATGGGATTGGGCATGTTCTGCCATGTGTTCCCATAAAGGTGTTGCCTGCCATATCATTGTGCCTTTCACAATGGGAGCTGACCAGTCCTAAATTTATTTGAATTTCCTTTATGCTCTACATGTATATTTTGGTCTTTCTTGGCCTCTCTTGCCTTTGGGATATGTGTGCTCTGTAATGAAAATTTTCTAATGAATGACTTAGTAGCTATTACAAGTTTTTAAGATGCATAATGGTTACCTTGCAGCTGTAATTGATGTAGATCAGGAGAAAATCTATACCACCTGGGTAAAAAGAATTCTGTATCTGTCTTAAAATTTCTAAGAGGTGCTTGGAGTTTTGGTGGGAGAGCCATGAGGAAAAGTACATGTGTGCTGGTTAGAACTTTGGGATACAGAAATTTATCATCTGTTCTGCTCTTTAGCACTGAGGTATTTTCAGTATACATGCTTTCTAAATCACTATTATTTTATTTTGCTCTTTTAATATCATTAATTTTGGTGTTTGTTTTTCTTTTTTAATCTCGTACTTATCTTGGGTAGACTTTTTGAAGCCTGCAGTTTTGGCCAAAAATTTATTCTTCAAATGCTGTGGTCTATGTCATGCCCAGTGAAGAAAGAGCTAATAAGGCTTTCCTGGATGGAACGCTGTGAGTGAAGTATTTAATAAGCATGAATGTGGAAGTAAAATCCATAAGTTGTCATAGAAAGAGGTTACCCAGCCATGAGGTTTGCTAGAAGTGCAAATCCAGCAGTCCCATCCTGAGCCAGCTCCACACACTTGTGCTGTTGTGGGAGCACAAACAGCAATTTGCTCTGCAAGCTGTTCCTTTAAAATGTGCAAAATCCTGCGTGTGAGTTTGCCTCAAACTCAAATTTACAGGCCAGGAAATGCAGCATTCAGTTGACTGTACCATGATTTGATTATCAAGTAATAGGTCAGGACTTGATCCATTTGAATTCTCACTAACCAGAAGCAAACATGAATGAGGAATTCTACTTAATTCACCACTTGGTCTCTCGACCTGTTTTACCTTTTGGATGTGGAGAATACTGGGATTTCAGGTGGGAGTACAACATTCCTTCTCCCCCTAAGACTTGGAATGGGGAAGAGAGGCTTCTTTTTCCCAGCTTGTACTTTTTTATCTTATTCCTTGTGAACAGCTCCGGATCTTCTTGCATCTAAAAATATGATTTTGGTGTGTCTGTCAGGTCTCATAACTTGTGTTAAGCTGCTGGTCAGGCTCTAGTTGCTTCATTTTGCACAGGAAAGCTTGCAGGCTGCTCAGGTATGTCCAGTATCTGAATCCATTCATCGTGCACCCTTGCCAGCCATGCAGAGGAAGGTCTTGAGCAACCTCATGTGAATGTGGTGTTGACCCTGCTTTGAGCAGGAGCTTGGGTTGGATGACCTGCTGCTCTGAATCATGGCATAAATGATTGTTGCACTGCATGAATACAAACTTGTGGGTAAAATCTGCTCAAAATGCAGTGGCTTCCCTCTTTGTTATCCATGGAAAATGTCCTCCTTTTCACGGAGTGTGAGTGGAGATCTCAAGGCTTTGTGGACACGACTGTCTGAGAACTGTAATGTTTGGAAATGACCTGGGCTGGGTGACCTGCTGTGCCTTCTCCAACCATAATTTCTGACTCTGTAATTTTGAGGTTGACTTCTTGTTGCCCAATTTTACAGTTACTTAATTCCAGTATCAGGCATATTTCGAGAGACCACATTTAGTCATGGTAAGACTGTGTGGGTTGTTTTGTCTTTTTCTGTGATTTTTTAAATCCTGAAGATTGTCAGCACTTAATGTATTCTTTCCTATTCCAGTGCCACAAATAATGTTCCTAGTTTGTGAGGAAGGAAAAGTCTGATTACCCATTTTCGAATAGATGGTAGATTAAAAGAGCTTGCTTCCAAAATTGTTGCAGTTCTTATGTGTGGTGTTAGGCTAGTTCTGTTATTTATTTATATCAGAAATGCATTTCCATCACAAGAATAAGGGCTAGAATTGAGAAATTATGTATTTGGTCGTATTTTCAGCATTGTTATTAGTTAAATTTATATGCACATGTGCTTTTGAGGGTTTTGAAAGCATCCTATCTAAAACCAGGTGTGATTCCCTTTTTTTCTAAATGGTTCTTGGTGTGGCCCTTTTCCCTTCTCCTTTTAAAAGGCACCCTTTTTATGCAAGGAAATACCATATTTTTGGAAAGACATCTTCTAGTAAAAACTCGTGCACTAATGCTCTATGAAGAGGACACCTCAGCCTTTGAGTTTTTGAAGTGCTTTATATCAGCCTTCCTCAGAATTGAATCCATGCATTCCATCCCAATCCGCTGCCTGCATATTTGTGATACATGCTAAATTTGCCTGTTTCTGGTATTTTTAGATTTTTTTTTCTTTGCCCCAAAGCAGTAAACAAATCAGGATTTCATTTTGGTAGACTATAAACTGAGCTTTGTCTTTGAAAATGGAGGTATGTGTACATGAATATATATTATACATATCCAAATAACAAACAGAGCTAACTGGCTGAGAATCCTTTGGCCTGGAATTCCTGTGGGATCTCTGAAGAACTGGAAATTGGAGATTGGAAGTTAGGTGCGAAAACACCATTGATACTGCAGAGACTGGCTTGGAGTCTCTTTTATTCCATTTAAGCGGTGTGTGGAATAATTCATAATTTATTATGTTGTTACAGCCATGAAATGCCTTTGTTTAAATTTTGTGGAGTAAGGTAATCTTAGGTCAAAACAGTCTGGGGATTGTTACCAGACTTATGAAAACTGGATAGGAAATGCAATAAAAAAGATGGTGGATTCAATAACAGGTTGTTGTCCAGTTTTTCTTCAGCCCTACATCCTTTTCCTCTCTCTAAAGTTCTGTTTCATTTATACATAAGTTCTTCTAAATTTTCTTGTAGAGAAAATGGAAATCCTCACTAATATTTAAGATATGTTTTGCTTACAGGGCTTTTTGTCCTTTATTACCTTGTGTCAGTGTTGTATTTGAAGGGAAATCAAAGTAGGTAATCACTTCTTAGAACATGATTCTTTGTATTTTATATTTTTATTTGCCTTAAATTTTTTTAAAGCCTCTCTATGCTTTTCCAAAATTGCTTTGGTTCCTGTTGTACTTCTCTGCATTTGTTCCAGTTTGTGTTTTGTGTTGTTTTTTGACAACACAATGCTGAATGTGCTTTCTCTGGTTGAGACATAAACAAACAGTTGCTGCAAGGATGGGAACGATGCCTCTTGCACCTTGTGGAGAAAATGTGCTTGGAAGGAACTTTGTGTGGAACCTGTAAGACCTGTTGATGTGATACACAGTGTATAGGGAAAGTGCCTCTTTGCCTTTCTAAAGTCTCACCTTCTCCAGCTGACTGCTCTGATTGCTACTTGAACACTGTGCTTTGCAGGAATTCCATAAATCACCAGTGTGGTTTGGGTGGTGTTTAGTGGTAGGTGACATGAATGCATGGACAATCTCTGTGTATTCCTGTCGCTTCAGCAGGCATGTACTCTCTGTACAAATTCTACTGCTACCCAGGTGCTATTTTTGTGAGTTATCTATTAATGTTCTGAATGTTAATGGAGTGCAGGAATGTTTGACCAATTAACCTTAACACTGATGGGAAAAATACCCAGCTACCTTCTTTCGCTCTTGAAAAATAAATCAGCACAAACCCCGACCAACACAAAGCCAACAAAATGCCTTGTAGTCCCTAAAAAGTTGTTTAGTTTTTATACCACATGTGAGTATTGAACAATACTTTAATTTGACCAAATCTGTCTGCTAAGAGTTTGATAGTAATGGCTTTTCATAGATTCATAGAATGACCTGGGTTGGAAGGGACCTCAAATATTACCTCGTTCCAAACCCCCTGCCATGGGCAGGGACACCTTCCACCAGCCCAGGTCACTCAGAGCCCCATCCAACCTGGCCTTGGACACTCCCAGGGATCCAGGGGCAGCCACAGCTTCTCTGCCCAACCTGTGCCAGGGCCTGCCCACCCTCACAGGGAGGAATTTCTTCCCAATATCCAATCTAACCCTGCTCTCTGTCAGTGTGAAGCCATTCCCCTTGTCCTGTCACTCCAGCCCATGGAAATAGTCTCTGTTCATTTTCCTTATGGACTCCCTTCAGGCACTGCAAGGACACAATGAGATCACCCCAAAGCCTTTTGAGTTCATCAATAAGAACTGGGAAATTATTTTGTTAAGTTTTGGAAAACTTTTGAGCTGAAGTCAGTCTTGGTAGTGACTTTCAGCAGTGGGTGTGAGCTGAAAGTGTCCCCTTCTGGCCTTAATACGTCCATTTGGAGATTTCCTCCAGATCCTTTGAATTCTTCTGTTTCTCAGTATGTGCTTTCTCAGTAATAAAAGTTTACCCAGCATACAGTCTATTTTAACTGAAGTCAATTACCTTTATAAACATTTTAACATTCTCTAAAGACCGTAAACGTTTTTTGGATCATTCTTCATTCAGGTATCTGAATTTAACTGTATATATATATTTATATACATAGTTAAATATATCTTGCTTTGAACAGCTTTGTATATCTTGAGTTACTTTCATTAGCTGAGTAACTTTGCCTGCATTTTTGTAAAAGGAACTGCAATTTAACTATAAATATATCAAAATGCCACAGAATTCAGGGCTACAAGTCAAAAATGCTGATCAGTTTGTAAAATCTAAATCAGACCCTCCATGAAACCTAGGGAAGGACCTCTGTGGTAGCAGAAGAATTTCCAGAAATTCACCACAGTCTTTTTCCAAGTTGCAGTTTGTTCTGATGTTGCCAGACAGCTAAGAAGAGATGGGAAAAGCAGGAAATCTGTTTTGATTTAATCACAGTGCTTATTTGGAAAAGCAACTTAACAATGGAAAATATTTTTATATTTTAAATCATAAAGACAAAACTGTACAAGTTACATGGTACATCATATTTGCATTAAACTGGTTTGTCTTCACCATGACTGAAGATAACCCTTTACTTTGGAATCTGATGGTCAAAATCCTGCTTCCTGGACATTTTTTGATTTTTTTTTAATTTTTTTTTTAGTGTGGTATAAGTACCATTTGTTGAGATACTGGGGGCTTGACTGCTTTACTTGAGGTCAGTAGATCCATTTTTTAAAAGATCATCTTTTTATTTGCCTGTATTAGAAATCTTTTCCTACATTTTTGCTCTCAAAATATATTTGGCAATATTGGTGGGCAGTGCTTATGCTTTCCCTTGAAGATAATCCAATTCTATCATAAAATACCCATTTTTTTTGCATTTAACTAGATCAATAAAAAAGGGCTTCTTAAGTGAGGTCTTGCAGTTCTAGCCCTTGCATCCTCTGTGTGAAAAAGTTCTTATTTAAGTCCCTTGGTGTGTTGCAGAACTTGTAAAGTATGAAGACTTTGGGTAACGTGTGGAGATAAGAACTTGGGTGAAGGACTTAATTTCTAAATGAGCAGGTGATGAGGTTATGAAAAGCAGAGAGGACAAAGTAGTAGTTGGATCCAAGTGGAGGTCTTTTGTCATCTGTCATGCAACTGAAGTGCAAATACACAAGTAATTTTGGCTTTTGACTCCTGTTTGGTCATAAACCCAGCACGTTTCTCTTATGAGACTGGGCAATGCAATATCCCCATTTTTCCTACTGAGTTTTTAGGGTTTGAGCACAGTTTTACCCAAATCTGTCCTTTAAAACTAACACCATACCTTGGGTTTTACAAAGTTTTTATTGCTATATTATAAATAAAGTCAATATAACACCGCAGTGGGGTTCTTTTTTCTGTTTTTAAATCAAGATTTCTTCTATATTCTAGGACAAGTTGAAAGATGGATGATGATGACTTTGGAGGATTTGAGGTACGTTATCTGAATTACTTTATTTTGAAATAAAACTGTTTTTGTGGAAATTTACAGCATTTTGTAAAATTTTGTAACAATTTCTGATTCTTCCTAGGCAGCAGAGAGTTATGAGTTTGGAAATGGTGAAAAGCAAACCACATCCCCTGCTATTGCTTGGGCAGCGTTTCCTACAGGTATTGAAAGAATCACTATTAACAAAAATCTTAATATTGTATTGCTGTCCTTATGTATTCACTGTTAGTGAATTGGTGCCCAGAAGGGTGTATATACACAACGAAAAAATAGCCAGAAGTGAAAACTTCAGCATAAGAATGTTCCTGAGGAATTGTTTTGGGCAGCTGCAGTTCTCAAAGTTCAATTTTCCTGAGGAATGAAAGAGAAGTACAGTTTATCCAGCGGAAAAAAACAGATCTTCTTCATTCAAAGGGTATCTTTTACTTTGGAGGATGGAAGATCTGTTGCACATTGTGGAGAAAAACAAAAAAGTGAACTTCAAAATAGGACTATGATAAAGTCTTTTACTTCCTTTGGAAAAGATAGGATGGATGAGAATGATCTTTTTTACTCAAGCAGTTTATAAAGTTAGAAAATATATTACATATCCTTTGTCTCAAGCAGAAGTAGAAACATTATGAAGCTACTTTTATAAGTTTATACAAATGTCTGGGGCCCATCTGGGTTTTAAGAAAGTAATAAAAGTTCATTGATGTACAATATCAGTAAAACTAAAATACTGGGGAGTTGTTACTGCTTGGCAGTTGATTTTGTTGTGGTCTGGATTTTACTGGTTTCACAAAAAGAAACATCCCTTTAGCAGCATTAGGGAGAAAAACCAACATATTTTATTATTTGGCCAGAAACTAAAGATTTCTGCCTGGTATTGTATTATGCAGAATAAATTATGCAGAGAAAGGCAGGAGTTTTTTCGCCGTTTAAGTTCTCTATAAATCATGTTCTTAGAATGTTTTTATAAATTTATTTCTGGCACTTACTAGCTTTCATCCAGTACAGAATAATTAGCTTTATCTGTCATTGAAATAAAAGAAAAAAAATAATAAGGAAACTATATTTTTCCAAATAGCTTTATTATTCATCTTGTTATTTTGACTATTATTCAAAGTTACTGCTTAAATTCAGTAACATAATTGAATGTGTTTAATAAATTAAATCCAATATAGCTGTGCAGTGTCTGTCTCATGAAGTCTAATTTAAATCTTATCAGGTGTGTAGAATTTAAATTATTTGTAACACAGAAGTTTTTTATATGATTGTAAGTGACAGAGAAGTCTTAGGGTAGATTATAACAAGGTATTTTAAGTCTTTCAAAATGAAAAGAAAAACTCCTGTGTCCAGAGTATTTTATCACTGTAAAATCTTCATGTCACTTTTTCAATGCAAATGTTGCTTTGCATAAATTAATTTATTGCAGGATGTAAGATTTTAATAGTTTGGTCAAAACTATTCCTAGGCATTGACTTGTAAATTAATGTTTCTAGTAACAAAAATAACCGAATTGTCTGCCCAATGTTATTTATATGTAAGATCTTCTTCTCTTACCCTAGACATTTCTCAGTAAGGTTTGCTGAAAAATTCAAATGTATTATGGTGGTATTGAGATTATTTTGGTGGTATTGAGATTATTTTTATGGTGTGACACCATTCTCTACACCCAAGATTTGGTGACCTCTCTGGGAGAGGAGTGTCTTACTCATCTCATGAATTTCCTACATACCTGATGTTTATAAGTTATAAAACAGCACTGAAGCCTGTGGCAGTATTTCTAAATGTGCAGGAAGAAAGGAAATTATTTCTAAGGCTCCAGTGGTGATTACAGTGAGCAATTTTGCCCTTGAAATTGATCTTGGGCTTCTTTTTGATAGTATGGCCTTAGACTGAAGCTGTTAGAATAGTATATGTAATTACATGTCTTCTACAATAGGTTGGCTTTGGAAGAATAAAATGGAAGGGGAAAAAAAAGGCAAAGCTTTGTGCTGTGAGCTCTCAGAAGTGATCTTGGAAGTACAATGAGTGGTTTTTCTCTCTCACTGTATGTCGATGTACCCCTGTAAATTCGTCTGTGTAGAGAAGCAGCCAAGTGTTTTCTGTTCCTGGGAGGACTTTTATACTCATTGGAGGCAACAAAAAGCTGTTGGTTTTTTTTTCACTGGCAATGATAGGTTAATTTTATTGGGTGTTTGTTACTGATATGTTTTAGAATGCATTTAACATATTCTGTTGTGTGCTAGTTTGCTGTGTATTGGCAAAAGTGAACTGGTTGATTTGATGTTTGTAAATACAGTAATTTTGGGGTTTTTTTTCCCCAGGCTGCTTATCCAGCATTATGCAGGCTGTGGGTCCCAATGTTTTAGCTCTGGCATTGCAGTTCACAGAAGGTCTTGCCTTGTGGAATGCAGTTTTCTGTCTCTTCCAGTTGTGCTTGAGCAACCCTATGTGGGGCTGGGATTCAAGCAGATCACTGAAATGTGGAGGCACAAAACCAGCCTTAAACTTTGGCTTTCTAGCTGAGTGTTACTTTGAGCTGAAAATGTTCAGTGATACAGTTTACAGTGTATAAAGTATAATTTAAAGGGCCACTGAATTGTAATAGCAAAGGCAAGGGGAGTTGAGGATGGGAATTATTTGGTTTTTGTGTTTTTTTATTTTTAGCAGCTGAAACCTATATACTGCAAGTAGTTTGGAACATGCTACAGAATATGTCAAATTATTACTGTATGGTCTTTTGCTGAGAGCCCTGCTGACATATTTCTTCTAAATTGCTGGATATAAGTAACATCCAGTTAGTAAAAATTGCTCCTGTTTATTTTTTCAGTGGTGTATTTCATAGCTAATTTCATCATTCTGAAGCTCAATATGAAGTATAATACTCAATGGAGCGTTGATTTAAGGGTTCATGTCCTTCTACTTGGTTTTATTTTCAGAATTTCTAATTCCCAGTGATTTTAAAAATTGTTTGAGCTTCGTTAATAGGATAAAGACACAGAGTTTTATTTGCAAGATTACAGGGCTGACCTCTCCTTCTGTTAACAAACTGCATGGTTTTGTCAGTTCTTATATATAAACCTCTGATGGAATATTGCTTCAAAAATTATCAGAAATTTTTTAAGTACAGCTTTGATCAGCGAACAGTAAGTTGATTTGGAATTTCTTCAGGACTATCGGCCTTTGCCTCGCTTACTGAAGAAGTTAGAGGAGATATATTACATCAGGGCAGGGTGCTGTGGAGGAATATTTTGTCATTATGATCAGAATGACTGTGTGTCACAGCAGGAGAGGATCTTACTTAAGTGGTTCTGCAAAGGCAATATTCATGGTAGATGTGCTTCAGGAGTTTTATTTCAGAGTGGCTTTAGCCTGGTCCTGTGGACTTGAACTTCCAATAGCTGTTGGAGTCAAGTCAGGTAGTTTTGTCAGAGACAAGCTTTTGTTCCAGAGCTTCTGAAACCCTTCCATTGTGGTAACTAAGACGTGGTAGGCAGGAATGGTTTAGGAGTCGTCTTTATAAGCGAATTTTGAGCTCTACTGAAATGCTAATGCAATTTCACCAGTATATACACAAGAGGAATGAATTAAGAGAGCTTGAATTACAGGCATAGCATGTGTAATTCTAGGAATGTCTAATTTATGAATATTTAACATTGCTGGAAAATGAAAAGAAGGGTTTGTAAAAAAGATGCTTGATTGATACCATGGAGAGTTGCCACCTTTTCTTGTCTTCTGCAAGGTCATGTATTTAGCTGAAAATTTTAAACCACAGTTTTCAGAGGTGGCCACCAGTTGTTGCTCCTCATTTCCTATGCTTCATTTTGACAACTTAAGAGGTGGAGATTTTGTTTCCTTTCTTTTCCCCCCCATCAGGATGCTAAGCATTCATTACTATAACTGGAATGCCTGAAAGCTCGATTTGTTTGTAGAAGATTCCATGTAAAACTTTTATTACCTGAAACATTGTCTTATGCCTAGTATTGGATACCCCAAAAAATGTGAATAATAAAAGTTTTCCCTTCAGTGAGTCCCCATTCCTCATATGTATCAGGCTCAGTTCCTTCACTGCCACTTGAACTAACAGAGTAGGTAACTTGTAAGAAGCTGCCTTTAAAAGCAGACATTCGACAGGGGAGGGGAATTTTACTGATACAATATCAAAAGGGAGCTGGAAAAATCCCATTTCCAATTGTGCAGAAGATTTTACTGTTAAGGATGCAGTTTTGTCCCAGACCTGGTTTCTGGTCCTGGTTACCTGAATTGGTTCCTGTTCTGTTTGCTGTCCTGTCCTCCAGGCTTTCCCAAGCTTCCATTTTCTGCTGAGCTGGGAGTTTTTGTTTTTTTGATATTTTTTTTTGTTTTTTGGCCACGTGTCCCAATCTACTATCACTGCAATTAGCACACTGATATTTTTTTAACTCATGGTCTATTTTCTTTCTTTTTGTTTCATGAGGTTTGCATGTTCCTCTGTGCTATACCTGAATCCCAGGAGGTCAAGAAGACAGGACTGGATTCACAGATTAGTGTGCCCTTTTGGCTGCCTTCAGGCCAGTTTACACACTTGTTTGTGCTGTGTCCTTGTGCAGCATTAAACTGTGATACTGAGAGACTGAGCCCTGCTTACATTTTACCACACTCAAATTGATAATGTGAACTGCTTTTCCTAAAACCAATTGCATACACATTTTTGCCTTCTGCAAAGGCACACCTGTAGCTGACCATGTCAAAGTTTGCAGGACTTTGCTGTTAGAAAAATATATGCAAATACTTCTCTTCTCCTTTCCATTTATTTATTTATTCTAATTAGTTTCTGTATTTCGTAAGAGTGCTCAATTTTCTGTTGTGCTGGGTTGATAATGATGATGCTCTGTTCAGGATTTTTATGGTGTAACTGGAATTTGCTATGGAAGAGCTCTCAGTCCAGTGTTAATTCCACTTGTTCTATTAAGGAGTTATTTACTTTGTTATCTTTTTATCTCTTATCAAATGTAAAACTGCTTTATCGTGTGTCTTGATAAGCTGCTTTTTTATGTCTTCTGAGACAGTAGAGGATTTTTTTAACTTTAAAATTTACGAAACTTAGAGAACCATAAGTATGGTTTTACACTTCGATTGGTTAAAGATCATGCTGAAGCTGAAAGGTTGTGTGAGTCGAAAGAAACAAAGTGAAAGCTGATCCTTTTGAGAGCAGTTGTCTTGTAAAACCTCTGTGTAAATTAGAAGTCTAAATTTAGCGTGACTGTGATTTTGAATGTCCTCAAGCTGATCCTACTCAAAACCACAGGCACTTTGTATGGAATTATCCTTCAGTGCAATTAGATTATACGAGGTACACAACCTCACATTAGAATGACCACAGTTGTTGCCAGGGCAATGGGTTTTGCCAGGGATGGACTCCAGAAACAGAATTAATTTCTGAGTGTTTCTTCATGTGGTGTGTTTTCTGTTTCCAGTACCTGAAATCCATAGATCTCCTGATGTTCTTCTGGAGTGCTCTGTGCCTTCTTCCTGCCTGGCTCCTGAGTCTTTCATTTCATCAAGTGACAATGTGACAACAGCTGTTCAGGCAGCCAACAGTGTGATAAATCCAGCTGTGCTGGAAGAACAGGTAAACCCACAATTTTTGTGCTTCAGTGTGGGAACTTGAGTATGAAATATCTTAGCATTGTATCTTTTCTGTGCACACTTTGGAATGCCTTCTAAGAGCAAAAGCCCCTTAGATTTCTGTGATGAAGACTTTGAAATAAAAGAATTTTAAAATTATTTATAAGACCTGCAAATGGGAGGCACTGTACTCCTTTGGTCTAAACTGCAAGAGAGCAAAGTGTGTTAGAGCTACTAAAAGTTAAAGGCATGCATGTAGGAAACAACAGCAGGAAGGTTCTTTCAAAAAAGTGTGTTACTGTAAAAGCTGTAAAGATTACAGCTCTACATATATGCCATACTTGTATGTTTCCCCCTGACTTAGGTTTAGAGAGTTAACATTTAATCTTAATTACAATTATTTTATTTTTTTAATTTTAATTTATTTTCCCCCAATTACTTTTAAATATGATCTGTCATTGTCCTAGTTGTGTGATTTTAATCTCCCCTTCTGGCTGCAGTACTGCTGAAAACTGATATTTGTTCCTTTTTGGGGAGTAAAAGTGTTTAGTTTTTTACTAAATGATTAGGTGAGCATGGAAGGGAAAAAAATTTTGCTTGGAGATTAGCACAGGAATGCTGGATTGCTGCAGATGAGAATTCAGCAGACTTACCCTCCCAGGTGAATTTTTGATTGCCATTGATTGCAGTGACACCTATTTGAACAAGTTTATTGGTTATAAACTTCCTTATTTCAGGATTTATTGTAGTGCATACTTGAATTAGAAAGTGCTTTTGCCTCATTGTGAACCAATATTTTAGGCTAGTTTGCAACCCTTCCTTGTTTCTTGTTCTTCAAGTAATCTCAAGTCTAGGGTTACTCATGGTGAAAAGTGAATTTTACCTGTAAGTCAGATTTTCAGTTTTTGACCATTTAAAAACATTTCTTCCGACCTATATAAACAACTTGTGCAAAATACTTGTTTTGTACAAACTGAGTCTTATTTTTCTTCCTTGGAGGAGCATCTGAATGTTCACATTTTCAGAAAGACTGTGCCTAGGGCAGCTCCAATCGTCCAATCTTAGGAATGAATTAGTGAAGTTTTGCATTTGTTCCCAGCTTAGTGTTCTGGGGAAAGCCAGATGTGCCCAGATACAAGTGATATCAAAGAAAGATTCCTAGAAATCCAAAAGTTGTGGGGTTTTTTTCATGAGAGGAGAGGGTCATTTTCTGTCTTGAAGGCTCTTCTGCCTCCCAGAGAGAGTGTGAATCAGTGAATTTCTATTCCTGGCAGAATGACCCAGATATGCTTTCCTTTACCCACCACAGATCCTACCCTTTTTTGATTTTGGCTAACAGGGAATAACCTGCATCCTCTCTTTTTGAGCTTGGCCAGCAATTTCTGCTTTTTTTGTTCTTTGGAAAGAGCACATGGGATATTCCAGAGTACTAAGGCTTAGGTGTATTTTTTAAAACTAAAAATTCATGTGGTTGGGTAATCTTACAGGAAAATAAGAAATACACTTCGTTACTTCTGACTAAGTATTTGGGCAAATTCTAGTTGTAGGCCATGTTTCAGTTTTTCTCATCTTACTCTGTTCAGGTACTGACACACCCATGTTTCCATAACCTCTCTTTTTAATGCAGGAAATAGTACAAACTAAAAAATATATTAACAAGTTTTACCAAAGGGAGGAAAGGAGTTGAGAACAGGTTGTTTAATATTAGTTTGGAGATCAGACTTCGTACTTAGGATTAAACTAAAGGAGAACTGTGGATATAAAATTAGAATAAAATATTCTTACCCCTGTTTGAGGAGAATGTTAAGAGAATTGTATCCTTTTGTAGTTGTATCTCCAGAGCTTCTTGAGGTTTAATGTAAAAAAGTCACCATTTTAGGTTTCACACTCACAGTTTTTGGCAGTGTCAATCTCTAATCTTGAGTAGTTCTCAAAAGTAGAATTAGCACATCTGGCTTCTCTTTGCTTCTCACAGAAGGACAATTCAGAGCACAAACTGCAGTTTCTTATGTATTCATGTACAGTTGAGATCTCATTTGGCTTTGTTTGAATCCTTTCTTTGAATCCTTTGAGAGAGATTTATTGAAAAGTCAATGCATTATCTGAGTGTATGTTTGGGATAAAAGGTGTTAGGGGAGTGGATTAAATCAGATCAGTCCAACCTCTCTTTAATAAATACATTGAGATGTTTCTTTCACCACCCCTACTCAAATCTCAAGTGTCTTTGGCTTTCAAATTATTGAAAAACTGGCGGCTGAATTAATTTACCAGCTTTTTCCTTTGAAGTTCTTTGGCTGCAAAATAAACAAGTTTTTGCCCCCTCCTTTTTTTTAATTAACAGAGGAAAAAAAGTGATTTTTTTTGTTTATTATACCATAAAATGTTTTAAACCTCACTTAATTTTTTTTGTGTTTTTCTGAAAATATGGGCTTATTGTAAGTGTTTCATCTGTTTTACATCATGAGTTCTAGAAACCCCTGTTTCTGTTCTTGTACTTCTGCAGTTTACTGAAATAGCATTAACTAAATGTTGCAAACATGTTCCAATTATTCTTATTTTGATAATCTATCCTCAAGATGAGATATTTATTTTAGCACAAGACCTTTGTAGTCCCTTTCTGTGACTACTGTTTGCAATCCACATTGTGTGAACACAGGGAGTGACTAATCCAAGGAGAGTTTGTTTCCCTGTAAACCTGATGTGTGGAGATTATTCAGTCTCACTTTTCTCCTATGAATTAGATTCAGGCAGATATTCCAGTTGCCTCCTCAAATGCATTTGAAGACAAGACTTTAGTTACATCAGCCACTTCTCTGATTGATGCTGAGACACAGAGAACAAATGAACTGAAGAGCTGCCTTCAGCAAGCTGTTGCAAACCTGGAACTCAAGCTTTGTACTGCTGAGGAAGAAAAGTTAAAAATTAAAAAGGTATGAATAGTTTTTTTTGAGTTAAAACATTTGGCATTTGTATGGGATTTAAATATAGTTGGACATCTTTCTGGTGTCCAACCTGACCCTCCCCTGGTGCAGCTTGAGACCATTCCCTCTTTTCCTGTCCCTTGTTCCCTGGGAGCAGAGCCTGACCCCTACCTGACTACAAACTCCTGTCAGGAGTTGCAGAGAGCAATAAGGTGCCCCCTGAGCCTCCTTTTCTCCAGGCTGAGCCCCCCCAGCTCCCTCATCACACTTGTGCTCCAGACTCTTCCCCAGCTCCATTCCCTTCTCTGGACACGCTCCAGAGACTGCCCAGAACAGGACACAGGACTTGATTTAGCCAAAATACTTTTTTTTTTATGTCTGTTTCTATTTTAGAGTAAATTTTTCCAAAGTTCATGTTTGTTTGGTTTTTTTTCATTGAGGGGTAAAAATAAAGGGAAAAAATCCCCAAGCTTTTTTAGCATGGAGCCATGTGGGTTTGTTTTGATTTTTTTTTTGTTTTCCTGGGAGCTCTGGTAGCTAAATTCTTCATATTCCTTCTGACCTGCATATGATAAGAGCACCAAGCAGGGTTATTCATGACATGTCTGAGTTAGCAAAAGGTCACTGAGACATGGGAGGGTGAGTTTAATTTCTGCCATTCTTTACAGTGTTTCTTGATTGCTCTCAAGATGTGCTGGGGAAGGAGGAAACAGCTGGTTGGAAATGAAAATGAGGTTGAGTAGCTCCAGAGAAAGATGAGGCGGTCTGCAGTGGGCTGGTTTTGCTAGGAGTGGAGTGTATAGAGGAAAGCTGGAAGGGAGGCATGAATACAGAGTGTAAGAGGAGATGGGTTGAGATCTGGGCCCTAAATTGAAGAGGTGTTTCACAATCTGTTTCTATCTCTACAGTGGAATCAAAGGCTTGTAATCTCTTGAACTATTTTTGCTGTTTTGTCCAAAAGCAGCGTTGAACTAAGCAGACCTGCTCTTTCTGTCCTCCTTATGACCCTCTCAGTTGTGCCTTTGTTTGAATAGCTGTGCAGTGATCTGGCAGGTCGTTTGTTTCTATACTGGCTTCCTGCATGGCTTTGAGAAATAGTTGTTCTTGAGCAACTGAAAGTGTGCCAACAGCTTATGTATAATAGGAATGAGTTTAATAGGAACAACGACCGCATTAAGGAAAAGTGAAAATCTTCAGCTCTTTGTGTAGCAAACTTGAAGTTTATTGTCAGTAGTGTTATTCTCCTTCCTCTCTATTGGTGCATGCTGGGCAGGTTTCCAGACTGGCTCTCTGCAAGATCCCAGAATATTTTAAGGTTTTATTAATTTTGGAAATGTAGATAAAGACCACTGTATGTATGTCATAGGATTTCTGCCTTTTTAGTGAAAACATTTGCTAACAATACATTTAATATGCTGTTTTCCAAGTGCAGAAAGGCAGAGCAAGATATTAAAAATGTGGAAATAATTGGGATAGAATAGAATACTTGCAGTTGGAAGAGATCTGCATCAACAGGTCCAGCTGCCTGAACCTTTCAGGGCTCACCAAAAGTTGGAGCATGTTATTAAGGACATTGTGCAAATGGCTCTGAAACACTGACAGGCCTGGGGCATTGACCATGTCTCTGGGAGCCTGTTCCAGTGCTTGGCCATCTTCTTGGCAAAGAAATGCTTCAAAATGTTCAGTCTAAAACTCCCCTGACACGGCTTTGAGCCATTCCCACACATCCTGTCAGAGGGAGAAGAGACCAGCACCTCCCTCTGTGGAGAGGAAGGAGGACAGTCCTTCATATCCTTCTCTTCAACACAGACAGACCCAGTGACCTTGTCTGCTTCACACACAACATTCCTCATACATAGGACAGGCCTTGGATTTTAAATACCTTGTATGCCTTTAAAATGTTGTCTCAATCTAAATCCTGCAATGAGAGTTTTCTTGCACAATCCTTCATCTCGGTGTAAATTAGGGTAGCAAATGTCATAGCATTCAGAAATTAAATTAGTTGGGATGAGTAACTGAGTCTGTATTTTCACAGTCTGCAAATGTTTGTAAATTTCACGTATTTTATTTTGAAAACTTTATAGGAATTAGAATGTTTGCTGGAAAAACACAGTGTTCTAGAAATGGATTTCCTGAAGGAAAAAAAAGAAAAAGTACTTCCACATCAAGATCATTACAAGACGCTCCAGGTAATTTCTTTCTTGTAGCGTCTTCCTTTGTTTTTTTCAGGAGGATTTTGCATGTATAGAGTATGTTTATGTTCAGCAAAAACTCATTTAAGCAGTCCAAAGCCCTTAGAATTTAAAGAATTTCCAAGATTTTTAGATCAGATTCTGATTTTTTACATTAGTGGGAATACATGTTTAATATCCCACCTGCCTGAGTACATTGCTGTGACTCGGGTCACTCATCCTTGTTATGATGCATTTCATAAAACAGATGAAAAGAAAAACAGCTTGCAAAGTGAATGTATTTGCAGCATGATTTAGCATGTTCTGGAGTAGCTATGGCCTATTATTTGTGATGTGTCACCTAACTTGAATATGGACTAGTTTGTGTTGCATAATGAAAACCTGTAAAGTGTAATTAGGTGCTAGACAATGATTAAAATTGCTTCCATTGTAAAAATTAATATCATTCAGTAAATACATGTGTAAAGTCTCACATTCAAGACAAATTTTTCACTGAATTTTTCAGTCATCTCCCAGTGTTATAGCAGGGCAAACTAAATTTCAACATCTTAGAAGTTTGTGTTGGTTATTCAGCTTCACTTAATTTTTTTTGCTGCTGCAGGTGGTTTTTAATAGCTACTGGATTGTTTCCTATTTGTATTAAGGGTTGCTTTAGCAATTTGTATGGAATTTCTGGTGGCAGTACATCCTAGGATTTACAGGAATATGACCATCCCAATACTGTTTTTTCATTTTATATGTGTAACGTTTCTCACTGAAATAAATGCTTGCTTAGCTTTGATAGAAAAGTGGGTTGTGCTTACAAACCTCCTGATTTATGGAGTAGCATACTAGCTAAAGTTTTTGATCATTGTGAACAATAGAATTAGTGGATTTGATGTTCAAGTTCTTTTACAATGCTCTTCAAACAGAAGTACTTAAACAGTGGAAATGTTACTGAGATTTACAAGTATCAGTCTGTCATAACTCCTTGAGTCAGGTACTACAGTTTTCAAAAAGGGCAATAAAAGAGTCATAACCTTGAACTTGCTCTGCAGAAACGCCCATGTGCTTCCTCTTGTTGCCTTCTGGATACAGCCAGAATCAAATCAGAGCAGAAAAGCGAGTTGTGCTTCTAAGAACTGACTTAAAACTACTTTCATGACTCTTAAATATTGGATGCCTTCTTTTAGTACAGCTTGAAGTTTCTTTTGTCTTACTCCTTTGGCTCCTGCAACGGGAGGGTCAACACCTGTGGCCACACACAGAGCAGATCTGGCAGCTCCCTAGTGCAGATGTTGGTCTCACTGGCTTTTCCTTTTCCAGTAGACACAGCTGGTTATTGGTGCTGTTGACTTGGAAAGCTTAAAAGCAGACTCCAGTGGTGACTCTGGCACAGCTTGGGGAACTCTCAGGATGAGGTTTCCAACAGAACTGACTCTGGTATCCAAAGCTGGAGGTGTGCGTTGACTTAATTCCTTTTAAATGAAATTGCTATGTTAATGTCTGAGTATAATGTATAAAACAAATGCCTCAGGAGGTGGTTCTAGCTGGCTTTTACATGAACATGCATTATTTCATTCACCTTTGTATTTATTAATTAACTCACTTCGGCACTTGTGACAGGGAATTCTCAAAGGCTGTTTTGGAGGTAATAGAGCCAGTCAGTTAATTGGATTTCTACGAGGTGATATTTAGATAAGACTCTTTTCTATTTTTGAGAAGTTATTGTACTTAGTTCTGACAGATTTCATTAATCTTTCTCACCTAAGCCCTTAATTTCTTTTTTCAGCTTTTCCTACTGATTTTTGCCTCAGTCAAGGGTGACAATTACATTTTCAGGGGCTTTTTGTCACAAAATTATTTCAATAAAATGTACTTCCAGATTTTTTGATATAGAATCATAGAGTGGTTTGATTTGGAAGAATGGAAGAGGAGTGATAATTACTATTCCTAATCATGGGAGACAGAATTCGAAGTCTTTAGTACAGTGTTAGCATTCAAGCAATGGGTGACAGTGGAGCATTGCCACATTTATACTTCTATAAAACTGAAAAGTAAAAAGTTCTGTGTTTCATCTAAATAAAATTAGCCTTTAAAAAATCAAGATTGAACAGACCGTATAGGATTTTAACATTCCTAATGTTTTTCCATCTGTTAACTACAACAACCAGAAACAGTAAAGGGGCAGCAGTGGGTTCATAAATAGAATAAACAAATTGCTGTTAACTAGTATTATAGAGTTGTTTGGATATTTAGTGCAATGGTCTCTTTGAGATCTTGAATTCATATGAGCTAATAAAATTGGAGTTATGATTCCCACATTCCTGCTTTGGTGTTTGTAATATTTAAGAGGCAGAATAACATACTGTATTTCTAACTTCTTTGCTTACAAATTGAAGCTGAGTTAAAATTGCTGTGGGAAGTGTAATTTTAGGGGTTTTGACTTGTGTGCAGGGTTGCAACCATAAAGTTGCAATGTTAGCCTTATAAGAAACAGGTGCAAATGTATGTCTGACTTTTATAGTGTCTTTGCTCGTGTGTCAGTCCCTTTTTTGATCACATAGTCATATACATTCATCTCAGCTTTTAACACCAGCTCCTCTTTAGATCTGAGGTGCTGTGTATTTCCAAGACATTTAGTAAGTAATACATGGTTTTGACTATAATGCAGAAGTAGTGGTCATTTTAATCCTGTAAGTCTAATATTTTGCTGTAGCCACATTATAATACGTTGTAGAGATGAAAAAAGGCTGCGTTTTCAAACTCCCAGACACCACTTTGCAATGCAGCGAAAACCTGTCAATAGTGAAACGAACATCCCTGTTGAGTAGGTGGTGTTCTCTTCTTTGCAAATCAGTGAGGGAACACTTAATTTGAGAAGGGAAAATAGTGCCTGGGTTCTAATGCCCTGAGGAGGAACTTGATTCTTTGCACAGATTGTTTAGCTGATAAGACTTCTGATGTTTGGTCTATCTGCAGACAACTGGGTTTGATGATTCACTAAGAACTGGATCATACTTTTCCTCTGCTCTTTCTCTGATTTATCCCACAGTCATATTTGAAGAAATACTGCATTGTTGCTGGAAAATTCTACTTGTGGCTATTTTCCCATCATCATCCCTTTCTGGAACTTAAGCAGGCTGTTTTTTTAAAGAACAATATAGTTGATGTGGTGTGATCCCTCTTTTTGAAATAAACTCTTTTTTTTTTTCTTTTGTCAATAGGCTTCTATGCTTCTAACTGAACAAATCTATATTCGTTTTGAAAACACAAAAAATGTTTTCTTTTGAAAACCTTTGTTTCTCTTCTGCCTTTTGTTAAAGGAAAATCTGTTAAATTTTTATTGAAAAAGTGACCTTAATGTGCTTATTTTATTTAGCACTGTTATTGCAAAGAGTCATGATTGGGAATGAATGAGGTTAGTACTGTAATTTCATTTTAAATAACATTTTTGTGTATGAAAAGGCAGGTCAGATAGGCTTCTTGTTTAAGTGGTGTTTTAGAAAGGTAGGAGAGGAAGCTTATACTGAAGGAAACATTGATAGATCAGCACATAATGATCCAAAGAAACTTCACTAGGTCATGCAGTAACACCCAGCTGCCATTAAAGGGAGTGATAACTTAAATAAAACCATTGCTGGTGACAGGTGTTGTTACATTTATTTATTTCTGTAACTCTTGATATTTGGAGTCCTTTGAGTAGCTGTACAAATGTCACATTTAAATTATACAGCTTCAAATTATGGGGAAAATACTTCTAAGTGCAGTTGCATAAAGACAGGAAGGATAAACTTAGGATTTTGGACTTGTTTCTTACCTCTTAATTTTGAGGGATAACTTTATTATGATTAACATTGCCTCTTACTTTTGAGTTTTTGAGTATGTTAAACCCATATATCACACACATTCATACAAACCAACATGCATGCTTGGTTGTGTCTGCCTCCTTGTTTTTGAAGGCGGTGCTTCTGCATCCTTTTTGTGTCAGAGTTTAGTGAGGACATTCATTGAGGCCTCCAGGTACCTTTGCTTGACTTCCTGCTGGTCACCATGAGCCATTCCTGAGTCTGGAGGAGACAATCCTCGAGTAGGAGCCAGCTGTTTTGGAGACTTTTCTATGGTTGCGTCCCACATCCCAAGCAGTCCCCAAAGGGACCAAAGCCTTTTTTCCTGAAGTCCAATATTGTGATCCTGCTTTTTGCCCCTGTCCTCAATTCCATCCTGTGGTCACCACAGCCAAGGCAGGCTGCTGTGTTGTCCCTGCAGCAAATACTGGGGTGAATAACATTCCTCTTGGGGACCAGGACCAGGCTCCTTCCTGACCCCTGAGCTCTTCCCTGATCCCCAAAACAGAGCTCCAGGCATTCCAACTCCCCTTGCACACAAGAGGCAACATCCTGTCGTCGCCTTTCCTTCCAGAAGAGTGCCTTTATGATTCTGGAAAAGGTGTTCTGCAGGAGATTGGAAACAGGGCTTGGAGGTAGGTGGTTTTTATGGCTGGAGTAGTAGAAAATGTATGTTTTCTTGCAAAACTAATATATGACTTACATCCTGTTAAACACCATCTTCTAAGAAAATATTTAGGTTGGTTTTAGGTGCAGACATAGAGGAGACAGAATGCTAATAACAAAAAATAGGTGTGAAAAAAAAGTTTATGTACTCTACCTGCAAACAAATTTATAAGTGAGATTCCAGGAAATTTCACGGGTCACAGCAGGGTTTAAAATGATGGAACACAGAAAAAGGAGGAATTTCAGCAAAGGCACTTTAACAGATAGCAGGGCATCTTTTTGCTGAACTGTGGAAGGTATTTATGGATATGGCAACAATCCCTTGCCCACCTCTTTTTCAAGTGAGTGCCAGATACCTCACGTTTATTTATTCACCTTTAATTTTTTTTAATATTACTCTGTGTACTCTTCTTTCAGACACTCATTCAAAGTCTTTATTTATTAATAGTTTCAGAGCTGTTTATTTTTTGGCCTGTTTTTTTCCCCCCAGTTCTGATGTCTTCTTTCCTCGAAATTATTTTTCCAAATATGAGGAAAAATAACTTTTTATTTCTCTTAGGAAAAGATTCTGCTCTCTTGCTCTTATGTTTTCCTCTTAGACTCCAGTTCTTCTTTTATTATTTTGTTGATTTGTTTCAGAATTATTAATTAGACTATTGGTTACAAGACTAAGCATAGCAATTTTGTTTTAAAAATATTAAATTTAAAATTTAAAAATATTAAATTTAAACATTTTAAAAGATGTGTTCAAATATACCTTCTTACGTTGCCGTGCTGTTACGTAACAGCTTTGAGATGCCTGACGTGCTTTATAATCCAGTATTCAGTCATAGTCATGTAGCATTCCTGGCATTTATACTTTTACACTTGTGTGCCTCCTTTGGCTCCCTGATTTTAAAGATACTCAAGGAATTGTTCTTAAACAGCTTTCATCTTCCTAGTGTGCAAGCAGATGTAAGTAAAACATTTTTCTTGGGACCAAGTTCTATGTCCTGACTGCTTTCTTCCTGTCCTGACCTGTTTTATGCCAGTGTACCCTAGATTTATTTGAATGCATTTGCTGATGTGTGTTCAGTGTGTCACAACTCTGTGACAGCTACTGCCCATCTCCATTGGCACATTCACAGCAAGTATGTTCAGGATGATTAATCTTCTTTTCTTTTTTTTCTCTTGAATATGGAAATTCCAGTGAAGATGATTGTGATATGTCCAGATACACATAACACTGACCACTTGGAGTTCTTTACCAGCAATCTCATTTCAACAAGATTTTCACTGGTTCTGGCTTTTGTAGGATTGGCATCTTGTTGGAGTTTTGAGGGGATAATGAAAATGTGCAAAATGTTCTCAAAATTAAGAAACCTGTGTGAGTAGAACTTGGATGATGGTACTGTAAAGACAATGCTAGTTGGCCAAACACCTGTTACTTGGTATAAACTTCGTTTAAAAATGTAGAGAACAATTCCAAAGTATCTCCATGTCTCTGGATCCACTCAAGTCTTGCTTGTGTTGAATGGAAGGTGTCTTCTGGGACAGTGTAATTACTGTGAGTACATGACCACCTCTCACTCTCAAAACAGTAAATCTTAACCAATATTAGTCAAAATTAGTTAATACTTTTAACAGCATTATTGTATACTTGGAAGAAGTAAGATAAACAGCAAATGCTAGGTTGATGTTTTGGGAAGGATTGAAGAAATGTCACTTCATTGCCCTTTAACTATTAAATCATCTGATTTGGTTCACAGTTCATTCATAAACTATGAATGGCTGCAGAATGCAGCTCACTGTGTTGGTGAACATTTTTTTGCCTAATTAACATGGTACAGCTTTAAATTTACATCTTCAATCTGTATTAAGTTTTATATCTATATAGTGCATACCTGGTTTTGAAGCAGAGATCGGCTGAAATGTATAATTTGACAAGTCTTAAGCAAACTTATTGGTATAAATGCATTCTGATCTCTCTGATTGACAAGCTGGAAGTTACTACACAACCAAGAAACTCTTGTGACTTACATATCCAAGTTAAATTTATTCACGTGCTCTCAGTTACCTTGGAAACTTCCTTCTTAATTATGTCATTAAGTTTTAGGCTCTTTTTACTTGAGCAGACTTCTGAAATGTTAATATGTAGGCAAATTGTCAACAAATAACTAGTGTTTTAAGCTACTGCTAACGTGTCTAGCAGGTCCTTTCTATACAGCTCCTGGTATTGAGAAAGCAGTTCAAGGGGTAAATTATTAGTTATTGCAGTGAGCACAAGAGAATATAAATATATCATCAAGGTTTTAAAACTACCACCTGATTATGAGAACCTTTAAAAGAACAATCAAATAGTGTTTGGGAAATGACAGAGATAAGGGAAGGTATAAGTCAGATCTGTTTATGAATCAACATAACTAAACTGCTGTTCCATTTTTTTGCCTTCAAATAAAAATGCGTGTTTATAAGGTCATAGCAGTTTCCTGGTGTATATTCTTACACTGATTATTTTGGGGTTTGTTTATAGATATCCATAGTGACAAAAATTACTTTTGGTTACTTTACTGTCACTGCTCCTAAATTAATAAATAAACAAGGTTTTGCTGGTTTATAAGTTTATTCCTCATTAAAGGCTTCAAGGGTCCAGAACAGCATGTGACATTTAAAATAATCATGTGCTTAAACTAATGAGAACTTTTTTTACTATTCTTGGCCAAAGTTTTATCACTGAAAGAAAACTGATATTAATGAAAGCTAGAACATCTGTTCTTAAACCTGAAGGATATTGGGATAAAATAGACTTTTCTAGTTCCTTAAAAATAAACCTATTACTTAAATATACTGCTAAACAGGTATAAGATTTTGGTTTTGGATAGGTAGCATCGCAAATTTAAGCATTCTCAGGCAAATGATTGTTTAGGGTGATCAACATCAATTTCCAGATATAAATATCATATTGAAATCATGAAAATGAAACTCTGAGTGAGGTTTAAAAATAATCAAAGATCCTGTGATAAAGGACTGAGAGGAAATTTGAATTTTTTCATGTTTTATAATTTTTTTCATATTTTAAGAAGAATTTCAGCTATTAAGTCTGACTTAATGTACTTCCTTTTTATGTAGGGAGAACAATTGAGGTTTCTGTGCTAGGTTTTCAAGGGGCTGAGTTTTTTGAGATAAGTAAGAAGCGAGTGTGTCATTGAAAAGCAACTTTCCATTGATCTGATAGATCGAAAATTTGGCATAAGGCTCTGGTTACTTCAGGGAGGGTCAGAAGGAAAACATAGTTTGAATTCATAAGCAGCATATAATGGAAAACATTCTGAACCTCCCTTATATTCAAACTGTATAATTGAAAAAGTACTTTTTATTATTATAAAGAGCCTTCTTGTTAAGGATAAGGAGATATCCATTTCCATCTTTCTGAGCTAAACCATAATGTCAGACAGTGTTTGATGCCTGTTTGTGGCACTGTTTTGTGAAACACTTTGGGAAAATAAATAAAGCACAACCCTGGAAAGAGGCCACTGGAGAGAACAATTCCTGGGTTTCACATGGAGTGTGATCATTTCTCTGCCCCTTGGGCGTTCCATTACCTGCACAGAGTTGGGAACCTGGAGTGGTGAGAAGTCCCTTAAGTGAATGGGACTTGCACTCACTGCTCATAAAGACGCATTTTAGCTCTGTGCCACCTTAACACATTCAGTGTTACTATTTCAGGGTAGATTGAGCTGGTCCTACATATCCCATACTGTTGTTGTTTAAATATGGTGACTGAGGGAAGTTATTCAGGGCTTTGTGGTATTCAGCCAAAAATGCAGTGGCATATGACATGCAAGGAGAAAGAGGATAGTGTAGGTAACAAAGGCTACAGGAATAGGCTGAAGAAATCTCATATTTCACTAATATTTTCACTAGAGAGGTCACACATGGGTAAGGGTCTAGTGGCACTTGCCCTCCTTCTTACGTCAGGTTTGTCTGACTTTACCTGCACATTCTTTTGAGAACTGATTATTTATTAAATAAAAATAGCAGCTCTTTGAGGCGTGATGCAATTCCTGTGACAGTATTTTATCAGCTTTCAACAAAATCCTCTTCTGTCACCACCAATTAAATTATCATATACCAGTCACTGCCATAGCTGATGAATCTTCCATTGCACAACAGAAACCCAGTAGTATTTTTTAAGGAAGAATCAAATTTTTGTTTGGGTTGTTTTGTGGTTTTGGATTTTTTATATATATATATATATTTTCTATTTTTAATTGCTGCTGCACTACTTTACATATTTAAATGTAAAAATGTCCCTTAAATACCTTTACATATGCTTAATAAATCTGCATATATCCAGCTGAGGAAGGCTGTATTCCAACAGGATTTGCTTTCCCTTTTTAAAAGACTTTTAGCCAAGAGCCTTCCTGTAAGCAATGTTTGTGCCCCTCTGAAGAGGGGAGCTGCTCAGAACAAGAACGTGTCTTAATCAGGATTTTTCTCATCTGGATTAGCCAACCTGTGGGAGGTCTAACGTCGTGTAAAATACCAAGAACTTTCAAACCAAGTCAAAATACACCCAAAGCTTTCCGTCAAATTCAGTCTTAATGCTGCAGCCTCTAAAAAATGTATTTACATTTTGATTTCTCACATACGACAAAGACAGACTGAGCTTGTTTCTGCATTCTTGCCAGCTGGCTGGGATGGAAAGGAACCGAGGGACCCTTGGAAGGGGCGGCCTTTGGATGGTCTTGGTTTGTAGAGTCAGAGGAAAGAATATGTGTGTCCAGAGTAGAATCCCTCTGCTTCTCCCTCGTGCTCTTGCACCAACAAAAGGGTTCTTGCTGGGGGGAAGGATTTTTTTTTGCTGTGGGATATTTGGTGGGATTTTTTGGTTTGGGGTTTTTTTTGGCGGTGGGAGGTTGGCTTTTCTTTTTTTTTTTGTAGCTGCAGCACATTGAATAGATTAGAGAGGGAGCTTTGGAATTACTGCTGTTTAAAATAAAAAAATTAAAGATGAGAACCGTGGGTTTCCCCTTGTTGGAGGGAAGGACAGAGTGAGGGCTGGAAGAGTGTGTTCTAGCAAATATGCAATGGCAGAAGATCTAGGGAATGAATAAATGTTAGTTATAGCAATGCAAAAGTTAGCCCCTGTCTCAAATTTATGCATTTGTCATAGAAGCTTTCTTACAAATTTTTTGAAGTGTTAATATCATCCAGATCAAGAAGCAAATAGAGTGTATAAAATAACTTAAACATCCACATCACTGTCAAGAGTCTTGAGCTGCATTCCTCATAGAGTCTCTTTGGAAAAAGCACAGGTATATGTCTATTTTTGTTGTTTTCACTATAACTTCAGAATTTTGAATATTCACCTGTATGAATCCATTTGCCTTTGGTGTTCCATAGTAACACTTTATAAAAATAGATGACATGGCTTAATGGCCTGTAGTTTTTAAAATCTAACAAGTCTGTTCTTCAAATTGCCATTAAATTAAAAAAACAAAACAAAACAAACCAACAAAATAAAAATAAACAAACAAACCACAACCAAAACCCCAACAAAACACCAAACCCTAGTTAAAACCCAACGTAACTTTTAGTTACCTCTAAGTAACTTTAGCTCTTATCAGTCATTCCTGACTCTTTTGCACTGTTACAAATCTGATGTTTTCTGACTAAATTGATTAAAAAAAAAGGTTTTGGTAGTTTTCGCTTCAGGATTTTGGTGAGACTGCTTTGTTTTGAGGAAGAGAACAGGTTAAATATATTATCCTTTTTAAATATTGATTAGATTTTCCACCTACCCCCCACCCAGAAACACATATTTTCTCCTCTGGAGTAAGCAATTTTCCTTTTAGTTCGGTAGAATCCATGTTTCACAGGAGGAAAAGTAGGGAAATAAATAAAAACATGTTAGAATTTGCACATGGGAATGCTCCTTTGGTGCCCAAGTTCGTATTTAGGCTCCAATGTATGAGGGGGGTTTGGGGGTGGGGGGTTCAATGTGGTGTTTGTTACAAATACAGTTGGACCTTCATTACTGACAGGCAATTAGATGTTGTCATCATCTTTGCTAATCACGCCAAAGTTCTTAACCACACACTTAGGAATTAAATACTGTCATCCTGTTTGGTCCATATTATGTGTTGCTTGAAAAGGAATCAAGCAAGACTTTCTTCTCTCACCTATGAGTTAAAAATCATTTACTTGAAAGAAGAGTGAGTTCAGTCACCTCAGAGATGGGAGCTGGTGGAAGAAATAACCCAAACCAGACTCTCATGCATCAGCCAAACCACCTGAGTTCATTTCAGGGTCCCATCTCAACTCTACATACAACTCAGAGACTGAGGGAGGCCCCTGATTGATGGAAAAAGGCAAAAAGGGTGATGGATGGATCCAGGCGTGCCAGCCTTTTGGTCTTTGGGAATGTCCTGGCACATTTCTGGGCACATGAACAGTGTGACTGGGAATAGCCAACAGGGATTTACCAAAAGGTAAGTTATGCCTGACCAACCTGATTGCCCTCTGTGATGAAACACCTAGAGCGTGGGTGAGAGGAATGCAGTGGACATGACCTCAATGTGGAGAAGAGAATGCTTGAGGGAACCTAGCAGCAGATGTCCAATGCCTACAAGGTTATCAGGAAAATGGAGCTAGGCAGGCTCTGCAGAGATGGGGAGCAGGAAATGTTGATAAATTCCAACATGGGAAGTTGGTATAAGGGAAAAAAATATTTTATGGTGAAGATAAGCACTGGGATGTCTTAGCCAGTGAGGTTGTGAAATCTCCATCCTCAGAGATTTTCAAGGTCTAACTGGACAAGAATCTAAACAATCTGGTTTGAATTCAGTGTTGATCTTGCTTTCAGAAGAAGGTTAAACCAGATGACCTCAAGAGGTCCCTTCCAACTTGAATGATTGTGTGATTTTGTGATTTAATACTTTGGTCATAAACTGAGAAAAATAAATAGCCCACTCCTAGTCACTAAAGTCATAACCCAGTCTAGGGGATATTCCCCAGGCTGAATTATTTGGAATATTTTACTCCAAACTGGCCTACCTCGTTGCCAATTAAGGGCAGGGTCAGGAATGCCTGAACCAAAAATCTGATTCATACAGTATTTGAAATGTTAAACTAGTCAGAAAATCAGTTACTGTAAACCCAAATCACTGTTGCATGGAATATAACATTTTTGGTGGTTTTAAGTGTATCTGCCATGTCAGAATAGGAGCTAGTACTATGAAATCGATCTGTGTTCTGTGATTTGATGCTCAGTTTCCCAAACTGTTGGTCATTTTGTCTTCTGATCTAAATTCTTGTCACTTTTCTAATGAAGCAACTACTGCAAGTTGATGAAAAGATGATTACTTGTGTCTCTGGTTGTCCGGCAAGTTCTGTCAGTTTTGTTCTGCTTGCACATCATCCACTGCCTTCAGAAAACAAACAAGAAGAGCATTTGTAGCTCTGAATAAATGTGGCAGCCACTTTGTGCTGAAGATGCTTTGCTTGTACTTCGATGGGAAAACAGCTGTTGATCAGCTTTTGGAGTTTTGTATCAAGAGGCATCCAAAGAAAATAGTTCAGATACTGAAAATGAAAAGGAGATTCAAATGTAAAGATGTAACTTCTCTTTCTGTTGATTTTATGCTAAATAGGATTGTTTGGTTTATAATTAAACTGATTTTCTATATTGCCAAAACAAGGAAAGAAGAAAACAATTTGTTCTTTATTACACTGGAAAAATTTCAAAGATATATTAATCTTACAGTCTTTACATACAATGATTAGAGTATTTACATACAATGAGGCTATGAGTTCTTGTTTTGTATCTTCTAGAATTAAATCTTGGAAAGCTTTTATTCATGCTTAAGTGAAATTTCTGCCCACATACTTCTGAAGATCAAGTTTCTCTATAGTGGTTTTGGGGTTTTAAACATATTTTAAAAGACTGAAGGTGTCCTCTGGGAATGTGCTATGAACATCATTATGTTACAAATAGTACAACTCTATGAAAATTCAATATATGTTATTTCAATTAGGTATATTTCTAAAGCATATGCTGATTACTTCTCAAAGGTTAACAAAGCTGCAGACGGAAATGTTACCAATTTTTGGCACAGAAGGTGTCTCTAGTTCAATTACAGTTGCATTGATATAAATTGTGGGTTTGGTTACTATTCATTTTGAGGTTTGAAGTTTTATGTGTTTGTAACTAGTAATAAAAGATTGTATCCAGAGTAAGTATTGGAAAAAAACACACTTGATGTGGTGAACTGTAGGCAGAGGGTCCTTTGGAAGGTCTCACCTGGGGTACCTCCATAAATATGCAGCACTCTGCTGACATTTGCTTTGTAATGCAATAGCAAGATCTTTATAGTGCTTTCCATGGAAAAGTTTTGAGGAAAAACAAGTAACCTCAGGATTTATACCTAAAAGATTAGGACTTGGTAAATTGTTGTTCTCAGAGTAGTTGAGGTTGGAAGGGACCTCTGGAGATCATTTGCTGCAGCCCTTCCTCTCAAGCAGGGCTACCTACAGCCACTTTCCCAGAGCCATGTCCAGACAGTTTTTCAGTATCTCCAAGAAGAGAGACTCCACCATCCCTCTGGGTAACCTCTGCCAGTGTTTGATCACCCTCACTATGAAAAAGTGGCTTCTGGTGTTCACATGGATCCTTCTGTGTGTCAGTTTGTGCCCTTTTGTCCTATCTTTTGCACCACTGAAAACAACCTGACTGTCCTCTTTTCATTCTCCCTTCAGCTATTTATATAGAATGAAAAGATCCCCCTGAGATTTCTCCAGGCTAAACAGTCCCAGCTCTCTGTCTGTCTTTATGTGAAAGATGGTCCAGACCCATTTTCATCTTTGTGTCCCTTTGTTGGACTCTCTCCAGAATGTCCATGTGTTTTTTGTGTTGGGGAGCCCAGAACTGGACACAGCATTCCAGGAGTGGCCTCACCAGTGCTGGATAGAGGGGTTGGAACACCTCTCTCAACCTGGGGGCAGTACTTTGTGTAAAGCAGCCCAGGATTGTTGACCTCCTGTTCAACTTGTCCACGGGGACCCTCAGGTCCTTTTCTGCAAAGCTGCATTCCAGTTGGGTGCCCCCAGCATATGTAAGGGCACAGAATTGTTCTTCCCCGTGGGAAGGACTTTGCACTTCTCCTTTTTGGACTTAGCAAGGCTCCTGCCAGCCCATTTTTTCAGCCTGTCAGTATCCCTCTGGATGGCATCTTTCCTGGCATATCAGCTGCTCCTCACAGTTTGATGTCATCTACTGAGGGTATGTTCTGCCCCATCATCCAGATCATTAATGAAGGTATTGGAAAGGATTAGACCCAATATTTACCTCTTGGGTACACCACTAGCTTCTGGCTCTAACTTCATGCCACTGATTGCCACCCTTGGAGTGGGGCAGTTCTGCCAATTTTCAATCCCCCTCACTTTCAGCTTGTCCAGACAACACTTAAACAGCTTCCCTATGAAGATTTTAGGGGTTTAGGTGTACAGTGTCCACTGCCCTTGTCTACCAAACCAGTCATTTCACCATAGAAGGTGATCAGGTTGGTCAAGCATGACTTTTCCTTGGTGAAACCACACTGACTACTCCTGGTGACTTTCTTGGCCTTTCTGTGCCCAGACATGGTTTCCAGAATTAGCTGCTCTTGTGATCAAACCCCAGCTGGCAGCTCAGCCCCATGCACTGCTCGCTCACTCCCACTCCAGTGGGATGGGGGACAGAGTTGGAAGAGTAACAGTGAGAAAACTCATGGGTTTAGATAAAGGCAGTTTAAAAAGTAAAGCAAAAGCCCTGCATGCAAGCAAAGCAAAACAAGGGATCCATTCCCCACTTCCCGTGGGCAGGCAGGTGTTCAGCCATCCCAGGAGAGCAGGGCTCTGTCACACATAGCGGTGACTTGGGAAGGCGAATGCCATCACTCCACATGTCCCCCCACCTTCTTTCTTCTTCCCCCGCTATTCTAAGCAAAGTCAGCACAATCAGCTTCCCAGATACTGAAGTGAGACTACCCAGCCTGTAGTTCCCTGAGTCTTCCTGTCCTTTCTGAAGGCAGGAGTGACATTTTCTTGCCTCCAGTTCTCAGACACTTGTCCAAGTCATTGTGCTCAGTCTGCAGGTGTTGAGTGCAGCCTCACAATTACATCACCCAGCTCCATCAGCACTGGTGGGTTCATCCCATCAGGCGTCAGAGACTTAATTATGTCCAGTTTGCTTAAGTATTTCCTAACATGATACTCTATCACTATGTCATCCTTTTCCCAGGTTTTCTCTCTGTTGCTGGGATTCCTGAAGGCTGGTCTTGCCAGTAAAGTCATTCAGTACCTTTGCCTTTTTCATGTCCTCTGTGACCCGGTCCACAATCTCCTTCAGCAATAGGTTCACATTTTCCCTACCCTTTTTTTTGGTCATTTCTACTTATCTTCTTGTGTTTGACATCCCTTGCCAGATTTAGTTCCATCTGGGCTTTGGCTTTCCTTACCTTCTTCCTGCCTGCTCAGCCAGTGTCTGCGTTTTCCTCCCAGATTACATGTCCTTGCTTCCAACTTGTGTATGCTTCCTGTTTGGTTTTGAGCTTTTGCAGGAGCATCTTGTTGATCCATGCAGGCCTTCTGGAAATTTTGCTTAACTTCTTACTCACTGGGTTAACCCTACTCTTCTGCAATTTTTTTTGGTCCCTTTGCAGTGTTCAGGCCAGTCTCCTATCTATAGAAACAGGGAATACTCTCCTAGTGTCATTTTTCACACATTTTTATATATATAGTAATAAAGTACAATGTAGTAGAGAACTACATAAATACTGATGTATTTTAAATATAAGTAGTATATAAAATCGTGTTGGCTTCAGTAGCAGTAGCCATGGATGAGAGCTGGCAACCCTTTCCAAATTAATATTTTGTTCTTTATGCACAATGGTGGAATTTAATTTGATCTGAAGACTGATGCTCTTCGGACAAGAGGCATGAGAATATGCTGAAGAATTCCTTTCATGCTTATTGTGTTGTTTAATGAAAGACTCTCTTGTCAGCTTCCCTGGGATTGTTCTTCTGTTCACTCCTTCTGCCTTACTCTCTCTTGCTATCATGTCCCATATTTTAGATTATGTGGGGAAGTAGGAAAGCATCCAGAGCCTGTTACCCTGGCATATTTGTAGCTTCATCCCAAGGAAGTAACTATTTGTATGATATTTTAGAAACATGAAAGCAGTCAGAGAAGGCTTCCTGAGCCAAGTGCTGTGTGCTGTTTACCATATCATACAGTTTTGCTAGCAAAATGTATATTGATACTAAGAACACTGAGTATTAATTAACACATTGTTCTGTGTGAGTTTCAGCTTCTGTTTTTCTTATTCAATGTCCTCTTCAGTTGAGAGTCTCTGTGTTCACATCCTGTAGAAAAAAAAAAGAGCAGATTTAAATTATGATTGTTCTTCACAGAATATTAATGTCTTAAATATGACAGGGTAGAGATCCCTGTTATACACTGCAAATACTTGGAGAATGGTATGGGAACTATAATTATGTTTCAGTTTAGGGCATGTACAGGCCCTTCCATACTATTTCCTTTGCATAGTTTTCCACATTTAATCAGTCATAATATCTCCCAGCAGAGTGGTATGTTCACACTCACTCAGCCCTGGCTCAGCTCAGCTCTAACTCAGCAGGAAGTGTCCTCACTGCTGTGTGAGACAGTTGCTTGTGAAAGTTTGTTTGCTACCTCACTTCATTATTCACTTCAAAGTCTTCTATTGTTATTGTCCAGGTATAAATGATACGTACTTGTATAAAATAAATCATTTTATCTCCTTGGTTCCTGTGGTGAGCTTAAGATTTTACATGCTGCATGACTTTTGGTTATATAGGGAAATCTGAAATCTTTCCTTCCTATATTTTTTCTTATCTTTAGGTCCTTAGCTGTATCTTTCAGTAGGATGTTGATGATATGACCAAAGGGAAAATATTTGCTTTGCTACAGACCAGGAGACACTCCTGTGTTTCAGTTCTGGAGAGCTCACCTTCCTGTTTCACATGAATAGAGGTAGTGACCAATATGTATTTTATATACAATAGCACACTCTAGTGTGTATATTAATTATCCATTATGGACTGATTGCCGTCATTTTTATCTCAATTTTTCATTGATTTAGTTCTGTGGCATTCAGTATTATTTTTTCTCTATACTTGCATGAAATGAAGGAAATATATATATATATATATATATATGTCTTTAATTGAGCACCTGCCAGTTTCTTAACAGAATCATCATAATGCTAAATCTTACTCATAATTTTTTTAAATGATGCTTTGAAAGAAAGACGAAATATTTTTGTGGAGATGAAAATCGCATTGCAATGAGAGTCCAATATAAAGAGTATTAATGATGTAATAGCATGCAGCAAAACTGCATAAGAAGGATTTGAAACTTGTCTTCTCCTTCAGTTTCCTGCAGGGCACTAATTTGTCTTTTTGCATGAGTGCAGAGATAAGGAGGGAAGGGAGCACATTGCCTTCGAAGATGTTGGCTCAGACTTGCAGCTATGCCTGAAGATGCCCCAGTGTTGCAGAAGGCAGGCAGCATCACTCACAGAACTGGTTTGTGTGTTTTCTGTAGCAATGTAAGACTCTTCTCAGGTGTTACAGGAACAGCTGTGCAAATAAACTGTGGGTGCTTTGTGTTGCTCACTGTTTTATTGACGTGTTTTTACTAACTCTGTTTTAAATAGGGAGTTTGAATAAGTCATGAAAATTATGAAAAGCACATGATATCAGCTGACCCCAAAATACAGCCTTTTCTTCTATGGGGTGTATTTGATTATTACTGAAAGTGGGGCAAAAATTTGCAATCTTTTCCTGAATTGGTTTTATTTCTTCTGTCATTTTTTCCCCACATAGAAATGTGATCTCACAGAGCAGCACTGGCTTTCGCTTTTTCAGTGTCTTACTGCTGTGATCTTTTAAAATGTTTTAAATGGTGATTGTTGATGACCTAATAACAAAAGAAAAAAAAATTAAAGTAGATTTCTTTTGCTCTGATCACAAGAGAACAATCAGTGGAGGGAAAAAGTACCCAGGCAGAAATGTCATAAATTCAATAGGCATGATATGAATTGAGTTCTCCGGTTGTTTTAGAAACTTTGGGTTGGTTTTTTTTTGGGTGTGTTTTGGTTTTGGGGTTTTTTTTGGGGGGGTGGGAGTTTGTTTGTTTGTTTGTTTTAGTTAGGCCTGCTTTAGAACTGAGATTATGAAATTGTTATGGTGTTTACTGTTGTGGGCTGATTATTATCAAAAGCTCCTTTGATATGCAGCCACTTGCTTTCTTTTCCTGTAGCTGTGGCTGTTTGCCTTAATTTGCAGTATCAAGTCTCTTTTTTTGGTGCTGTTTTTGGTCTGTGTTAGGACACTGGCACAAAATGATTTTTCTGAGCATCCACTTTTGATAATGCAGTTGCTTTGAATTAGCTGAGGAGAAAGTGAGACAGTGAGTGTCTTTTTTTCCTTGTGTATGGCTCCATTTATTGCTGTTATGATATGTGTGATGTACAGACATGCCAGAGCAAAAGGTTGGGAGGGAATCTCTGCAGAGTTTGTGCATGGAGGGGCTTTTCCCCCAACAATTCAAGATAATCTGCTTCTTGAAAGGTTGCAGAAGAAATGATCAGCTTAAGGGGGAGTAAATATCATGAAATAAAACCAAGTTTGAGGTCTTTACTCTCTTCTTCCCCAACCAGAGCTCGCAAATGCTCTTACTGTGGATCTTGCATCTGACTGTGTTGCTTGGCACTTCTGTGGAAGTGTTGGGTGTTAATTAAGAACCCTGGTTAAAATGTCTGTGCTAACAATGGCTCAATGGGATCAAAATTATTCAAATCAAAAATCCAGAAGTGCTAAGGCTGTTGTCAGGCAGTGCCAAGCAGCTGGAGGGAGGGTGGTCTGTGACCTTTCCTGCTGTCACAGCTGCTTCTCAAGGTTTCTCTGCCCAGTGCTGTCCTTGGGAACTGTCCCTCTCAAAAACTCACCAGACATTTGGATCCATCTGCCTCTGCAGTGGTTCGGATCATGGAGGCCCAACAGAAGACAAGTGTGGAGTCACTTGGATTTTAGATTGTAAGAAAACTTTGAAGTTCAATCATCAAGCTTCTCGTCCTTCTAAGTTTTCTTTGATATATTTCTGAAGGTACATGCATTTGGTAGCATTAGAGCATGTATTTTTATGAATAAATTGTTTGCAATGGCATGTTTGCTCATATGAGTGTCCTTAAATTTAAAAAAAATGAAACATGGATGACCATGAAACAATGAATTACCTGTTACTTTCTGTCTGTCTGCACACAGAATGTCTCGTTCTCTCTGGAATGGTTGTCCAGATTGTGATCACAGAGTAGAATAACCTACTCTGTCTTCCAAGCTTATGTTAAATTACTGTCAGTGTTCTGATGTGATAGTCTGTTCACCACAAGGCACAACTGGAGGCAGTGAAAGTCCTCTAAAGATGATTTTACTTAAATTTCAATCTTCTCAACGAATGTTTGATACCTTTCTTAAAAGCTTTTATTAAATAAAGGAAGGGAAAACCAATGTTCTTTAAAAACCTTTGCAAAGTCGTGCAAGCCGTACATAATTCTTCAAGTGCCAGAAAACACAGAATGCTTCATTCTTTGCTGGGAAGTCTGAATATTACATTTTAATTCCTAGTTTGTGCCACTCAGAGCTTTTCATAGAGCATCCCTTTTCTTTCTTACAAGCAGAGCAATAATTCTAAGAGTGGTTATGTCAATTCATCAAACTAATTTTCCTGTGGAAAGTGCACATTTTATTGAGGATTTGTGAAAAACTGACATGACCATTGTTCATGAGTAAATGGCTGTTCCTGAACTCTTTCTGTTGTGTTTGTTGCCAAATCGTGTAACTCAGGAACTTTGATGTGTCTTCATTGTTAGACAGCAAATCAGTGCGTATACTTCCAAATGTGTTCTTCTTCCTCTGTGATAGAAACTGATTGCTAGACCTAACCTGAGCAAAGCTTATTCCTTACCATTAGCTCTTTATTAATAACTCTTTAATTTAGGAGTTCTTTTAAGAAAGTATTCCAAAATATATTGGATGGAATCTTCACATTGGCAGCGATGCCTTGGTGTCGATGCTTCAACTTGTCTTATCAATTCACATCTAGGACATGACTTTGACCAAATCACTAATTCTGGAAGACCTGAGAAATTTCTTGCAAGAGGACAAACTGCATTTTTTGTTTTGTGACTTCCTTTGCCTGGCAGTGCCAGGGAGGGGCACCGTGCTTGCTGCCAGCAGGACATCTCTTGCTTCCTCAGTCAGCACTTGGATCCACTGTGTCTCACTGTTGTGTTCAAGGTGGTTCTGACAGGTCCTGGATGGAAATCTCACTGGTTTAACTCTTCATTCAAAGACTTTTCTTAACACAGGATGATTGCTCTTCAGTTTTGGCATTGTAGTTTTGGGGTTTTTCAAGCTAGAATAATAAATGCCCAATAACTTCCTCTTTCTCTGTAATTTTATAAATATTTATGAATATATCTTGTACTACTGTAGTAATTGCATTTTTCTCTCATTTTCCCTCCATATTCACTTTTCACAGGAAATGTATTTGTTACTATTTTGTGCAGTTTTAGAGTAAAGCATGAATCACATTTTTCCTTCTTGTACTAATTCTCTATTTTCATACTGTACAAATACTTCTAGCAGGGCTTCACAAAATAACCCAGTCCTGTTCAAGAGAATCTGAATGTCTCATTATATTTGGTCCAATGATCAGAAGTTTGTATAACTGCAATTTCCCACTTTTTGCTAAGATGGCCCTTTCAGGAGAAAGGAATTGTACAGACAGAGCAGAAACCTCTAATCAAATACAGAGTTACAGTCCTGCCATTCAAGCTGATTCAAGAACAGATCCCTGAAGCAAAGTATGAGGGAGGAGGGAATGTTTTTCATCCTTTTCCTAACTGGTCATTGGAAAAAGTGATGCCACTGACTGATAAGGATGAAATGGTGATGAGGATCTAATGAGGTGTTCATGTTGCAGACTCTGATAGCCGACTACAGGAAAGCATTTTTATGTAAGACAAATATATAAGAATGTTCCTCTCCATGTTATTTTTGCTTAATAATGTGAGTAAAAGAAAAATTAAACAATAGAGCTTTACTTGAAAAACATATTCAGGATGTTTTATGCAAGAATTGGGAACCTTAAGAATAAAACTAAGGACAAAAAAGGATGTAGTGATTCGAAGGGTGTGCACTTCTGAGAAAGCTGATACCAGTCAATCTCAACATTTTTATCAGTATAAACAATAAATGATATTTACTAAGAGGTGATTCAGAAGTCTTGCCATCCACAGGTATACCAAGAAACAAAGAAAATCCTTAAAATAAAATTGAAGAATGATTTAGAATCATCTTGGATATAAAGTAAAATTAATAAGTTTGATACTGGGATCTACTTGAATTTAGCATATGTATAATATCTTAAGAGTCAAGCTGTGTGTGTTTCTTCATAAAAGATACCAAAAATTAGGACAATAATTGGTGTTTACTCCCCTAATTAAAATTGTTAATGTCAGATGCTTATGTATTTTTATACAGGAAAAGCATAAGCAGGAATTAGAAGACATGAGAAAAGCTGGACATGAAGCCTTGAGCATTATTGTTGAAGAATTCAAGGTAAATGAGTGCCAAGCCAACACAATTTCCAATTTTAATGTAATACTATATATGACTGTCTGCAGTACATACTTATTAGTGTACTCTGCTTGTTCTGGTTGCTCAACCTCTTTCATTTTAAGACTGTCTTTTCTGTTGCTTTCAATTTAGACTGTCTGGTCTGAAATTTTGCATGACATGTTTTCTCAGTCTGCACTTTGGGAAGCTTCAGCTAAAGTTTGTTAGCCATTTTCAGTAAGGAAACTTAAAACCAGAACAAACCAAAAATGCTGTCAGTTGTGGTAAACTTCGGTTTGGATTGTTTATCACAAACCCAAGTGTTGGATCTCTTCGGTCTCAAGAGCTGCACTTGCAGGAAAGCAGCATCACAGAGCAGTTCAGCAGGTTTTATCTATGCAGCACTAAGAGAAGGAGTTAGGGATGAAATAAGGCTGGATCTGTAACTCTTCCAGGTTGTTTCTGGTTCCTGTCAGCCCAGTGAGATGAAAGAACTGGGTGTTACCACGGAGGATACACCTGGGTCTTTTGTTCTCTTATGAAAACTATCTAGTAAGAATTGCACAAATGTCTGTCTCCGTCAATGCAAATTATACTGATTGCATCCAAAGGGAATCTATCCAGAAAAAGCCTTCAAAAGTTTCCATTCCTGAGAAAACTTAAATATGGCCACTGGTGATGTCCCACTTCTCCATAACTCCCTCATTTCACTTCGGGAGGAGAATTACTGGGTTTCTTTTCCCTTACTGCTTTGAGGACCGTTTGGCAATAGAAGTTCCCAAAGGGGAATTTTCTTTGGGCTGTGCTACTTTCCACTGAATGTCTTCAATTATCAGCATTTTTCGTGTCTTTTTTTGTGCTAGATGTGTATAAAATATCTGGTTGGTTCTCTGGGAACTTTTATTTTATTGGTAATTGCTGTAGTTATGGTTCCTTTTTATTTCTGAAAATATAAACAAGTTGTGAAATGCAACTATTTTATAAAGTTTTGAATGCTTTCTAGGTGTAATTTTTCACCATTTTATAACCTTTGTGTGAGCTAAAGAAGAGTTTTGCATGGGTGATATTGGCCCCTTTAAGGAATAATTTCTTCAAGTGCAGTTGGGTAAAGGAATATATTTATGTGCCATGTGGATTTCCAAAAACTATTTTGCCAGCCAGCAGCAGCTGAGAAGATCTGATATGCCCTCTGGAAAATAAGATCTATGCTTATCAGTTTCAGTGATTCAGCACGAAGGATTAGTGAGTTAATTAATACTGTGTTTCTAAACAACATATCTATTTAGTGTATTATTTCTCATAGAATGTTTATATTCAAGTTATATAAGGATGTTTTTTCAATACCAGGGAACTGACATGAATATACTTCATATAAACCCTCCCATTGCCTCCTATGGTTTGTTGCCATATTTTGAACAGTCTGATAAGAAATAATATCAGATATACCAGCCTCCAAGTAAATTACTGCGACCATTCTTCTCTGCAAACATGCAGTGACTTATCAAGAAAAATAAAAGATTTCTAGGCTTAAAAAATACACAAGCTTTTTTTGGCTGGTTGTTTATACTTTAATACCTTTTCAGTAACTCTACGATGTACATTAAAAAAAAAAAGAATAGCAATGAATAATCAGAGAATTCACTGAAGGCAAAAAGTATTCTGTAGTTTTGTTTGAGAAAATAATCTCATGGATACTTTTAAACATGGTTAATATTCCAGTATGGGACAGGGTTAAGGTTTTTTTTTTCTCAAGCAAATGAGTCAAATGTCTTTTTGTACTTATAAAAATAATATTTTGCATTTGGGGGACTTTTTAACTGCTTTTATCTTTAGGAATTTATTCTATTTTTCAGACATGTGGGCAATTAGATAATCAAATGAGGAGTCCTACATGTATCATTTAAGATTCTGAAGTTAATCTGATTAGTCCTTTCAGTGAAACACAGAATTGTGATTCTTGAGTCTCTTAATTTACTCATGATCAGCCATCCTTAATTTTCTGCTGAAAATATGTCTTCTTTGGGATTTAAGTCTGTGTTACACTTGTACCTATCATTTAAAAGCAGAAGTGATTTCCATTTTCAGTAGACTTTGTAAGTACTATCTAATTAATCCCCAAATTACCTTGAGTGTGGCAAGTCACCTTAGCAAGTCTACTGAATTGTGTGAGAGGCAAAGGAAGGAAAGTCTTGCTGATGATGAACACTGTCTTATTTTGCATTCCTCGGAGTTTAGTAAAGTGAACTGATGTAGATTGTTCCAGTCCAGGGGTTGCTCAGGCCCAAATTAGGTTCTGTTGCACTTGTGAGTGTGGGAATTCTGAGTAATCCTCTCTGACACCAGTCAGCTATAGTTGTGATGCTGCCCCAAGCAGAGCTGCCTTAATGGAGTGCCCAGCATTGGTTGTTTAAGGATAGCTGTGTAAAGGACATGAAGTGTTCGTCATTAGTCCCAGCAAATAATCCCCAGAATCCCCCAAACTCCAAATCCTCTAATTGAGGAACTGAAAGTTTGTCTTCAAACTTTGCCTTGCCTTTTCTGTATTCCTGGCATAGACAGGCAGGTGTTACTGCTGGTGGATTTGTGAATTTGCCATACAAGGAGAGAGAGTTGCCATTTTTTCCCTTCTGGGTATGGGATTGCCCAGTTAGTAACCAGAAACTCACAGTTTTCCTCAATTTAGAGCTAGTTACATGTCTCAGAGGAATGCTGCAGCAGATTTCTGCTGGTGGGGTATCTTGCTGTGCTTGAAGATGGGTTACACTTTCTGACAGTCCCTTTCCTGTGTTTAGGGCAGTGATCTGTTGTAAAAGGAAGAGTATTTTCTCCACACACATCTTTCACTGGTAGGGTATCCCTAGGCAGACCAGGCACTCAGGTTTGAGGTCAAACCCTCTCAGTTCCTACCCTTGCTGTGACTGCTCCTTCTTCATATGACAGCAGTGCTGAAAATGCAGCTTACACAAGCATCCAGTGCTGAATGATCTCGTTTCAAGGATCTGGGTATACCAAAGCCCTTAGAATTATTGCAGTTGTCTTTGGAATATTCACTTGCTCAATGTGTTAGGAAATCCATTAACAGAGAGCATGAGATGCTTTGTGGCACAAACCCTCAAAGCCTTGGCCATTGTTAAGCATCTCACATTCTTATCTTCCTTTCAACAAATAAACCATTTACAACACAGTCACAAATTTTTATTAAGAAACACAGAAAAGCAATTAAAATTAACTCAGTGTTCTGTGTAGGCCAACTTTTCCCCTTTCATGTTTACCTAATTTTGTTTAATTTCTGTCTTTCATGCCATTATTTTTTTAAACTTTTATCCCTGGTAATTAACCACAGTAAAGAAAAGTAAATGTAGATCTTGGAAATTATGCCTGTGGGATCACGTCACATTTTAAGGTATTTACCACAAGCAACATAAGAATTCCTTCTGTGCTTGTTTAGTCAAGCTTTTGTTCTGAAGTTACCAGAGTTCTGTAAATAGATGAGTTAAGAGTCTTAATCTGTTTTGTTTGTATTGCTCACCATATAAAATATCCTTGAAGGTAAGCTTTAAAAATATGAGGTTACAGGCAGTTGCACTTATTTGATAATTTTTATTTCCTTAGATTATTTCATGCAATTATTAGTCTTGTAAAAGACGGATTGCATGAATCAGATATGTGTTTCCTTTTATAGAAATTAACTTCAAGATGCAAGGTTTCTTCCATCCATTGCTACATTAAGAATTTTGTCTATCAGTTTTCAGTGTTAGGTGGTGGGTTTTTTCAAATTTCCAGATTTGCGAAGTATGAAATATGTGGGGGCAATCTGATTGTCTTTCAAAAATATTTGTGTCAATGATAGACCTCTGAACTGAAAGGTTACCCTCTAATAAACAAAGGAAATTTAGAAAGATTTCATTACAAAAGAAGTTAATCTAGAATCAGGATATCTTTTTTTAGACATAGTTTATCCCTGGTGAGGCAAAGCTCTGAAATGTGGCCAGTTCTCAGCTCTTTAAAACATCAGCTTAGCTTATTAAGTTTCCAAGTTGACATCCTGGCTCAGAAAGTACTGACACATGAATAAAAGGATAAATTCAAAAGTTGTTGCAAGGGCTTGTGTTTCACTTCCAACTTCTAAGCTTGTTCATGTGCAAGTCACACCAGAATTCAAGTGAGCCTTGAATATAAAACAACATTGGTTTTTGTCAAGAAGAGCTGATGGTTGGAAAAGGAGAGATTCCTTGTGATTTTTCCAATATGGGTTTACTCATGCACAGACCTGATGATGCTATGAAAGTCTCTAGAGAATTGCAAAGAAAGTGAGGTGCAATCAAGTCTCAGTCTTCCAAAGATCTGGCTATCAAAAGTATTTTGTTATTGATGGAAATATCTTTGTGTGTTGAAAGTAGTTCTAAAAATTGCAAGACTTTTCTCCCTCCTTTTTTTTAGTTAGGATAACTTTTAGATGTGTTTCTGACTATAGAATAATAAACAAATACAACCTTAAATAGTATAATAATAGAAGGGTTTGATTAAAAGTGAGTTTGCAGTTTGTTGCTGGCAGGAGTCAGTAAGAACAGTGTTTTGTGGAAAATACATCCTTTATGCTCACGTGCCAGTAAAACTGAGCTGTGTAGATAAACCCATCATAGTATTCAAAGTGGAAGTTGTTGATCCTCACTGGGACACTACAGGGACTTGGAAATAAAGCTGAGATTTTTATTTTTTTTTTATATTTTGTTGTATGCTGTCCCTTTTATTCCATAGCATTAAATGGACTTGTTTCATTTTCATTTAAAGGGAGGCTCACCTGGAAATAGCCCAGTGGTGAAAATGTACAATATCTGGGGCTGAAGGGGATAAGTTGAATTCTGTGTGAAAAGATATTTTCAAAAATCTTATTTATACAGTCTGTGTCCTGGCTAATAGCTGAATTATAACACAGCTCATTACATAGTACCTTTCACTGAGTTAATATATATTTTCTGTGGGCCAGGGAAGAATTTCAGTTGTGTCCTCTGCCCTGTTTTCTCTTTAAACAACTGGTTAAGTGCATTTCACCCTTAAATAAGGTAGTAGAAAATAATTACTGGTGGAGACAGGTCGCTGAATTAGCTGAATCATTGTCTAATGCTATGAAGCATAAAAATTCTTATGTACTCTTGCTGAAATTAATGCAGGCATTTAAAATAGTTCATATGTCTGAAGCAGTACTTCTCATTAATAACTTTATTTTTAAAGGCAACTTGTTTTGGTCATCCTGACTCAGCAATTTTGAGGTAAAGAGGGTTCTTGATGTACTGCCTTGTATTTAGTTACTTAAGAGCAAGTTAATGATGCTTGAGCAGGATACTCTTTTGGATTGACTAAGGGTTTTGATGCAGTGCTTTTAAGTAGCATTCTAGGACATAATCCAGCAGCATGGACATCATGATGCGTGTTTCATGCTGCTGTCACGTGTGAGTTGGCTTAACATTTTCCAACCATGCTGTGCTTCTGGGAAGCCTGTGTTTTGCACGGGTCAGAGTTGCTTTTATACTCTTTTCCAGAAGAGATAAGAAGAGCTGCTTTATTTTTCTTCTTGACTTATTTTTTTTCCTGACTAGCTTTTTCCTCTATTAAAAAGAGGGAATTGAAAGGAAGAGATTTGGTAATCTGTTACTCTTAGGGATTTTGGGAAGAATTGGGGGTAACAGTCTGAATTTTGGCTCTTTAATTCAAGAGGGATTCTCGTAAACTGTAGCTTCTGGCCATATAATAAACTCTGGGCAAGTAGCTGTGGTTTCAGTTGCCAGCAGAATGAAGACATTATGCACTAGGGCTGTGCAAATAGGTTTGTGTCAAAGATGGAGTGTCATTGCTATGGTTTTGGCAAAACCACAGTTTTGCCTTTTCAAGTATGAGGACAAATGTACTCCATACATAACACAGCCTGTAGAAATATGGCATAAATTTTTGTGATCAGCCATGTTTTCTGATATTTAAACTTTGCTTCTCATGCTGGGTACAGTGCAGTGTTTTAGTCTTTAGCCTGGGTGCAGGGATGCAGTTCTCCACTATTCCCACCACAGAAGTGATGTGCAGTCAGTGACATTCCAGAGCTGCTTAATTCTCTGGCCATTGCTGAAGCATGTAATTAAAACATGTGTATTCCCTTATGGATGGCCCAAGGTGATTATGGATCTCATTTTGATGTCCAGATCTTGTTTCAATTCAGGGTCTTCTAAAATGATTCTAATGGATGAAATTTAAAGCTAAGGTTAGCTCTTTATCTAAGCTCAGATGGGTTCAGACATTTGCTTAGTTTACTTAGTTTATTTTAACAATGTTTTTTATTGTTATTTACATGTGGGAAGAATTTTATAATGGTTTGAGGAAATAAGAGGTTCAGTGATTTTTATAACCCATCACACATCAAAGTAAAATGGATATGAAGACTCTTTAGAAAGCTTATTCTTGAGTTGTTTCAGTCTCTTTGCTCTGTGAGAAGCCATCAGGCATTTTTGGTTATTGAAGCAAAAGCAGGATCAATTCACTGACAGATTTTTTGGATTAGGAGAGAGACCAGAAAGTGGGAAAGAAGCAGGATTTCTTGAGTGGTTAAAAATGTTTCTGTTAGTTTAAGCTTCAGAAGAATTGATTTGCTGTCACTGCTGTCCTACAAGTCCCACTATTTAGGCCATTCTTTGAGCAGCTGCACTGTTGATAGCTCCTGTTCAATGTGAGCTTGCCTGTGTTACTCCTTAGCTTTCCCATTGACAGTGTGAATTTGTTCCTTAAAAGCCTCCCCAAAGTTGTTCATGACTGTATGTCCAGAAACAATGAACAGAAAACATAAGACAGTTTGGTGATGGAGTATAATGTGCACTGGGAATATGAATTATTTCATATAATAGCAAGTAGAACATAGAACTTCTCCCAGACAAATTCTAGTATTTGAATTACCTTATCATACAACTAAACTATGTGGTTTCCAAACACTAGTACATGTCCACTTTCCTCTCCTGCAAGGATCTACAAGGTTCTAATCCATTCTACAATTCTAATGCTGTCATTCATTGCAATGTAAAGGCTGCTTTACTCATGAAACCCAAGGGATACAGATATTAGAACTGTAATCAACAAATCTCTGAAATTTTAGTTTGTCTTCATTCGTAGTGGTTCAAGAGCTCTTGCTCTATTCTTTGCAAAAGGTAAATCAGGATTGAGGCACTGTGAAGGCTCCTAATTTTTCTTTTTGGTTGAATTCAACTGGGTTTAGTCCTGGTAAGATGAGAGGAGCATATTAGAACTTCTCCATCCCTGGAATTGTCCAAGGCCAGGTTGGATGGGACTCTGAGCAACCTGAGCTAGTGGAAGGTGTCCCTGCCCATGGCAGGGGGTTGGAATGAGATGGTTTTTAAGATCCCTTCCAACCCTTACCATTCTATGGTTCTGTGATTCTATGGTGACCCTTGCCAGCCAGTGCCAAGGAAGTTCATTGCACAATATTTAGAAGGAGAAATTAATTAGCAAGAGCACCCATATCGAAATCCTACCTTTTGACTTCGTGCAACAGATGCCATGGGCTACATCGTGCTGTAACCCTGGTGAAATGGTTCAAGGAGCCATTAAAAGGAGACTGCTTCAAGAATGCCAGCTTGATATCAGCTCACTGGCCATAGATTTATGGACCATCAGCCCACCAGGATAATCGTGTAATTAATCAAGGAAGGAAGTGGTGTTTCAGCACTGATAAGAATAGTTGCCCACAATAGCAATAGTTAATCAGAAGACTTTTGGTGTCATTGTGCTGTAGAAAGTTGTAACTATGAGATTAGAGGTGCCTATCATCAAGTAGCCAAATACATATTTTTCCTTAGTAAATGAGTTAATTAGTAAATGAATTTTTTTAATTACGATTTTGAGTAGTTGAGTATCTTGACATCTTCAAAAGCTTTGGATGGATATCATGCCCCTCTGCTGTATCTCTCATCAAGAAACCTGATTCTCTGAAGCCCCTTAAGGGGAGTTTTCTCTCTTTCTCCTTACTTGGCCAACTAGTGGAATAGTTGAACATGAGATCAGTCCTATGGTACTATTTAAACCATGTTACTAGTGTGTATGATAGAAAAGGAAGGCTTTTGTTTCTGAAAGAAAAAATAGCAATAATAAATTAAATTCCAAAATTTAACAACCTCTATCTACATGCCATCCAATGAATAATAATGATTTCCTTGAAAACTGAAAGTTCTTTATGCCATTTAGTAGGATTTTAAGAGTTGCCAGTAAAGTTTGCATAGCAAAGTGCATAAAGTGACTCAACCCTTGGCATGAGCAGGAAGCTGTCTGAGAAATGCCATTGCAGCTTAATGACCATTCTGTCACTATTTCTCCCTAAGATCAGAATTATTTTATTTTCTTTTGTGCCAGTTACTTGAAAACATTTATTGCCACTATAGTTTCAGCAAAAAACGACCCCATACCCCGAGGTACCGGTGCATTTTTTGCCAGTGATATGTGGCAATTCTATTTTATACAGGGTAAGATTTAGTATATAAAGTTTCACATATAGAAGTCATACTTCTTTGAGAAGTGAGGTTTTTTCTGTTTGCTTGAATTTGTGTCAGTAAAAGAACTAAACTTATTTTTAAATAAATTGCCTTTTTTAAAAGTAAACTTATGGTTAGTGGAGTGTCCTGCTAACACCACTAAATGTATTCTTACACTTTGATTAAAGCAGGTGTTAAGCACAATTTTTAACCTTTTAAATCACTGATCTTGTGCTGAAAACTGCTACCATAATATAGCATTTGTGAAGAAAAGTGATTTTAGCATAAGAGGATAGTTAGTGGAAGATTTGAAAAGTTCAGAAATTGTCAGAAGATTTTCTTTTTTTACAAATTTCTTTTTGGGTTTTTTTTAAGTATTCAAAATTTTATGTAATATGTGTATTCTGTGAATGAAATACATCTCGAAAATAAAGATTGTTTGAAAGATGGGATATTTTTTTCTTTGTCTGCATTTGGGCCAAAGGTCTGTTTTCTGTAAAACTTCTGTCTGTTTTAACTTACACAGTCACTTTGACTACTTCACTGTATTGATTATTGGTTCAGAATAGTTTGCTACATTGTGTATAAATCCCCCATGAATATTTGGCAAGTGTCATATGTATTTTATAATATCAGGGAAAATGACTTGCATAGCATGAGTTGAGTAAATCCTGCATTAAAACAGCACCATGAGCGTAATTCCTCAATGAGCAATTCCGGTTTTTCCTTATCTTAAAGCTTTGTATTGCTCTTTTTGTGTTCAGATGCTGGAAGTTCTGCAAAGTCTGGTCAGGCAAGTGTGAATACACATATGTGAATACACATGTGTGCACACACCGAGTTCCTCATCGCAGCATCTCTTTGTTACTGTCCTGGTACTTTGACTTTCCCCATCTTGACTTCCACTGCCTCACATTTGAGTGTGAACATCATGGGGGGGCGTTCTTTTATGTTTTAAGTTACTCAGAATTTCCATCTGCTTTTACTTGACTTGTGGTTGTGAAGATCATGCTTGGCCCATGGGATCTTACACAGTGCCGAGAGGATGTGGAGTTTTGTCAGCCAGGGAAATATGTCTGGCTTTTTTTTTTTCTCTTCAGCAGCTTTCATATGCTTCTCTTCTTGTGTGGTCCCACTAAACTGAGTGTATTTAACAGAAATACTCTCCCTCTCTATCTTCTGTGTGCTGCTGTCTTTTAGGCAGACTGTATAAGAAATCTGAGATCCAAAAAATGTTAGTCCTGACTGAAAACAAGGTAGTGTTACATAGAAAGGTACTTTAATAGAGGCACATTCCAGATTTATAACAGCATTCCACATTCTGGTTATAGACAAGTCTTAGTGGATCTGCAGTTACCAACAAACATCCCAGTTATATCTTTGTTGAATATCCTGTGCTTTCTTTCTGCAGGCACTGCTACAATCTACAGTTCAGCAGCAAGAAGCAGCTATTGAGAAACGGTATTTATTAGCCATTGAAAAACATTCTCACAAATGTGAAGAGCTTCTTAATGCTCAGGTATGGACGTGCACATGCAAAAACCTTCATTATTTCCTCTTAGTTTCAACTCTTTTCTGTTTGAAAAAATATTAACATATATGATCCCCAAAGAAAATAATCAGTCTTTTCCTCGAGTCCTCAGCATACCAATAAACACAATTATTTAAAAATGCAAAAGAAATAAGACCTCTTCACCTGTTGAGATTAAAGGTGTTCTGTGTCATGGAGACCTGCCTAGAGCAGGATCAAGAATTTGTAGCGCTGAGAAAAAGTCTCAGAGCAACTTAATACTTGTTTCTTTAACAGCTGCCATTTTCTGTAGTCTTGGAGAAACCTTGCAGTCATTTTTAATTTGTGTAGCTCAGTGCAGGATTTGATTGCATGGGATTTGCAAGAGTTTTTGATCCTAATTTTTTTATGGTTCTTAGGTAAGAGACACAAACATGCGTTGTCCATGCCTGTCTATTTTATTTCATAGAATTTTATCTAAAAAATAAAAAGCTAGCTAGGAGGAATTATATAATATCCAGAAATATCTATACTTTAATAAGCCTAAAGTGGTTCATTTAGCACGACTTGAGTAAAGACACATTCATAGCAAGCATTTGTAATCACATCAATTACTGTGAACAGTGTAAATCTGATTTGTTGGCAAGAAGATCTTGGTTTGATTTAAGTACAGCTCTTGAATCAAAATAATAGTGACCATTAATATAGAAGTTTAAAAGAAAGAATCAGAGCCCTGAAGGTTTTTACATTGCAATTAACAGCTACCTTTTAAGTACTGTTAGCAACAATTCAGCTAAAAATACAAAGGGTAATATTTTTGTTTTAATTTTCTTGGAGTATATTAGACCTAAATGCATCAAAAGTCCACCATTTCCAGAAGTATTTTATGCCCATTTGACAGTTCTGACCATATCAATTAACTTTTAATGCAAACATGTTTTAAATATAAAAGCATCTCTATAAACAGTATGAAGGAAAGATGCAATAACCTGGAGAAATCAATTCCATCACGAATAATGAGTTTATTGCACAGAATTGCAGTTATTTACTGCTCTGCCTCAAAAGCAAGGAAAAATTAATTTTAAGAAAATGTTTTACATTTTTCAAATGAACATTTACTGGCTTGGTCCCACCTTCTGAATGTTAAAAAGAAGTGAATCTCTTGAAATCTGAAAATGTCATAGGAAGATTTTTTTGAGATTGTACTTACAGATTGAACAAAAATTTGCACCCATGATCAGTTACATTTGCATCAAAACCCAAAAGATGGGGCAGAAATGAGAAAACATGTTCAAGATGTTCAGATTTACCTGGGAAGAACCCAACAATGTAAAGGAATTGTTCCTGGTCATAGGACAGGAGAGGAGTTATAACATAACCCAGTGTCCAGCTCACATTTCTACATTTCACACCCCTTTGAATCCCAGAAAACATTTAAATTTTGTTCACAAACTTCCAAGTAGTTTCTCATTCAACACCTTGAAGGTTTTTCACCTTTAACTGCAATATGAAACTGGAATTTTGAAGTCTAATCAAATAGGCAAGTGTTGGGGTGTGTGGTAGAACTACGAGGTTTAAATAAATAGGATTTATACTGGCAAATTTTATTCACTCATGAATCTTTGTTGGAAGAGATCTGAGAAATGGGTAGTGTGGGTTTATTCTTTTTGAATGCATCTATTCTTAAATATATATTTTGGTGTTTATTTAACATTTCTTTCGGTTCAAGTGACTTTGTTTGGTGCTAATTGATGAAATTACTGCTGCTGTTTATACACCAAGTAGATCACTATTCTCTTGTGGGATTGTACATGCATAGCCACCTTTATGTGCAGAGTTATTTGTATCATGGTAAAGAAGTTTTTTGGGTGCAGCAGTCATCACACAGTGCAAATACCTTCTCTAAAGAAACCTTGTTTCTTTTCTTTTTTTGTTCCCTTCAAATATTCCTGCCTTACAAGCCGTATTTTGCCTTCAAAGTTTTAAGCCCCTGTAAAACTTTGTCAGCCCATGCAGTGTTTAGTCCTCATTTCCCATTCCTTTTAAACTTCCTGCTGTTTTATGTCCAGTTCCACACGATCAGGATTATCTCAAGATAACTTCTTTCTCATGCTTTCTTCCTGATCTCGTTTTCCCCCTAAATTGCCATACCCCTCCCTCCCAAAAGTGTCCTTGAGAAGCAAGGAAGGCCATTTTCCTCCACTTGTCTTTAGGCTCTCATTAGAGTTATTGAAGTTTGTGATTTTGAAGCTTTATTTTATGAGGGTATTGTGCCTGTGGTGAGATACAGGTTAAAATCCCCTCTGGAGAGGTACCATCCTGCTGATCTGTCCAGAGTGCAAGGCTGCATCTTCCAGGACGAGGGAAGATGTGACATGCCTGATTCTGTGGTTCCATCCAGTTTCCTGCAGGACAAATACCTGCAATTCATCTTGGATCCTTCTGTGTGAGGCTTGGCAGCACAGTGGCCAATTACAAGGAACATCAGGGATGACTGGAAGGGATCCTTCCCAGGGAGCAATCCCTAGGGCTGCTGCTTTTTTCAAGGAAATTTGCTTTTGTATCCAAAGCAGCGTGGGCAGCAGGGCAGGGGGGGATTCTGCCCCTCTGCCCCCTCTGCTCTGGGCAGACCCCCCTGCAGAGCTGCCCCCAGCCCTGGGGTCCCAGCACAGCAAGGACAGGGAGCTGNTATGATGTCAACATTTTAAAAAAGTAAACTAGGTATTCTTGTGCTATGATTCTATGATGTCAACATTTTAAAAAGGAAACTAGATATTCTTGTGTCATATTAAGGGGGATGTGTCGTCGTGTCCTTCATCAATGAACAGGACAAAGAGTATTCTTCTCCTTTGTTCCAGAAATTAGTCATGTCAGACACTGAATATTTAGGAAAGCTATGCACGTCAGTTTTACTTGTCTAGATTTTGAGGATATCAGAAAATGTCACTGGGAATCCCATATGAGTTTATTACAAGTTGGAAAATCACAAATTTCATCCTTATCTTGTTGCTGAGACATAAACATGTGATTTTGCCTTCTGAAAACAAACACCAACTTTGATCTTGCGATTTAACTAACATGCTATGTGAAAATACACAATGAAAAACATGATCAGCAAAACTTTGAACAGCTTTGTAATTGTCAGAAATTTTTCTCAGTATTCAGTCGAAGTGGATGATGTTAAAAGCAGGACTATATAAAGGTAGATTTCAAGGTAGATTTTTTTTATTCTACTTAAACCCATCAATAATTTGTAAGGTAAAATAAAACCTTAAATACCTGCAACAAATCACATTTATGATAAATCATTTTCCCTTTATTTATCTTGCACTTTTCTTTCCTTACTTTGACGGTTTCCTTCCTTACTGTCTTCCATACAGTGTGAAGAAGGAATTCTTGGATGGGGAAGGATAAAAGTATATGTGAAGTGAAGCTCAGAGTACACATTTCCAACTTAAATTATGATTTGACAATATTTCTGATTTTCACTATGTCTTCCTGATGAAATAATATTAATCAGAGAGACAACTGGACATTGGTTTTATGCTTGAATGTAGTTAAGGGTCTTGGATATATTTTACTGTGGTCCTTAATTATGCTATTCTCCTATTTTCCATTTTTATACATATGTAAGAGTAATGAAGAAAGGCAGGGACTAAAAGTATTTAATTCTGTAGTTCAGTTGCATCCTCTCCTGGGCTGAGCTTCTTTTCTTCTTCTTAGTCAACCTTTAAGTCTTTTCCTTAGGGATGTGTGGCCTGCAGTTTTCCTTTGTATGGAATATAGAGCATATGTGTATATTATGTGCTGAATTTTTTCCCATGGTTTAAGAAGCCAAAGGAGTGTTGTTGCTGAGACAGAACAGTACTGGGAGTGTCATACAAAAAAAGAAAGAACTCAAGAACTCAGTAAAATGCCTTCTCTGTACTTTTGCATACTGGTGTTTTTCATGATGATTTTATATTACGCTGTGAAACAAATTTCACATTTGTAGATGCTGCATTTAAGATATGTAGAGTCACCCCCAGGTCTTTACTTCATTTTCCACTTCATCATGAAGTTGGCTGTCACTTGTATGACAAATAGTAGTTCAAAATCTGTTTGATGGTGCGTGAAATCTTTCGCCCTTTTTTTTGTTGCACACCCAGAGCGGTACTGGTTTATCGTCAATTTGAAAATAATTTGCTGAAAGGTCATTCATGTTAGAAATTCCATTTGCTCAGGCTCAGTTTTTTAAAGTTTATGATGCTTTCCAGAACAGCTTGTGGACAAGCAGCAAACTGGTGTGACAATAGCCATGAGTTGCTGGAATGTGATAGGTGCCTTCCCTTCCCCACTATTTGAACAATGCATTTTGGTGTGTTTTGCATAACCCTTTGTGAAAACTGCCAGTGTGTTCCCCCAAAATTCCTGAAGTGTCAAATGTTAAAAGTACTCTTCTTGTATAGCAAGGGATTGTTTGTATGCCAGGGCAAATGTTTATTTCGTTCAGAAACTTAGTTCCCTAGGCAGGAGGTATAATTTTCTGTGATTTCAAATACTGTTTTCGTATCAGCATATTTCTATAATAATGCTTATTTTATGAACCTTGATTATTTTTCTCTTCTCCTGTAAAGAAAAGAAGGTTCTATGATTTTCCCATCTAATGGTAGTAATTGTGGAATCTGCTTAATGCCTGCCCTTGAAGGGAGCATATGCAAACTAGATTCTTAGAGAATTGTGGATATTTGCACTTTCAGGAGACATTAGCCAATTTTTGCAGTGAGAGTAGCAATCCAGGCTTGCAGACTGAAAAAATGAAGACCTCTGTGGGCATAACCTTTCTGGTTCATTAATTCCAACTATGATAGGTTTGGACCTTCTTGAGAGCACTTACCATGTTCCCTTCTTTGGGCATTTCCTCTCAGTTCTCAGAAATCTCATGGTTTGCTGCTGTGGAAATATTTGTTTATTCATTCCCTTCAAAACCAAGTACTTCCTATCAGTCATTGCTGTTACATTTTCATCTAAGTCACTGTCACATAATCCATCAAGATGTGACTTTTCAGATCTTCTGCTCTTCTGCCAAGAGCAAAGTTACACTTTCTCAGAACTCTGGTAGTTCCTGATTATATATTATTTATTAGAATCCTGTTCCAAATTCGAGTAATTTATTCCTAAATTCATAATACCTCGATGTACCTGCACATAGAGGGAGAATTAAAATAAAAAGGTTTGATGTCCCTTCGCTCTAGGTGTTGGGTTTGTGTGTGTTGACTCTGTATCCATCATCTCTCAGTATTTACCTCCCAAAGTTCCATTGTTAAGGTCCAAAAAGGCATATCTATTATATTTTTTTAAAATGTAAACCCTTCCCAGAGTCATTTAACTTCATTTCCATATGCCCACTATGGCATGCTAGTTGGAGGATGAGTTTGCAGTCCCTTTGCACTGTTAACTCAGCCAAGGACACTTTCAGAGTCTCAACCAAAAGTCTTATTTGGAAATTACATTTGCATGGATTTGTCAAGTTGCACTTGAGAATAGCTCTTCAGAGTGATTTTATTTTCCTCTCTGTCTTTTGCTTACATAACTAGCTACCTTCAAACCTTCGTTATTTGATATGAATTTATACCATCAGCTCTCGTCAATACTGGACATCTAAGTAGTATCATGTGATTTTTCTCCTCAACTATTTTTCTGTCAGCTGTTGAAAAAACAAAATTGTTTTTCCTCTGTTTTGCTGTCTTCCATTACTGAATATTTTGCTGTTTATATTGCTTGTATTTTAGTTTGTTTTCTTTAATTTTTCCTGATAGATGATAGATGGAACAATTTATTTTGAACTCTTACAGGCTGTGAAATGAATTAGATCACAAAATAGAAGGGGTAATTAATTCTTTCTTATTTTTCTTCACATTTTTATGAACTTTCTTATCTCCCTATCCTCAGGACCTCGACGTTTGTGAGTTTTTTAAGAGTCTCTAGTACTGTGTACACTTTCCAAGAAAAGTATTTTCATTATTATATAGCTTCTTACTTTATTTATAAAAGTAATGAAGGACTTATGCAGCAAAATGTTTTAAGGTTAATTTCAACCTCTGCTGTGCCTCAAATGGTACAGTTTGCACACCATCTTTATGCTGCTGAGTGGAACCCTGAGCATGAGTATTTCCTTAGTTATTTTCTTACTGCTATTATAATTTTTCTTTATATTTACTATTGGTTTAGCTTTTCTGGTTTAATAATGTTTTGCTGATTCCTGATCTTTCTCTTAGAAGAACTTTGCTGCTTTGCTAGCCCCTTGGACCTCAAACTGGCAAAAAAGACACAGTTCAACCATGCAGTAATAAGTTATAATTTGAGGAAGTGGAAATATGTAACAGATGTTGGAATTCTTCAGGCAGATTTTCCACCTTGCGCTGCCAAACACTCAGATGCCACAGATAGTGAGGACAGTGCAAGAAACCAGTTACAATTACCAGATCTTGTCATTTGACTTAGGCAGGGTGTAGCAGTGGTGGGGAAAAGGTGCAGTGTAAAAGAATATGCTGTTAAATGTAGCCAGCCTTTCCAGAGGAGCAGAACGCTATTATTAGTGTTTTAATAAGGTCGCCTCTTTCCTCAGGGTAATATTTTGAATAGGATGTAGAAGTGGGTATATTTTGATAACATTACAAAGTCATGATGCTCTAACTGTGTGTTTTTGTTGCTCCACCTTCCTCTCACACAGATAATAATGTTTCCCATGACTTGTGTTGTTTCTCCCTACCGTGAGATTCCCTCGTGAGAGACAGAATTGAAAGTAGGACTGTGGGTTAGGAAGGTTTCGTGTGGAAATAGGTGAACAGATTGGAATTGGTGAGTTCTTAAAAAGCCCCATCCAGCCATTTATTATTGCTGCTGGTGAATGAAGTGATGACACATTTGCTAAATGTTTCTGAAGATAATTTTTCTCTGATCTTGAGTGACAGGGATAGTTTTATGTTCACATGTAATGAAGATACCAAAAAGCCCCCAACAAACTAGAGGTGATACTATACCTGGGGTTTTTTTCTGTTAAATTATTACAATGAAGTTTCATTAGATTAAAAAGTTCAGTGGATATTTGTCACAAAAAACCCTGGTCGTTCACTGAGGAGGGTGAATTAGATGTATGAGTGTCTCAATATGCTGTTTTTTGTAATCAAAAGAAGGTTCCAAGTGTCATTTCATTAGTGTGTAAAAATTGTTTCCCTGGATGAAACATCTGTGAAAGAGGGAAACACCATTAATTTGTTGCAGTGATACTGCAAATAATGCAAGCTACTTTTGTCCTCTTTGGCATTAGGATATTCATATTAACTTTGGTTATTCTGTGATTGCCTTTGCTGATTTGGTTTTGAATTATTATCTGACTCCTTTTATGTAAGCTACGAATAAGCAGCTAAGAAACTGATTTTATCCGTGCAGAATTCGATGATCCATGCATGGTGATTTATTCAATTTTGAGAAGGAACCGGTCTGCAGAAACGTAAATTGGAAACCTGTTATTATAGCAAAAGAATTGTATCCTAATTTGTGGATGAAATCCTGTACACATTTCCTTTTAAATGGAACTGTACAGGAACCAGAAACTATCTTTTTTTAAAGCATTTCAGTTCATGGAAGACACCTTATTTTCTGTGTAACTTTGAAGTTGAAGTTTAGGATTAACAGGAATGTGCAAGGAATTGTAACTGTACTAAATTAGAATTAGTTAATAGCTTTAATGCAGCATTTTAGTTGCAAAATAGCTCATCTCATGCACCATTTCATTCACTCCATGGATTTTTATCATATATACTCTGTAATCCATCAAATTATGCTTACCTGAAAGAAAAATGTCATGATTCCTCAGAAATAAATTTAATATACAAAAATAACAGAAAAGACTGACTAGTTGCTATTGTGATTAAATCTGTTTACAATGTCTTCTCTGACTCACATTCCAGGAAAAAAAAGAAAGATTTTTTTGATTTCTTTTTTACAGGAATCAAGAAAAACCACAGAACCTCTGTATTTATATTTGAATCTACATCAAACAGTTTTCATTTGGAACCATTGCCTAGAGGACTTCTTGCAGGGAGGAAAACATTATAACCTATTTTTGAATGCCTTTTGTTTTAAGTTAATTTTCACAAGACTCTTCTTGACCCTCTCATGCTACTTTCCAGAGAGTACAGTAGTATTTCTCTCTCCAGTTTAGACTACCACTTTTTAGAAAAGTTTGGGGATATTCTTATTTTTTTTTCTTATTTTTTTTTTTTAAATCTGTTTCTTTTGTCTCTCTGGGTCATCATGTCCCACTACAATTTGCTCTTCAGAATGTTTTACAACTCAGAATTTTGGACTCATAGCCCTATACTCCCTGTCCAAGGAATAAATGGAGGTAAATTAAGAATTTAAGAGTGTTAGGCTCTGGAAATCAGGTAAAGTGATGCATTAAAGAGCTCTGCTCTTTGCTGTACCTAAGCTAAAGGTTTTTTAGGTCTCTCTGATTATTTCTACATAGTGTCCAGCTGTCTCAACAGTGGGAATGTGCAGCCTGGCAGAATTACAGTGGGTGAAAACTTTCTTGTTGCTCTGGAGTTTTCAGTGGGATTTATTTTGGTCTCACACTGATTCTTGAATAATATTTCCAGAATTTTTTCTTATCTGTAGCCATAATTTTCTTTCATTTTCCTTTTTTACAATATTTTTGCCTGTTTTCTGGTTCTTGTATTGCTGATTAATAAAGGAAGTCCTCACTTCATCTTCCATTTAAAAGTTTTATGGACATGGTCTCGCAGTCCACATGGATTAGGTCCTTTTTTCCAAATGGAAGGCTCCATGAGCAGGTCTCCATCAAAACTCGCAGGAAACCTGGAAGAGACTTGGATATTTTTCATAGGACTCTTAGGTCTGATGGACTCATTATCCTGCTTACAGGAGAGAGATCACTTTTTCTTGAAAGCTTTTCTTAGGCTTACATTTTGAAGCATGGGCAGTATCCTCTTGACAGGTACAATTGCCAGGAGATCTCAGATAGGGGCCTTCAACTCCCTTCAATAACATCTTCTGAAAGGCCAACTGAGAAAGCACTGACTATTATATAAAGTTCATCGTGGCCTTTAAGTATAGACTGGAAGGTTTTTCTTCACACATCCAGAAATGAAACAAATGTAACATACCAAATGCTTCTGTATAGTAACTTCTTCTTGAAAGGTGTATGGATTATTTTAAAACCTGAAATACAAAGCTAGTTGCCCGAATTAAAGAATAGTTCCAGAGGGGTGGCAATTCAGTGCTGTGCAGAGACCTTTAAACTGAGAGCTTGGAATTCTGCTCATGCATTCATTAATCATTTCCTTTGAATTAGAGCTTTTTTTCTTTCAAAGTCTGCCAGACTGCTGTCAATGTACAGAAATACTAACATTTCTATGATTGCTGTCAATGTACAGAAATACTAACATTTCTATGATTGCTGTCAGAAGAGGGAAGGCACAGAAATCTTTACTATCCATACCTTTCCAGATTTCCTTCTCAAGTGATATGCACAACCAAGATCCCTGGGCACACCTTTGAAAGGGCTGTGCTCGTGTAATAAGGAGTTCAAATGCATTGAGGTGCATCCTTTTCTAGAACATGGGCTAATGACACCACCAAGCTCACATCACAGCATTTTAATAAGCACAGCTTTCAAGGATATTCCATGGCTCCATATGAAGGCTGATACTCCTGTGGGGTGTAGTACCTTGGGGAAAAATAAGTTATTGATAAGTAATTAAATTGCATATTAATTACATGCAGAATGTCATATCCATGCTGTCTATACCATATGGGCTTTCTGGACTCAGGGAGAAGCAGTTCATACAATATTTTATTCTGTTTTCTCTATTTCTGGCTACTTATTTTTTCATATAATTTATGTCATTTAATAGCTTAAGGTATGTTTCTCTCTGAAAAACAAAACTGACCAAATATAGATTCTGAAGCCAAATAAACAGTTCTCCAAGGTATTTCTCTAGCTCTAATACAAGAGATTTTGCTTTATGAGGTTGTATGGACAGCTGTTGCAACATTTGGGATGATATATGAACTTTTGGAAGTTCAGATATGAAGGTAATCATCTATGGGAGGATTATTCCACATGAACAAGCATTTATATTGTAATAGGGAAGGACATGCCAAACTATTCACAAGAGACTTAAAGTCATGAAATTCTACATTCCGTATTTCCATGAGAAGTAGGGATGCGATTTAATTTAAAATAAGTTTCACTGGATTATGGCAGAAGTCATAAACTTTTACTTTGAAAGCATTTTAAATATGCTCACAAATACTTGCCTCTATTATCTTGAAAAATATGAACTAATGTGTTTTTAAAAACAGATACAATTCTCAATAAAGTTCTCACTGAATGTCAGTGAATTCCATAGAACTCCAACTATAATACCATGTAGATCTTCTAATCTACCAAGGAAACAGGAGAGCCTTGCTCAGTCAGAGGAATTGCTTCAGCAGGGAGGACTGACATTAGTTTTCTCCATTGGCCGGGTATAAATGTTATATATTCTATTGATGCAAATGTCTGCATTGCTTCAGGACTTCCAGAATGGGCTTGGATGTCTTCCTATACTTACACGTAAAATAAAACTTTAAAACTGCTCTGAAGTTTAAAAGCTGGAAATTGTGATCCCGTTGAGAATGCTGTGAAATACATCTGGTAGGTGGCCTGCTCTGGCAGCTTGAAATGTGGCTGCAGTCTTCATATCTAGCTTAGAAATCTGGTGGTCACAGTCAAACTGGAATTAACTGCCTGCCAGGATTAAACTAGAAATTCTCATCCTGCTGAACAAGCCATTCTGCTGCAGAGGCTTTAAAGGTAGAGGGGATTTTGCCTGAAGAGCTCTCCTTAGAAACTCCCTCGCTGATTTTTGACAAGCAAGTAAAGATTCAGGCTTTCCCTTGACATTACTAAGCTTTTATTTGTGGATGTGTCTGGGAAAATATCTGTATTTGTTTGTTTTATATTGTGTCACTGTGAACTAACACATTTGTGCAGTTAGTGAAGTGAAGAGTCGTGGGCATCATTTAACTAATAAAATCCCTTTATTGTTTCACCTTTGAGTTACTGGGAAAAAGCAATTTCTGTAAGTGCCCTGATAGTTAAAGGTAATGTCTGAAAAGACTGTGTCCACAAGAAAAGTTAGTTACACATCATTAAGTATAACCATGATGTGAATTTCACTACTCCTTCCACAGGTGTTTTCCATTAGAATATGTCTGCCACATTCAGACCTATTTTAAGTAAATTCACAAGGAAATGCCTCTTTACATGTTTATCCTGGAAGGGCAGATAGGTGTTTTATTTTATAAAGCAGTCTAGAAGTTTTCTATTCTTCCAATGAAAAAATGTTTTTCAGAACATAGTATTGCAGTTTGGTAATGTATTTCTAGCTGCCATTAGAGACACTTAAAATTAAAACATAATAAAGTTCGTGAAACAGAAATGACTGTTTCTTAGAAATGCTGGTGAAAGGGGTATTTGCCTGCAAAAGTGTTTGTGTAAAAAATGTATGTTCGTTATAGACACTTATTTTAATATAAAACTCAGTATACTATAATGCTTTCCTTTTAGTGATCTCTAAAATATTATTTTGTAATGATACTGTACTTTAAGGTTGTGATATATCATCCCTTAAATAACATGTAAAAAAGTGTACTGACTTGTTAGAAATTCTCCCCTGACAAATATGTAGCATCAATAATTTCCATTAATAATTTCTAGTTTTGAAGAACAGCTTAGCTCTTACAGACAGAACCTGTATCTTTCAAATGCTTCACTTTCTACAGTGAAAAACAAACAAAGGTGTTCACTTCACTTCAGTGTCCATTTTCTCCCCAAGGAAAGCAGCATTCTCTTTTCCTCACATTGGCTTTCAAAGTTCATGATACCACAAATGGTTGCAAGTTATACATTTGTCTTCCCATACAAAGGAGATGTAATAAAAGCGTAATTTAAATTCTGCAGCTGTTTAAATGAAATATTTAAAGTGTGGTGTTGCTTAGACCATCTTTATAATTTGGGTGAGTTGCTTTTTTCAGCTTCTTTCCTAATACTCCTCAGACTTAGAGTAAATATTAGATATTCAGGAAGCTAAGCATTTCTTATTGTTGCCATCTTTTTCATTCCATGAAATCATTTAAAGGAGTGCTCTGTATGTAATTTAACTGAATCTACACTGAAACTCATTTGTAAGCAACTGACAAACCTTGGATGAGTTCTATTCTTCTGTTTTATTAGCAGAGCACACTGGGGTTTACAATAATATGAATGTTTTCTCCCAATAGCATCAGCGACTTCTTGACATTTTGGAAGCAGAGAAGGAAGTGTTGTCAGAAAAGATAGAAGAAGCTTTGATGCAGCAGTCACAAAAACACAAGGTATTGCTTTTTTTTTACAACAAAACAAAAGGGGTCTGATCAGCACCATGGAGATCATTGGGAATGATCCTGTCACAATTATTGACAGTAAGAGGAAGCTTACTTAAGCACTTTGACAGTTGGAAATTATTTTTGATGTATTGCAGTTAAATTTTTTGTAACATTTACAGGAAGTGCTGGACAAATGTTTGGATGAAGAAAGACAAAGAAGTAAGGAGGCTGTGGCAGCTGCTGCCAAGGTATCTCATGTTAGTGCAGCAGATACATAGTGTGGGTTCCGTGTGTGTCACTAGAAATGCCAAGTTCAGCTGCTCATTTTTATTTCATAACTACATTTATCAAACTCCATGTCGTTTGTGTTTAAAAGGAGCTGATTCCATTAATCCTAAACATATCTCCTATATGCTGTGCCTTAATACAGAGTCAGTATAACTTGTTCGGGGGACAACTCAGAATTGTTGGTGACAGGAAGTCTCAATATTGTCGTTCAGTTATTGCTGTTGCCTAAATATCTGATTTTGGGGTCTTTCAGCATCATTGCATCTTGATTTGAGGAGCTGGGTAGCAGAGTCAGCTGTTCATCTTGGACAATTAGCATCATATCTTACTTAATTTTTGCTAAATATGGTCATTTTCAATGAGGAGAGAACTATTTTATAAATCATATAAACACAGGGGGATTTTAACAGGTGCTCAATTATTTTATTTATATTGATGTTTGACTCAAAGTGTCTATTCAGTTTTTTAAATATGATTTTTTCTGTCTGTTTCATTATTAAGTGAATTGGTGCTGGGGCAGTAATTCTGTAAATGTTATCTTTCATTTCTAATGCTGACGTAGAATCCAGTTGCAGGTAATGATCTGGGAAAACTAGTGATGTATATTACCTGGCACAGTTCATACAGTTATATTATCATTTTCTGTATATTTTTATGTGTAATATATGAACACTAGCTGAGCATCTCTCTGAATAACATCCAGTAACACAAAAAACATTTGTTACATGGTTGATATCTACAGGATAAAATATGCCTATGACAAAATACCTTAATTCAATAGGGCTTTTTAAAAAATATTGTACTTTTAAATGTCTAAGTGAAAAATCAAGTCGCAGAGAATTGCAAGAAACAGCTTTATTTGTAAGTGTAGGTATCTTATGGATACTGTATTTTTGGCCATTTATGACTTCACTTGTCCAGTTCAATAGTCACCTCCAAAGGGCATTGGGAAGACCTGTAAGCTTATTAAGCTGAGGGGTTTGTGAATGTGGTTTTTTAGCCCCTATTTGCTTATTTTGAACTTTAGTTTGCCATTTGTAGATATTATGCAATGGTTTTCTTATTGATCAACAGGTCTGTGTGGCTCAGCATGTGGAGAGCTGTTGGCTTCAAATCCATTGAGGCTTCTGAGTGTTTCAGATAATGGTTGAATAAAATGACTAGTGAGGGGGAAATGACACTGTACTTCTTGTAGCTAAGGGGCTTTAGGAGGGAAGAAGTTTGTTTCAGATTTTTGTAGATAAGATCAGGAATATCTCAGATATAGGAATATTATGTGCCTGTTTTTATGTGGGTTTTTCTGCATGGTTTTTGTGTTAAGCCAACTAGTTCTGAGGTACTGTGTTTTCAGTAAGTGAGAATTTAAGAGCCTTTCTTGTAATTTCCTTTCTCTTTCTGCAAATACACAAGTCGTTGTCCAGAGGTAATACCTGCTTGGTAGCACCTTTAGATGAATTTAATCTTATAGTCCAGAAGGGAAAATAGTCATGTTCAGTATCTCAGCAGCTCGTACATCTCATTGAAAGAAGCCACTTGTATTGGGTAAGTTGGTCATCTAATTGTGCCTGATTTGTTTGAAAGGCTGAGAAGGAAGCAGTGCAGGAAGCTGTTCTGAAAGCAGTAGAGGAGGAGAGGAGGAATATGGAGAAGATTCACGCAGAAGAAAGGAAAATGTGGGAAGCAGAATGTGACAGTCACAAAGAGAAGATTGCCCAGGCAGTTTCAGAAGCCATGCAAGAGCAAAGAAAGGAGAATCAGGTAAGTGTATTCTACCCTTCCATGGATCTGCTTTGTGTATTTTATTTTTGCTTTTCAATGCCTTCCTAATGTTGTGGTAGATTTTCTTGTGGCATCTATCATTCATCACTGCACATAGTTGATATGTGCAAGGCACAGTTTAGTTTAGCTTCATCTCTGCTTTGTGTATGCAGAGAGGCTGACACGTACAGAACAAAATCCCTGTGACACTTCCAGGGACACAGATTGAAGTGAGATAATCATGCCCTCTAAGTGCCTGGGTTTGTCCCCTCATTTCAAAAGGAGCCCAAGACAACCAACTCGGAGAGTGGCATTTGTGCTGTAAACACTTTAGGTGACTTTCATCCCTGTGGAAGAGTAAATATGTTACATGTGTTCCTTATAAAACAGTTACAAAATAAAGAGAGGGTTGAAAAAATTGGAAGTCTAAGCCATTAATGAACCATAATTTCTAGAGTTACTCATTAGAAAGGCACTTCTATAAGGATAATTGTATGACACAACACAAAATGAGTGGAGCATTCCCAACATTGCTTTTAGCAATTTTAGGAATTGCAAATTAAGTGTGTTATAATAGCAGTTAAATTACTATTCCAAATTCGAGTTTTGTAATCTCTGATGCTGGAAATATTTGGAGGAACAGCCTGCAAATTCACTGATTTCTTGGTGATATACTTGAAAGTTACAGCCTTCAGAATTTTAAAAAATATATGTTTGTCATGTATTGGAATTTGACATGGCTATATTTTTTTATGTCCTGACTAAGGAAAAAATGAAATGAAAGTGTAGAATTTTAGGTAAAATGGAAGTAAAATAGCGTATCACACAAGTTTAAAAATAAAGTCTTTGGCAACTGACCCCATTTCCCTTTCCTGTGTTAAACAGAATTATTAACTTCCTACCTAATCAGCTACTCAAAAAGTTGGGGTTTGATACTATGCTGTTATAATACTTTCTACCTTTCTGATACAAACAGATTGATTTTATTTTTTTATAGCTTCTCTACTTCTTTTGAATATCTAAAAAGAGATATCAAGTGGTAAGATGTCAGTTTTCGAGATATTCAATAAGTCTTTGGGCTGAAACTCTTCTTTAGGACTGCAAGCTGACTTCAAAAGTAAATTCCAGCTGAAAACAATTGCTTGGGGTTTAGTTAGAATGAGAATTGGTACCAGTGGTGTGGAGAATCTCTTGGTAGAAGGGAGAGGGATAAAGTAGTTGTTTACTACAGTAAAGAGAAAGTCAGCAATTGTTTGGAGCATGAAGAGATGAACAGGGGGATGACTCATGGAACTGAGAAGGGCTTTGATGAATCCTGGATATTGGTGGAGAAGGAGTCCCATAGCTGGGTGCAGGAGCTCAGCTAGGGTTCTGTATTTATGGGTTTGGGGAGCATTTTAAGTGTCCCAAGGGTGGGGGAAACACGGACTAAATTGATGTAGCAATTTCGAGGTATCAGAGAATGTTGGGATTAATTCTCCTGTAAATATCTTGTGCTTTATGTAGTCTTGTGTCATTAATGCCATCGTTAATTCCGTCTCTTTTAATACTGAATAGCTCTGATAACCTTGATTGTAACAGGAATACTTTCTTATTCTGTTATAGCATATGATTATTTCCCCTTTAATTAGGTTCATTTTTCAAATACCTAACCTATTTTTTTTCACCTATTTATTAGGGGAAAAATGCAGATTTTTCTTGAGATTTCCAAAATTCTCTCACATAAGTTTATAGTATATATGAAGTGGCACTCTTTAGTCTCTGATTAATGAGTACAAATTCCAGGGGGGGATGGATTTTCATATAAAAATTGGTTTCTTGCAGAAATTTTCCCTTGTTTCCTGTGCTGAGAGCTTGCCTGTCTCCTTTAGAACATTGCTATTATAAATATGCACCAACTACTAAAATACTCTGTCAACAGAAGTCCTGCAGAGCTGATGTGCCAATATATGTGTGTGCTCATATATGGGGATGGATTCCACTCTAGGTCAGCATGTGGATGTTCATTTTTCTGGGTAGAGCCTTCCATGCAGAGCTGCTTCTTATTTATATTTTGTTTTCTATAGGATTTCTCTTTCTAGAGGTATAACTGCACTCTTGACTAACCTGCAGTTTTGATTAGACAAAAAAATCTGTCAAGGCAGCTCTGTAATGCCCCAAAGGAAAACATCCAGTCTAGCATTTCAGACAATTAAATGTAAAACTGTGCCCATGTAGCACTTGTCTCATTTAATTCTTTATGCTCTGCTGTGTAATCTTTATGCTTCCTTCTTCAAAATTGACGCTTCATTCTGCATAAGTAGTGCAACAATTTAGTGTAGCTGAATGGAAGTGAATATGCAAAATAATCAGACATATAAAAAGACGTTTAAGAGCAATATTTTTATTTCAAAAGAACTTTCTGACTAACCTGTGATAATTAACACTCTTTGTGTGAGAAAGAAAAGATATTTTTATATTGATTTCTTTACCTTGTGTCACGTGAATAATTGTCATAGGAACCTAAGTTAAAATTTTATTCTGCTGTAAAGTACTTTGAAGAGATTTGCTTTACTGATTGAAACTAAAACAAAGAAATAAAGCATATTATTAAAGAATTTTCCTTTACTGTTCTATAAGTCCGTAATGTTGGAAGATCACAAAGGGTCAGTGCAGTCCTCTGCAAATAGGTGAGGCCAAATGGTTTACAGTCACAGTGCCCATAATTAACCCTAGGAATAATTAATGGAAAAATTGGAAAACACTCAAAATCTTATTATTTTCTTTGAGATGCAAACCCATTAAAGAAAAAGGCAATGTCATATGCATGGGGCAGGAGTTGATGAAAGATGTATTTTAAAAACTACAGCACCATTTTGTGTCTGCAAAACACTTAAATGATAGAAATGAGAGAATATAACTTTCTATATCAATGAAATGAATTTGATGGCTTTTCCTTTACCTTCTAGACCAGAAAAACACGATTAGGAGTTTTGATTCTTTGTTTTAGGCAGGTAATTTACTATCCAGTAATTTTCTTTATAAAATAAAATATATTGGGTTTTTTCACCAGTTTTTAAACACAGTCACTGGAAGTTATATGGTTATATATGAGAAAGGAAATGGGGAAAAAAGCATTAAAATAGAGTAGGTAATATTTCTCAGGTCAGGCAATTTTAGAATAAGAGCAATAAAGCTTGTGCTGAATCAAGTAGTGAAATATCCCTTCATCTTCTAAATAATTTATCTAAAAGAAGAAAAGATGAATGTTTACTGTGCAGGGGTGATCTGGAAGTTTATGCAGATTGCTTCGACCTGTTAGATATTCATACTTGACGAAACTTTGTCCTAAAAAATTGTTTGGCCTCTGTCAGATGGATGTCAGGTCTGCAGATAAGGAGATGCTACTTCCATGTAAGATTTGTTTTGTTGATTGAACACTGCCAGAGAAAAATCTGGGAACTTAGAGACAATTAAATAAATCATTATGAAGATCAAGGTTTTGGTATTTTAACCAAATATAAAACAGCAGAGTAAAGATAAACTTACAGTGAAAGTAGGAACTAAGGCATATTGAGTTAATATTTCAACTTGATGGAACAACTTTGATATACCCCCTTCTTTTTTTAGTTTTTTAAGAAATTAAGGGATTAAAGTAACATGAACATATTGCATTTGTTCTCATGAAAGCTTTCATTGTTCCAGTGACTTGGGGTCTTTAGTTAGAGACATAGGATTTTTAATGAAGATGAAGGTATTATTTTTGAAGCCTTATAGCTCTGAATGGATAAATGAGATATTTTACATCACCAAGGAAGTGGTAACATTTTTAGAGCACTCTTGCGAGGCTGAAAGGTATTAGGAGTCCAGATGGCTTTGAGACTGGCAGCATCTTCAGGTTTTATTTATGCATGTCTTATTCAGGTGCTTTGTGCTTTTATTAAAGAGAGTTTTTTGGGGTTTTTTGTTTGGTTGTTTTTTTTTTAATTCAGAGGAGCATTCTTGGTTTTGGGAAGGATGGGCTTTCACTTTAAACCAGGAAGAATATGCTCTCCTTGACAGAAATGTGTAGTCTTTTGACTAAACATAATGTTCTTTTTCACAGGAACCTTGTAATCCTTTTCCAACGTATGGAAGGTCATTATAGATTAGGAACTGATCTATTCAGCAGGGTAGATGTAGCCTGGCATGCCTTCAGTATTTTGGTTTCTATTTTCCATACAATGCATTGTGTTTTTCACAGTGGCAACTTCCCTGCAAGGAGAGTTATGTCTAGTAGTTGTCAGTCTAGAGAGGAATACTTGAGGAAATCCTTCCACTCAAGTTCTTTTTCTCTAGAACACTTATTTGAATGAAAAGTGGGTCTCCTCTAGGTAAGGAAAAAGTGTCACAGGTTGGCTGAGGCAGAAGTATTTCCTCCCAGAAGTCAGAACTGCAGTGAAGCTCCTGGGTTATAAAATTCAGTGAAAAAATGAAAAAACAATGGACAATGCTCTCTATTGTCATCTTATTCATGTTTTCTGGTTTTTTTTACTCTTTAAAAAAGCCAAAAAGCCAAAAATCCCTTGGGGATATAGGGTGATGAGATCCATACCATTTTGAATAAAGCAGAAGGATGCTGTGTTGTATTTACAGTTAGTGGGCAGTGGAGAGAAGCTGTGCCTGCCATAGCTGTGAAGCACAGAGCTCTGCATGGCACTTGTTATCATTTTACAAAGCTAAATACTCAGTTACATAAAGGAGGTGAAACCGATGGTGGGGGGGGAGAGAATTAACAAAAGAAGCTAAAGAGAATTTATGCACCACTATATGTGTTTTAAAATCAACTCATTAGAAGTAAAATGAAAGTTGGCAGCTGCAGGGTGAGCCCTGGAAATTTAAGTCCATCTCATAGCTTGAAATGAATAATTCTGCTAAGGCATTTCAAGCAAAGAATCACCTTTGTCATTTCCTGAAGGCTCAAATTTAAAATACTGTGTATCTAGTGTAGTTTACCCTAATTCTCAAGGGGAAAAATGCCTGAGTTCATCATTGCCATAATCCACACAGCAGATCCATTAGAGACTCAAGTATTCTGAAGGCTGCAAACATTTGGGGGGG